>JARQOD010000001.1:327173393-327206061 GCA_033576555.1 Oophaga sylvatica | reverse complement strand
CCCCTCAACCCAAAAAATTGGATAAAACAGCCCCCATTAAAATGGCCCCCTTTTCAAGCCACCATATGTCCTCTAGTGTCCCCATTCAATTCGTGGGGGGACGACATTGATGACACCAAACCAAAAAAAAAAAAAATTTACGGGCCAAACCCACTCCCACATCTACTACACTCTGTTTTTCTTTTCCTCTTGTAGGGGGAAGCCGGCCATATCAGGAGCCACACGCAGACGCCCGTGTACACTGTCCAGCGGGCCAAAGTATCTTGCAAATGCCAAAGCAGGGAGGGGAAACGTCAACAGCCCGATCCTTAGGACAATGATACCTTTTGTCAAAATTGAGAGGTCCACCCATCAGGAATTTGCAGTTCCAATGACCGTCCACTCCCCCAACCCCTTTTTTTAACAAGTTACTTTGTTTTATTCACCTAACATATGCCGCGTTGGGGAACATTTAATGGGTGCCATAGTACTCATCTGGCAAGTGAATGTCCAAAAAAGGGTTAATTAACGTACCGAAATTTGTTTTCCGGGAATCCATCCTGACACACCAGGGGGGCTCCTTTAACCTTAGGGGGACGGGAACAACAACATTAAAAAGGACCCCCCCCCTTTCCCCCCCCTCAGGATTTTCAAGACCACATTGGATGCAAACAACTTTTATTAACAAAACTCTATAACATTTTACTTCACAATGTATAATTAACGATTTTGCAACGGGGAAACTAGTAGTCTGTCAAGGGGACCCCTAAAAACAAATTACCGTACCTAATTTTTCTTTTCCATTCACCACCTACAGCACCATGGAAAGTCCCAAAAATGGTAACGCTAGGGGGGGACTACGCGGCAACACTTTTTCTCCCAAAACCCAATTGTTCTGGCCAGCTTTTGTATTCCAAATCTGACATTAGCCCCTTTTCCTCTCAAATCTGTTCTTTGAAGCCCCCCCCTCTCTTCCCTACTGGCCAAAAGCGGGGGAAGGGGCCCCTAATATACGGGGGGGATCCCCCCTTCAGATTTAATGCTAGGGCTATCTAGATTTATCTATTACCATGGTACCCTTTGCTGCTTTTTCCCCTTTACCCCCTCCGTATTGGAAAAATAAATGGTTGTCCAATCCAACCCCCTTCTGCATTATTTAGTCCCGATCCTAACTCTAAATTAAAAAGGCCTGCTCCCCAGGATTCTTAGGATCTGGCAAAAGGGGCGGGACACCCCGGGTCCTTTTAAACGGACATACCTTGGGAAAAACCCCGGGGAAAACCCTTAGAACTATTTTTGTTTCAAATTTGCATATGGGTCCTGAACGACAATGCCTGCAACCCCCCCAACCCTTTTTTTGCGGACTTTTTGCACTAAAATGCCTTTTCATAAATTTTGGGCTACTTATTCTTGTGAAGGAAATGGGGTTACATAAACACCCAAGACTATTAAGGCCCCATGGAGGGACGGGGATTTTTCACTAGGTTTCAGCCTACTGATTGCTCTTGAGAATCTCGCTACCCAGGGGTGTGTGGCTATAGGATAGTCGAAGAACACACTCAGGGCAGAAATTTGCACCTTCAGGGTGCTAGGTCTTAGACCCTTCAAGAACCTGACTGGAGGAAGTCAAGTATTTTGGGAATGTTAGGCACTGCTGTGTTTACTGCAGATTCCCCTGAAAAGGAGCAGAAACGCTTCCATATTTTGTTATATATGGCTGTAGTCACCGGCTTCCTACTTGCTTGTATAGTAGAAATTACGTCTTCTGAAAGCCCTCTGGATCTTAGGATCTGGCGCTCAGGATCCATGCTGACAACCATAGTGGGTCTGGATTGGAATGAGTAACTGGGCCCTGGTAAAGATCTTCCCTCTCTGGGAGATGTATAGATTCTTCTACCGCCAATCTGTTTAGGAGCAAAAACCAACTCCACTTGGGCCAGAATGGGACCACTACTATCACTGTCGCTCCGTCTTCCCGCATCTTCCTTAAGATCCTTGGAATCAGAGGAAATGGTGGAAAGGCGTATAAGAGTCCCTCTCCCCATTTCTGCTATAGGGCGTCTATACCTGCTGCGCCGTCCAACGGATTCAGCGAGAAAAATGTTCCTAATTTTGTATTTTCCCTGCTGGCAAAGAGGTCCACCTGCAGTGTTCCCCACCGCTGGCAAATCATCTTGAAAACTTCAGAGTTTAGCTCCCATTCGGACGGATTTAGTTTCGTCCTGCTCAAGAAGTCGGCTACCTGATTCTGGGCTCCCTCCAGATGAACTGCCGAGATGGATTTTACAGATTTCTCCGCCCATCTGAATATCTGGTCCGCAAGATGCTGTAGCGCTGGGTGTCTTGGCCCTCCTTGATGTTTTAGGAATGCTACCGCTGTCGTGTTGTCGGAAAGTATCTTTACGTGTTTTCCTCTGAGCTTCCCCCTGGCGTGGAGGAGAACCTTCCAAATGGCGAACAGCTCTCTGAAATTTGACGACCTTGTACTCGTCTCTGGGTCCCATTGGCCCTGATAGTAGACTCTCCACATGTCCGCCCCATCCGGTCTGACTGGCATCTGTAGTGACCGTGAGGGAAGCTGTGAGAATCCAGGGTACTCCTAGGTTCTTCTGAACGCTCCACCAACCCAGTGATTTTTTCACTGTCAGTGATAGAGTTATCTTCTTGTCCAGGGAACACTGCCTCCTGTCCCAGGACCGAAGAGTTTGATGCTGTAATTTTTGTCAGTGGAACTGGCTCCATCTCACGCAAGAAATGCATGCCGTCATCCGGCCTAGAACTGCCATGGTCTCCCTGATGGAACAAGACTTTCTTAGGAACTGACGAATGTTCTCCGTGAGAGACCGCTGCTTTTCTTCTGGTAAAAACGAGTTTCTGGTATGGGAGTCTAACATGACCCCTAAAAATTTCACTCTGGTCTGCGGACTAAACTCGACTTCTTCCAGTTTATTATCCATCCCAGCTCCTGAAGAACGGAAATTGTGGTCTGACAATCTGCCCTGAGCTGTTCCTCGGACCCCGCTGCTACCAGGAAATCATCCAAATAGGGTACTATTGTCACTCCCTGGTTTCTCAACCATGCTACCACCTCCGCCATCAACTTCGTGAAAGTTCTGGGGGCTGAAGCTAACCCGAAGGGAAGGGCCTGAAATTGAAAATGATGGACTGTTCCCTGGTGTGCCAGGGCAAACCTGAGATATCTCTGATAGGTTGGATGGATCGGCACATGGTAGTATGCGTTTTTCAAGTCTAGCGTGCACATTACCATGTCCTTGTCTATCAGCGAATAGTGCTCTTTACCGATTCCATTTTGAATCTTTTGTATTTTATGTAGTGATTCAGTGGTTTGAGATTTATGATCGTTCTGGACTGTCACCTAACGTCTTTTTGATTGAAAATTGTCTCGAATAGTGACCCCTGCTTTTTTCTGACAGGGGAACTGGGACTATCACCTTTAGTCTGAGTAAGTCCTGGACATCCGTCCACATAGATGCGGTCAGAGAGGGTTGGGATTTGGTGGTCACAAACCTCTCTGGCAGCCTGCCGACAAACTCCAGGATATAGCCTTGGCTGACTGTTTGGAGAATCCACGGGCTGTGAGAGACCTTCTGCCAACCTCCCAAGAAGTATCTTATCTGGCCCCCCACTCGGATAGCGTCATTTTTTGTGGGTCACTGACCAAGCCCCAAAGATGGAATCTCTTCCTTTCCCCCTTGGGGTAGCTCCATCTACCTGTCTTTCCTTTCCCTCTATAGTCTGGATCCTGACCAGGTCGGAATCTCTGAAAGGGCTGATATTTTTTAGTTTTTTCTTCGGGGGAACCCCTTTTTGTCGGCGGCCTTTTCTAATATATCGTCTAGAACTGGCCCGAACATTTTACCCCCTGAGAAATGGATGGCACAATTTATTTTTTGCATGGGTGTCTCCTGACCACGTTTTAAGCCAGATCGCTCGTCTGGCTGCATTTGATAAGGACTTGCTTCTGGCTGCAAATCTAACTGATTCTGCGGATGTATCCACCATGAACCCCGTGCCAAGTTTTTAGTAATGGTAGGGATCTAAGAATAGTCTCCCTGGGAGTTTTGGCTTTGAGGTGATGCTCTAAGTCATCTACACAGAGATACATAGATCGAGCAACTGATGTGGCCGCAATATTAGCCCGAATAATAGCAGCCGATGCTTCCCATGTCCTTCTTAGTAGGCTATTCGCCTTTCGATCCATCGGATCTTTTAGACTGGATGAGTCCTCGAACGGGATTGATGATTTCCTTGCCACCTTGGCAACCGGCACGTCCACTTTAGGACATCATCCCAAGCTCTGATGTCGTCAGGATTGTATGGCAACCTAAGCCTGAAATCCCTAGGAATTACAAGTCTTTTTTCCGCCTCCTGCCATTCTTCCAGGATCATGGATCGGATATGGCTATGGACTGGGAATACTCTGGAAATCTGGGATTGTAGTCCCCCCAAATATTTAATCCTGAACAGACGTCTCCTCTGGTGCGTCCTGTAGTTGCATAGTATCACGGACCGCTTGGAGCAACTCGTCTGTCTGCCGATGAGAAAAGATATTTTTTCCCCCTATTTGACAGTTCTTCCTTTTTCTTCCGTTCTGAATCCTCCCCGTCCTCTTCCTCCAAAGAAGTAATAGGTTCCATAGGCCTCTTCCGGGGTTTCTGGGTTTCAGCTTGGCTAAGGCAAGGAAGGTTCAAGCCTGAAATGGATGCTTGGACCTCCTGCCTTATCATGGACCTCATATTGGTTAACAATGATCAGAGAAGAAGCTTCATAGAAAGACATTGACGTTACAGACACTGGTTAACAATGATGTCTGCTCCTCTCCCGACAACCTTATATGTGCAGGAGTCGCATAAAGGTTTTAGTCAGCCCTACGGTAACTTAGATACACAAAATCGGGCATTTCTTTCTATTGCCAGGTTTCCTCCTCTCCTGGGTTGTTTGGTCCCCCTACAAACACAGAGGTTCCCTTCTGTAATTTAGGGGTACATGGGGGCATTGTGGGCACTAAGTCAGGCTTTAAGTAGCCTACTCATGTGCCCCTGTGCGATCTCTGGGCCCTCAGGTCTGGCTGCGTTTTCCATTTTGCTGCACCGCTATTGTCTCCCTTTGTCAGGATGGCCGGCGGTGTCTCCGGGTAGAACCCCCTTTTTATCCTCCTTACTTGGATGATCCTGCCCCTCCGCGCTCCTGCGCGACGCGATCGTGCCCTCGCATGCCTCCGGCGTGTGACGCGACCGGAAGTGACGCGCCATGACCCAGAAGTAGCTCCTTGCTGCCGGCGATAGTCGCTGCCGACTGAGCCCAGGAGAGCGGTATGGCGCCGGACAGAGAGCCCCCTGTCCGGAGGAAGCGGGCCGCGTACCAGGATCAGCGCTACACTGGCATTGCTGAGGGACCTGACAGAAGCAGGTATCAGCGCAGATCTACCAGGTGGGAAGGGAAAGGCTGGGCCCCTCCGATCCTCACCATCTGCCAGCATGATCAGGGGCTCTGCTCGTCGCTCCTATCCTCAGTGGGACAGGAAAGACACTGAGGGGTGGCGAGGGGAGGGTCCTTTTAACTGCTTGTTGTTCCTGTCCCACTAAGGATAAGAAGGACGTCCTCCATGGTGCTGTCAGGTGGTGAACTGGAAATCAGTTCAGGTCAACAGGCACCTTACAAACATCTTTCAAAAAATACATTATACTACATTGGGAGTCATTGGCAAGAATATAAGCAATGATAAACCCATCTTTAAAATAATTTAACAGACTTAACCCTGAACCATCGAGTACACCACTTATTACTGGAGGTCAGTCAGAGTAGAAGTCATTCACCACAACTTTCTAGTGTAGCCTTTGTCAATGGATTGAAAACTTGCACAAACTACACATTCTCAACCCATATTCCTCAGTGTACCTGTCTCGACCACGCACCACAATTGTGGGTTACCAGGGCAATGGGGTACCCAGAGCCGAGCCCATGGAAGTCTATGGGGGTTGTCACAGGTAGCGTTGGCTCGGTCTGTGGCCCTGGCGGTCTGGCGTATGTTTGGGGGAATATTTACAGGGGATTTGATATATTTACAGTTCGTGACGCCACCTGTAGTTCTCTGGTAATTTGTACCAGCGCTGCTGTAGATCTCTGAGGGGATGGTGAGGCAGCTAGATGTCGGGTCCCCTACAGGTGGGACTCTTCCCTCAGGTCGATAGTTATGATAGGGTTGTGCAGGGGTGCAATTGAATAACACAGTCTCACACATCAGCGTCTTTCCATACCTTTTACTTCAAGTTGTTCAGGCAGGTCCCAGGGAGGCTGATCCAATGGAGAATGTGCTTTGAGGTAGCAGCTGAACAAGTTAGGGGCCTCCTTTACTTTCACAATGGTGATGAGTCCAACCAGCATAAAGCGTAGTTCACTCCAAAAACTCCAGCTATTTCAAAGCTGTACTGCCCGGTCAGTTTTGTGGTCGGAGCCTTCCAGTGATGGAACTAGGTTCTTACTTTTGCTGATCAGGCTCAAAGTTCCTATTCCACCTGACCCCTGTTACGTACTGACACTCCAAGGGCTGCTTGCCGCGACCTAAGGTCCAGTAAGCCTCTGGTTTTCCTATCACTATGCCTGGAGCAATAGTGACACTTCGGTCCCCAGTGACCGGTGACAATGTGCAGGACTTCTCCAATCCTAAGCACTTCTAAGAATCCTTCCACTGTGCCCTTCGCCTTGTCCGCGCTTTTAGCATAAGCACTCCACACTTCCTAAGGTCATATAGATCATTCCCTTCTTGCTTCTTTCCGGAGCTTGTTGCCAGAATCTCAGGATTCCACTAGGCAGGAGCACGTCTCTGAACCTTCACTGTCCTTGGGACAGGAGACTGAAGTATCTGCAACTAACTCTTCCTTCTCCTCCTGTCTGACTAGACTCACTGGATCCTGACTGAATGAGCCTATATATATCCTGTGGGTGTGTCTAAGTGTATGTTGGAGTGAATGTTTATAGAGCATTAAACTGCTAACTCTCCACACATCCTCCAGGGTACTGCGTGTGCCTTCACACCAGGGCTACACATTCCCCCATGGCAAAAGACAGCACTCCCGGGCTGTGAAATACAAGAAGACAATTTTGTTTTTGCATTAAACATTAACTCGTCCCATCCGGGAGGTAAGGATTTCTTGAACGTTGCAATCAAAATATTAAATATAGAAAAATACAAAATATTAAATAGACATTCTCATATACATAGACGACAACATTCTTGTGAAGGACCCGCACCAAACCTTCAACGTGGGTCCTGGGTGGGCTGCAGGACATCTGGATGCAGACCTCACTCAGTGCCACACCACACGGGTTTTATATTCAGAGGTAGTTGAGGTGGTTTCATGTAAAACCAATATTATGCACCGAAGCGCAACTATTTACAGGATCAGTTCTTGGGCTGGCTCAGTCCTCAGCCTCTGAGTCCATAATAAGAAAAAGACATATTTATATCACATCACAATAAAGTGCAAAAACTCTTTATCTGCTTACCCAGCCGGGTATTCTACTCAATATATAAATGGAACTATGTAAAACACTATACACAGCAATAAAGTGCAAATTAGCAACTATTCCCTTTGTCAAAACTTTTTACAATTTTCTTAGTTGCGGTAAACCCTGTCTGGGTCCTACCGTTCTTCACATTTTCTTGACTTCAATGACATTTTCCACCCCGGGGGCTGGAACAATGCGATGATCCCTAGATCCCATGACTAACAAGTCGTGACCTGCTATCAGAGTTTGGGTCGCTACAGTTCTTGTACGAACCTCTAGGGGCGCAACGGGTGCTTTCGCTTTATGAGATGCTGTTTGCGTTACTGTAATGGCCACTTGCTCTCGTGATGCAGAAATAGTCGCCGTGCGCGTCGTCATGTAAACTGCTGATTGCGATGTGGTAGGAGGATAAGGTAGTGAAGAGTATACAGGTTGTGCTTCCATTTGCGAGGAGCCTGCAGGGGGCGTCGCCGGGACACGGTCTGATGCAGCTGTAGATTGTGACTGGGATGCGCTGGTAATGGTGACGTTACCTGCGTCAGGGACGGGGTCACGGACGATTGTGACATTAAGGGCATACCATCCCTTCATACCCCAGTGCCGTGTATAGGTGACAATGTCTCCATTAATTAGGTCCCTCCCGGGATGGCCTTGCGGTAGGTGGGATTCTACGTCCCTGCGACTAACAAAGACCCCTGGGTAGAGGCCCAGTTCTCTGATGAAGCCCCAGCCCTTCCGGAGCTGGAACTCTGTCACACACCCCTGCCGCCGCGGTTCCCTCAGAGTACCTTTTTCTCGACGGACACTTTCCTTGTCCGCGATCAGCTCTGCATGCTGCCGCTGTCGGTTGCGCTGAGCCTCCTGTTCTTCCTCCTGCCGGCGTTGCTGTTTCTCTTCGCGACGCTGCCACTCACGTTCCCACTGGGCGGTGTAGGCGACGTCATCCAGGCGCGCCATCTCGTCCCAGTCCACGTCTGGTAACGACGGACAGGACCCCTCCGGTGTCCCTGCCGGGGATCGATCATCTGCTGCGGCCTCCTGGCCGGCCGGGCGTTCCGGAACTGGCGGTACCTCCTCAACCTCCCTCGCTTCCACCGCTTCCTCGGTAGGTTCAGGGTCGGTCCTTTTGGGGGTAGCCTCCGGTTGCTCCTTAGCCTTGGGCAGCAGAAGTTTTGGTAACTCCAGTCGTGGGGGGTCGTCGAAGGGAGAGATCACCGCGTCCCACAGCCGCCGCTGCATCAGGGTACGCCGGCGTCTCTCGATCTCCTCCATGCCAGGTTGTTGCGAAATCATCTTTTTCAATCTGGCATTCTCCTCTTTAATCTCCAGCAATGCTTGCTGCAGGTGCAGGACCACGGATGGTTCCGGTGCTAGTGGCAGCTTGGCTGGGGAGCGGGGCCTGCCTTCCTCCGCTTCCCTACTCGGCTGCACACGTCCTGCTTCCATGATGTTCCAGAACCGTCTCTCTTCTTCTTTTAGAGCCGTCCGGTCTCTTCCGTGGAGGCGGGGTTTGCGTCTCCTCCTCCTCGCAGGGAAGGTGAAGAGGAGGCGGACCTCCTTTGCTGTAGGGCAGGATCGCATATTGTAATAGCACTTTGAGAGGGCAGGCATTCTCTTCGCGCCACAGGGGGGCACACGCCCACGAATCCACGCCCACCTTCTTCTCCAGCGCCTGAGGGCGCGAAATTGGCGGCAAAATGGCGGATTTTAGCGCCAAAAATAGCAAACAGTCCTTTTCCACAAAAACACCTCCACAGGCACACAGGGCTCGCAATTTTGCGAGTTTCGCATCCTGTTCGTGACGCCAACATTGTCTCGACCACGCACCACAATTGTGGGTTACCAGGGCAATGGGGTACCCAGAGCCGAGCCCATTGAAGTCTATGGGGGTTGTCACAGGTAGCGTTGGCTCGGTCTGTGGCCCTTGCGGTCTGGCGTATGTTTGGGGGAATATTTACAGGGGATTTGATATATTTACAGTTCGTGACGCCACATGTAGTTCTCTGGTAATTTGTACCAGCGCTGCTGTAGATCTGAGGGGATGGTGAGGCAGCTAGATGTCGGGTCCCCTACAGGTGGGACTCTTCCCTCAGGTCGATAGTTATGATAGGGTTGTGCAGGGGTGCAATTGAATAACACAGTCTCACACATCAGCGTCTTTCCATACCTTTTACTTCAAGTTGTTCAGGCAGGTCCCAGGGAGGCTGATCCAATGGAGAATGTGCTTTGAGGTAGCAGCTGAACAAGTTAGGGGCCTCCTTTACTTTCACAATGGTGATGAGTCCAACCAGCATAAAGCGTAGTTCACTCCAAAAACTCCAGCTATTTCAAAGCTGTACTGCCCGGTCAGTTTTGTGGTCGGAGCCTTCCAGTGATGGAACTAGGTTCTTACTTTTGCTGATCAGGCTCAAAGTTCCTATTCCACCTGACCCCTGTTACGTACTGACACTCCAAGGGCTGCTTGCCGTGACCTAAGGTCCAGTAAGCCTCTGGTTTTCCTATCACTATGCCTGGAGCAATAGTGACACTTCGGTCCCCAGTGACCGGTGACAATGTGCAGGACTTCTCCAATCCTAAGCACTTCTAAGAATCCTTCCACTGTGCCCTTCGCCTTGTCCGCGCTTTTAGCATAAGCACTCCACACTTCCTAAGGTCATATAGATCATTCCCTTCTTGCTTCTTTCCGGAGCTTGTTGCCAGAATCTCAGGATTCCACTAGGCAGGAGCACGTCTCTGAACCTTCACTGTCCTTGGGACAGGAGACTGAAGTATCTGCAACTAACTCTTCCTTCTCCTCCTGTCTGACTAGACTCACTGGATCCTGACTGAATGAGCCTATATATATCCTGTGGGTGTGTCTAAGTGTATGTTGGAGTGAATGTTTATAGAGCATTAAACTGCTAACTCTCCACACATCCTCCAGGGTACTGCGTGTGCCTTCACACCAGGGCTACACATACCATGGGGGAGGGTCTATATACAACATATCAAAACATTTGCAAAGTCCAAGACATGTGCAGCCACCGTTCAGTCCAGGCTTCTACTCTGTCATGAAAACACAGGCTTACATCACAGCTTCTGTACTTAATAAAACCATGCTCTCCTGTACCAGTCACTAGAGAATCTCAAGATGATCAGGGGTAATATTGATGACCAAAGTCAAATTCTTTAAAAAAGGGTTGTCCAGTCTAAGACAACAAGTTTGCAGTCACTTTGACTGCAGACTTGTAAAGTCCCACATTGGGCACTGAGGATTCTCCAGCATCTGTGCTGGGAACAGTAGTTATGCGACCACAGGTACGCAATTAACGTACTCCTGGCCACATTCTGGCTAGACAGTTTCCAGACCTGCTCAATATGCTTGCACTGAATGAGGCCACATCCATTTTGTTTACTTCTGGCCAGGAGAATGCATATATCGCACACTCTTAACATGAAAGTGTCAGGACTCTGAACATTTTTGATCACCTTTTGTGCTTTACTGCCCTTTTCCAAGATGGCGTCTTTGGTCTCATGTGCACTGTGTCTTCCTGCTATATAACTCCACCCCAGCCTTTAGTCTGTGCTAGAGTATTCTGCCTTGCATCCAGCTTCTGACCTCTGGTGGCTCCCTGGCTTTGTACCTGCTCCTGTGAACCTGTTTATGATCCTGCTACTCTGCTCTGAGTTCCTGCTGCATACACCGGTTTCCAGTAATCCTCCTTCATCTGGCGGCTTGTGTTACTCCCTTCTGCATTTGCTGCACATGTAAGCTGTTGCAGCTCTGCGCTGCTTAAACCTGAGACTATCACCCAGGCCTCCCTGGTTGAGCTAAAGGTATCATTTGAACTGCCTACCTGTGCTTGGACTAAACGAAGACTTATTCGTGTCAAGTATCCTCAAGTTTAACTGTACTTCATACTCTCTGCTTGATTGCATTTCTCTCTGAAGTTTCCTGTAGACTGTTAAGCTGCATTTATGATCTACACCAAGTGTTGTGGACTTGAGCTTTGCACCTGTTTGAATCACCATGTGATAATAAAATATTTAGACTTGAGAGTCCTCAGTGGTTGATACCTTTTAATGGCTAACTGAAAAGATGGTAACAAATTGCAAGCTTTCGAGACTACTCAGGTCTCTTCATCAGGCAAAGACAGAAGAGACCTGAGTAGTCTCGAAAGCTTGCAATTTGTTACCATCTTTTCAGTTAGCCATTAAAAGGTATCAACCACTGAGGACTCTCAAGTCTAAATATTTTTCTATCTACTGGCTAACACGGTACAAAGATATACATCTTTCCTATATCACATGTGATAATATAGACTTTACCACTTATAAGACCGAGTCCTGTAGTTGTCTTGCTCCACGCAAGAAGTCTCCTGAGTTATCCCCTATAATTATTACAGATAGTCATTCCCGGCACGGAGACTGGAGAAACCTCACAGCATGTGACTGCATGTATGTTTGACCAGACAACCCTTTTAAGAATTCTTGAATGCCAAGAGCAGAGTCCAGATAGGCTGCATTCATATTTCATTTATGCCTGGATTATTTACATTTGGCTTTAACTTGATCACCAACTCTAGTCTAAAGACTACAGATCATCAGTAAGGCCATGTTCAGTATTTTACCTGTGTGAGCCAAAGCCAGGAGTGGAATAGTCAGCAGAAAAAAGTTTAATAGAAATATGCACACCAATTTTGGATTTTTTATCCACTCCTGGTTTTGGCTTACAAATACTAAGGAAAAAACCCTCAAATCCTGAACGTGTGATCGTGACTAAGAACTTGTTACCAATAATTAGGGCAGCCACATGTGATACTCCAAGCATTAGCGAATTTCCCAGTTGGGAGGGCTAGGACACATCCTGGTTTAGAGTTGGTTACCAAGTTTTACAGTCGGTGATATTATTCCAGATACAAGTTCAGTGGTAGCAACACTTCAGGGCCATAGGATTGAGTCACATGGATATGAGGAAAAGAGTAGCATGAGAACGGCAGTGACAAGATTTAGTGTCAACTTTGAATTTATAGCGCTCATATTCAAGTTACATTTAGGAAATTATTTGTAAGATTAGGTTAGAGATTACCTCCTTGTACTCACTGATCCAGTATAACCGATATGTGATGTAATCAATAGTGAGGCCAGTTGGTTGTTCCATAGGCATAAATGAAATCACATGCCAATCTGACCCATCCATTCCTGCAGTCTGCAGAGTGGTATTACCCTTTAAGCCATAATTTACCCAGTACATGTACCTGGATGGATGAATAACAGTAAAGAAGGAAAAACAAAGTCAGAATCTAATAGATTTACCCCTTCTGACATTTTCCAGAGTTTCAAGTTTTAAGATTGTGCAAAGTGATGGCACTTGCTGAAACAGTCTTCTTGAATGGCAAGTGTAATACATCCAGCATCTACAGAACTTACCTTGATTAGGGCAATCATTGACAAGCATTCTTGATAAAATTAGTCTATAAAGCATACATTCATGAGAAAAACTTAGGGAATGCATGAGTGACTAAAAGTTAGGAAATTGCCTTAGTAATAACCCTTTGTAGATTGAGGAGCTGTAACAATTTCATCTTCAATATGGAATTTCTGATGTCTTTCATCCTTGGCATTAAAGGGGGGGGGGGAGGGTTATTTAAGGTGACTAATTTTTTTTTCCCTTCTATCATTTAAGAGCTTACCAGAAGGTAGTTGCCCATTGCCTTCCTTTTCTACCCAGCAACGATCTCTGCCGTGAGACTCGTCATGGACTGCTGTTGCCAGCGACATCCCATGTTCTAGCTTCTTCTCTTTTGCTCCTTTGTCCTTTGACAGGGCATCAATGCCAATGTAATGGTGATCGACAGCCTGCCCAGTGCTGCTTAACTGCAGGGAGCCGCTTGTCAGCATGACGTAGGCAGCGATGCCCTATCAACAGGACAAAAAGAAGGCGCTGCTCTGTTGAGAGGTGAAGTTAAGCAGGGGACTTGCCCCCTGAGCCAGCAGAGATCATTGTCAGGTAGTTCACTACCAACCTGTTAGTTCTTTGTCCCACAGGAGAAAGTAACAAGAGTCCCCGATAACTAAAGTACTTTGTTAAACACACGCCTGAATGCTTCAGACCAGCAAACCGCCCAAACCTCATATATGAGGTTATACTTGCTGTTTAATAGCAAAAGCTTAATTTGCAGTACTTGCCACTTATCGCTTTGAAATTTAAAAAAAAAAAAAAAAAAAAAATTTAGGCACATACTACAATTTTTTTTCTGTTTTGATATGCAAATAATTAAGGGTGTACCCTCTCTAAAGTATAAAGATTTGCATCAGTCCAGCAGAAACATTTTTTTCTGACACTTGGTAATCTTGGAGTGTAAGGAATGCATTCTGAATAGATTAATGCCAGAATAAGCAAGATGTTTGCAAAAATTAAGAAAAATAAATTCACATTACCGTTCTTGTGGAAAGACTACAAGCTGATCTGGCACAATGCTCTTTTCAAGGATGTGGACATAGCCTCGCCCATCGGTCAGGCCAACAGAAATTGTTTTGTTTGCACTACTTGCCCAAAAGAGTTGTCCTGTAAGCCAGTCTAAAGATAAGCTATTAATATTACTTACATCTGCAAGAAAAAAAAAATTATATATTAGTAATAATGAAATTTAGGATCTTGTTCTCTGCAACACTATTATACATCTAAAGGTCTACAAGGAAACCTATACCAGCGATGTCTGAATGCATCACTTTCATGTTGCTTGCAAGAACCAGGTTTTCATAGTAATAGCCATCGTTCAGCAACAGGTTACAGTTCCACTAAAGTTGGACTCCAAACACAAATTTAGTGTCAATTTCCATGATTACATCAGCCATCAAGTGCAGAGAAAGATGCGGGCTCAGCGCCGGAGCCTGAATCAAAGGCAGGGACATGACCGATGAAGCATATACAGGCTCGGACTGGCCCACAGGTGAATCCCCCGGTGGGCCCTGTGCAGAGGTAAGCCACTTATCCCTCAATATTAGCATTAGTAGGTCCAATACATTTGATATTCTATGTACAGACAAAAGCATTTCCTTATTCATATAACAAATGTTCCAATTTATTAATATATATAGAAGCAGAGGTTAATTTGGATGTTATATTTGCATGTAGCTGAACAGTGGACCCCAGAGTCAAGGTTACTGGTGGGCCCTTGCAACCCCAGTCCAATACTGAGCATATACATCATTTGTTGTGAAGGGGTTAACAGATAGAATATTTAATCTGTATTGTTTGGAGAAGGCATGGACTGAAGGCCATGTGACAGCCCTGTGTAGAACACAAGATCTAGATAGACTGATTGTCACGGAATTTGTAGTAGATCTGGTCTATCTAGTCTAGAATAACACCCAAATGTCTTACTCTGCACTGATTATACCAATAAAGGCCATTTTAATGAAAACAATGCTTGAGAAAGGAGATGGAAAGACAGCACCTTTTGGTACCACATGTAAGAATTATGAAGGAAATAAAGCAAGGGTTTGATGACAACTGGCAGCTGTATAATCTACGTATATGCAGTGATGACTTGCTAGGTTGTGATCAAGATATGAACTTGAGGCTAAAATCTGAATTAATGCATTATGTTAGTTTAAATAAATAAATTTTATATAATACATTATATTATACACACACATATATATATATATATATATATATATATATATATATATATATATATATATATACACATACACATACACTCACATACACATACACATACACATACACATACATACACACACACACCAAGTTCAAGAAGTGTGGATGAATGGAACAAGATGTAGGCCTACCCCAAGTAGACAAGGCCTTCCATATCTTGCTATAAATGGAATTGATAAACTTTTTAGTTCAAGAGTGTGCGCACATAACATTTCTCAAGAAGATTGACAGTAACTCACCCAAAGAGTTCAAACATTAAAAATAGTGTACATGTAAGGGGGTCAGGGCTTAGCCCTTTAAATGTTTATTCTGCTGTGTACACTTACCTATATAGTATTGTAATATTTTGCCTTGTAACGCATTTTCAGATCTGTTGTATTATTGCTACATTTTTCTGTGTGTAAGATAGGTACAGTGCAGTTAGAAAAAGGGCCACTAGATGGGGCACCGAGTACACTACATATTAAGGTTTAGCTGTAGGACCGAAGTTAACAGTAGGAGGGGTAACTGAGGAATAAGATAGTGAGACTTCCTGATTATAATCAGTCAGGGGTGGCCTATGGCCTGGGCTGCCTCGTAACTTTAGAAGTAGAAGCCCAGCCATCCAAGGAAAGGAGTGGGAGTAGCAAGAAGAGAAGAGTTGAGAGCACAGTATATGCAGCAACGTAGTGGCGAAATTACAGAAGTAGAGTGGACACCGTGAGAATGCGCTGGCAGGATAACCGAAAAGGGGTGGATGACCCAGTAGATCGTGCTTCCGTGTCTGGTCTGAAGTCGGTTCCAGGGAGATACATTGAAGTGGCGTTTTCACCAGGCTCCTCGTCCAGTTATATCTTTGTGGCCTATTGAAGTGTAGAAGTGAGGGAAAGGCGAAGAAAATGCATAGCTGCTACTGTGACCAGTGTGCTGGAAGTGTTATGGATGTGCTGTGTCCTGAAGTGAATAAATCTGTTAAGTTTCAAGTTGCTTTGGACTGCCTCCAGTATTTTGAGAGAAAGAAAGAACAGGGGACACCGCAGGAAAGAAGCAGCTGTCAGCACAGAGAGTATGGATTGTACCGACATTATAACCACCCAGCGAACTACATACATATGCAGAATATTTTTGAAAACCAAAATTTGACAGTGCCATCAACAAGGAAATAGTCCAGGTAAAATATGATGCTCTTGGCCCATTTTCTGAGGACAGCCACCATGGACTGAAGACCCTGTGGATCTGCTCAATGGAAACGCTTGCCTTTTCAGTCCATGAGAGTGTTCTGGTGAATGAACTCAGTTTCTCCAGGGAGAAAGGCAGGACACTGAACTGGAAGCGACAGATTAGTGGTCTTTAAATTATTGGTGATCTTACAAATTTCTGGAATAGATGTAACATTCATCTATTGCCATGAAGTCTTGTTTTATTAATAGAACAGCTGTGACTTCTTGACTCATCTCTATGCCACAAACTGAATAATCTGGTGCCACATTCCAATAGGTGGCAATATAGTTCAAGACCTCCTCTGATGAGAAATTTACAAAACGAACAGTTTTATAAAATGAACTGGTGATGTCCCAGGAGAAAAGTTAACCATTTCGTCTGGGAGCTGCCAGCATTCAGTCATTCAGATGAGCCCACAGCAAATACAGTCATGGCTGACCATACAGAGTGGTGACTAAGCACATCCAAGAACGGACTGACATTGGCTTTACAGCTTTTCAGTACTGCAAGTCAATGCCGGGGTGTACATCTGCATGACTGAAAGCCTGCAGCTCTTAAGAAAAATGAAGTTGTTTTTCAAGTTCCAGGCACCATCATAACATTAACCTGCAGATTAATCCCATATCTGCAGGGTAATAGCATTATCAAACATGGCGGATTGCCTTTAAGTTTATGATGAGAGTTGCAGATATTAATGAATCATGTGGGATCCTGGATGTCAAGAAGTTATGTGCAGATTTCTTTACGATTTTGAACCCTTTCATTTCAGAGTTGCAATATTCCTCCACTGAAGATGACCATCTGCAATTCTCTGTTAATTTTCTAAGGCAATTTTTTTTTTTTGTTTAGGTAAACCATGGCTGCATAGTACATTTCTCCTCGTCCTTTCTTTGGAGTAACTTCATGTGTCGGACATATGCGTTCTTTTGGACATTAGAGTATAATAAACTCCGGCACACGAAAAAAGAGTCACTTCTTTATTCAATGATATCTAAGCATAAGGTAAATTCATCCGGGTGAGATAAATCAAAGGAGAATTACATCCAGGTACAAACAATAAGTCATCCGACGTTTCGGCATATAAATGCCTTTATCAAGGTGTACCTATGAATCACATATGAAAAAATAATAAAAGAAAAATATAACACTTACATTTCTGGAAAGTCCATATGTACATATATGTATATCACAACAAAAGAATATTTTCAGAGCAAAATGAAAATATAAAATGATTAATCAATAAGACAAGTATCCAGAGAGACACCAAAGAAAACTTCATGAAGTAAATATGCAGTCCCATATATACGGTCTCATATAGTCTAATGGCCAAAATACTAAAGTGAAGGAAAGTCTAGCCAATGTTCTGGACCTCACAGTGGACTAACTGAAACCCTCACGTGATACCAGAATGTCCAAGGTGAATAGCTGAAAATAGTGACAGCTAGACATGAAGTATAATAGTGAAAAGTGCCCCAGTATAATACAGCAGAAATTATGTCTCCATGAAGGTAACATACCTCTTACAGAAATGTAAGTGTTATATTTTTCTTTTATTATTTTTTCATATGTGATTCATAGGTACACCTTGATAAAGGCATTTATATGCCGAAACGTCGGATGACTTATTGTTTGTACCTGGATGTAATTCTCCTTTGATTTATCTCACCCGGATGAATTTACCTTATGCTTAGATATCATTGAATAAAGAAGTGACTCTTTTTTCGTGTGCCGGAGTTTATTATACTCTACATTCAATTGTTCTCCAGAGCACCGCACATATCTATAGTGAGCACCCCTTCTTTTTTCTTATTTCTTTTGGACATTGTTGGTTCTGAGGGGGGGGGGGAAATGAGGAAAAATTATGAAGCGTGGGTTCTTGAAGTTATCTGTGGCTCTCAAGAAATTTAGAAGAAATTTAGCAAGTGCCAAATTAAAGATGCATCTCCCTGAAAAGGTATACAGCAATACTTGGATTTTGGAGATCCAAGGATATTAACACACACACACCCCTAGATCTCAACCCATCAAGCACCTCACCCTGAATTTTACAGGTCTGCAACAAGCATGGTGCTTCTTACAAGATCAGAAGTGTACCAAAATGTTTTTCTCTTGAAACTGGGAGGAAATTGCAGGATCAGAGTCTAAATTTAGGTTTGTGGGGGTTTTTTTTGAAGAAAAAGCAGACAAAAACATTGGTTATTCCACCATAACCAGTTCAGTTTTTAACGTTGCTGACCAGAATGGGTGTGGGAGGGGAGCAGGAATTGCTTATATTTATGCCAGCAGCATTTTTTTTTAAAGTGATGGCAGTAGGATGTAAAGAAGTTCCATTTCATTGTTAACCATACCTGGATAGAGTAAAGTTGAATTTTTTCTACCGATTACAGAAGACTGCAGAGTTTTATCTTCATCTATCCAGAAATATGCTCCACTAGACAAGTAATAGGCAACAGCAAGAGGACGACCACGGACCGAGAAGAGATGCTGGTAGTCACCACCCCTAGCATCCATTACGCCAATTTCATCTTTTTTTGCAAGCAGAATAACTGTGGCATTGTCTGGAATAGAAAATGAACAGGTTTGTTTTTGTTTTGTTTTTTTAACAACTGCTAAAGTTGTCTTGTATTTTCTAACATGAACTATATGCAATCTATTGGCAGTAGAAGAGAATTGCTGAAACAATACTATGCATAGCGTACAACTAAACTGCCTTGAGGCTCAATAATGTATAGATCGTAAGCAATAGCTCTAGAAATAGAATTTATGTTATATAGTGCAAATAAGTAGAAAACCTTTGAAATGGAGTTGGCCACTAAACAGTACAACTGAAAAGGAGTTCATGAAATTTGCACTTAATTGAAGACTACGGTGGTACATACAAATTAAAAGGGTCATCTAGCTAGGGACCCATGTCATGAAGTAGAATTCTTCTTCAGTGTAGGCCATTCATTTGAATGATATTTTCACAAAGTGCATTTAAGAACTTCTACAGAACCCACATCAATCAATAAAATAAGTAAAGATCCATTATTGTTATACATACATATACATTAGTGGCTTAAACAAGGGAAGCTATATAACCAAAGTGTGGGTACTTGCCTATAACTTCACATACTGATCTTTTAGACGAAATCCTTTAACACAACCACAAGTGAAAGACCCTTTTAAATTGTTGCAAAGTTGATGACAAGGAGAATAATCTACAGAGCACTCGTCAATGTCTACAAAAGGAAAAAAAGTCCTTATGTCAGGTGTGATTCGGTGTTTGGAAGAGCAGTCATGCTTTTCTAGTTCAGGATATCCCCTTCGCAATTAAGCAATGAGACTTCGGTCTTACCATAACAGCTACGGCGGTCTTGCTTAAGCTTCCATCCTTCTAAGCAGGAACAAGTTACTCCCCATGGAGCATCTTTACATATCTGTGAGCAGCCACCATTTTTATCTGAGCACTGGCGACCTAGGCAAGAGCAATTCTCAATGATGAGTGGTGATAAAATGTGTTTTTTCTAAAGTTGTAGAAAGCATTTTTGCAATAGGGTTTTAGAAACTAAAAAAAAAAAAGTTAAGTTGTAGAAACCAAACTGTCCATAACAATTTTTTAATTATTGTAGATAACAGACTGTATTGGGCATTAACATCATCATGTCAGCTTAGATGTTCACGAGAAGTGAAATGCAGCCATCAGTCCAGCACCGGAATGCGATCACTCATGGATTTGCACTGTGTTCTATCACATTAAAATATATTGCTAAGAAGTCAAAAACGCAACCTGGAAATGCCCATAGGCTTTAACTTTTAACTTCAGACGAGCGCAAGAATAAAAAATAAAAATTTAAAAAAAAAGCCTGGCACAATTTTACACTCTTGACGATTGTTGCAGCCCAAGTGGATATCAGAAACTGCCATGCAGGCTTAGCCGTAATGTCCAACAACCTTCACATGGTCTGGTACAGTCAATTTCTGGGGGCCATCACAGGCACTAAAATGAGAGCAGGAAAACCTGTGGCAATTTAAGGATTTTACAGGCTAGATAATGGTGGTCAGAGAGTACATCTCATGGCAGGTATTGTGATGGGCTGAAATCAGATTGTGGTGCACTACTGCAGTGCTGATGTACACTGAAAAATAATGGGAATGGTAGTCTCCTATTAATCCAATGAGTCAAGTGATATTGGGGGAGTCGCAGAAGCTGTATAGTCAGTGTGACTAACTGATGTGATATACTGCAGTAACAGCACCTCAGGTAAAACTGTCCATGGTGTTAGGATTTGGTAGCCGAGGGGGACAGTAGCAAAAATAGACTTAACCAGACACCCAGAGAGGTTGGTAACTAGCAGATTACAGACCCCTAAACTGACAGCACAACTAGAAGTAGCCGTGGGACATGCCTACGGTGCCCTAGACGCCTCGACACAGCCGGAGAGTTAACCAAGCCTAAAGAGAGAAAGGGGAAAGCCAACTGCCCCGCAGTAGACCCCCAAACAGTGGCAGTGAGACAAGATGAAATACAAACACAGGCAGAAAATAGAGCAAGCAAATGCTGGGGCCCAAACTGTCTAGATAGATTAAGACAGGAAACAATACTTCAATTCTGAGACAACACGATATCTCCCCCGCTAGATCAGAACTCTGTAACTGGTAGCAAATCAGTAGATACTGAAATAACAGGGAATGGAAAACACAGTGGCAAATGAGAAACAGTGTCCAGCGCAGGCCCCGGCAGGGGAACCTGGTTGTACAAATCCAAAGGGGCAGAAAACCGAGATAGACAAAAACAAATGCCACAGAAATAAACAGCAAAGAACGTATCTGAAAGTTGCAGCACAAAGCAGGAAGCAAGCCGACTTCCAAAAGAGACCAGGAAGCAACAAATCACTGGCAAGGATCATGGGAAGGTTGCTCACTTATATCTCCCCAGTCATCAACACCCAATTACCAATCATCGCACCCAGCTGATAGACCTTTGTTAGCCAAAGCAGCTTCATTACCATCAGCAGCCACCAGAGGGAGCCCAAACTCGATCAAGAGCGTTCACAACACCATGGGTTTCCCAACCTGAACTAGACAGCCTCTGATGCCCATGAAGCTTTTGAGCCATGGTAGGGAAACCCACAGAAGACAGTCTGCACATTTTGGCCTGTGCTTTGACATCAGCATTATCCCTTATTACCTGAAAAATTAGAGTCTCTGCAATAAAAAGCATCATAGCAAGTTATACTGTAGAAGATCCACTCCAGCGCTACTCTTGACCGAGCCACCAATTTAACAGATTATTACTGTATTATGCTACCTACTCTAGTACATGACAGAATGGGAACAAAAAAAAAAAAATTTATAAAAGTCAAATTACTCACCACAAAGATCTGATTCATCTGAGCGATCAAGGCAGTCCACTTTACGGTTACAGACTTTGCTATCATTTATACATTTTCCATCTCCACATTGATAGAAGCCATCAGCACAGAGTTCTGTAACTAATAGAAATGACATGGCTCAGGCCATTAAAGTCCCCCCCCTCACCTGTTGCAGCTTTTAAATTACTACTAACACTTCTGGAGTATTAAGCCTAGCAACTCACACTGTATTTTAAAAGAAAAATCCTGCATGTAAATTAAACCACAAAGCATGTATTTATGGCATTACCCATGTACTTACTGCATGGCAAAAAAAATGAAGATAAAAATAGGTATTATACCTACTGGTAATCATGTTTCCAGGAGTTCATCCTGACAGCACCATGGAGGACATACTCCTCCTCCTTACAGGGACAGGAAAGCACACAAGAGGTTAAGAGGTCTCTCCCCCACCCCCATTCCCTCAGTGTTTTAACAAGTACCACACCATGGATGATGCAATTTAACACACATTTATTAACTATCATATTACTACATGACATAACATGATCACAGAGGGAACTACCCGTACTGTCAGGATGGACTCCTGGAAACATATGTCCCTCCTGACAGCACCATGGAGAATACCACAGTACCTCTGTGGAGCCCAGCTGTGACTGAATCCATATCTCCCAGAAGGGTGCACTGAAAGAAGATCCCACTAGAGGTCATTATACACACACACGACAGCTATCCTAAAGACCACCAGATGGAGCTGTGTTAGGCATATAAAAGAAGCTGTAAGTTTCAGTTTCAGTGAGAGCTCAGTCTGCAAGTGGAGTCTAGTAAGAGTGACACAGAGACATCACTCCAGCCTAGTCAGAGCTGAATTTAGAAGTGTAGCTCAGTGGAAAGCGTGCCGACGCTAAAAGAGCGGCGAAGAGGCAGCCCACCAACTGCCAGCGTGTGTGATCGTGTAAGGATCTAGGTAGGCCGAAGGCAAGTGGAAAAGTTTATGAGACAGTGGAGATTTAATAGCTCATCTCAGCAAGTATCACCGGACACCGGGGTCCGAGCCTATAGGGATCTCCATGACCCATTAGGAGAACACCGGAGTTCCTGGAGGACTACAAGTCCCAGGAGTACTACAGAGCTGATATGTAGCTGGATCAGAAGAACGGAGTCTAGCAGGGCACTGCAAATAGAGACTGTGTGCTTCAGGAGAAGGTCCAATCACAAGATCAGCCAGGTGCAAGACGGAGACCAAGTTAGACATAGCTACAAGCAGGTCAGGACTTATCAGAAAGGCAGAGAATAGGAGGCCACACACCTACCAGTGGAGGAATCTCGATGTGCATCCTTCACCCTACAGTGCTCCGGGGAGTACCTGCAACACCTACAGTAAAGGTACCAAAGTGATTTATGTGTGTGTCTCCCTTATTATCTCTGACTGCCGGGTCCCCGTCTGTCCTGCACTTTTGCATATCTATCTGCCCTGGAGGATCACTCAGCCTTACTTGTGGAAGGCTTAACACCTAGCTGCCCAATATTAACCCTCCAGTGGATCTGCATAGCAGCGCTGGTCATCCTGACCAGGCACCACAAGTGGCGTCACGAATCCCCATATCATTATTCAAGTCACCTGTAAATATCCCACATTACAGTGAGCGCCCAGGGCAACGGACCGAGCTGTGCTACCCGTGACATCCCCCATAGACATCAACGTGCTCGGTGCAGAGTACCCCAAAGCCCTGGTACGTGCGGCTCATCTATCTGGCGTCACGAACAGGATTTCGTGCCCTGCAGCAACGGAGTAATTTGTGCCCGTTGCCACCGGGTACTGTGTGCCTCACTAAAAGACTGTTTTGTATGTGGTGAAGATTTCTCGCCATTTGCCCGCCATTTACAGCGCCACGGCGCGAAAACTAGTGGGCGTACCTGCAAAAGCGCGCTGAGTCCTGGACATGCCCCCAACGCTGACGCGGCGGCAGGTCCTGTGAAGAGCTACAGTGAACGCTCTGACGTCAGAGCGCCAGCGACGCAGGTCCTTCTTCACATCGCTGTGCCCTGCGGAGCTGCAGCCTTCAGAGAAGGTAGGCCACGATTAACTAGGGGGGGCGCAGACATGTCGCAGCAGCCAGCCGACAACGCTGCCCAGGCCGACGGCCTTAATGACTTACCCCTCGGCGCTGCCGCACAGGTTGGAAATGCTGGCCCCTCACCTGGTCCTGTGGTCCCAATAGTACCGCTAACGCTGCCATACATGCCTGGAGCGAAGTGGCTCCCTCAGTACAGCGGCAAGCCAGACACCCTGTCAGGGTTCAAGCGAAAAATATGCAGCATAATGGACATGTACCCTATGACAGAAAAGCAGAGAGCTGCAGTAGTAGTGGGACAATTAACTGGTGCTGCAGAGAGAGAAGTAGAGACTTGGACAGCTGCAGACCAGGAATCAGTGCTTGCAATTTTCTTAAAGCTACAGTCTATCTTTGAGGACCGCACTGAAACAGATCTCCGGATGATGTTTTACCACTGCTCCCAGAAACCAGATGACAGCATTAGGGACTATGCCTGCCGACTACAAGGGGCCCTGCGAGCACTCAAACAAGTTAACCCCATGAGTGTCTCCAACGAAAATAAAATGTTAAAAGAACAATTTGTACGGGGATTGAAGTCCCAAGCTGAAAAGCCGGACTGTGCACTGGTGGTCCTTGGATCATCCTGATGCTACCTTTGATGCTCTTAAGGACATGGCTATAAAAGGACTGCGACCCCTGGAAACACCCGGATGGCAACCCAGTGTAACCCGAGTGAAGCCACCCTACAGCATCCACCTTTTCCCCATTGGTTGCGGAAGCCAAAACGCAGGTGGCGCCCCCTACTGAGCTGTGCTACCCGTGACATCCCCCATAGACATCAACGGGCTCGGTGCAGAGTACCCCAAAGCCCTGGTACGTGCGGCTCACCTCCTCAGGGTGGGATTACTGCCTGGAGAACCATTCTCACAAAGGCAGTTTGTTGACTAGATAATACGTCTAATTTGTAATGTCTACAAACATATCCAGCCTGGATCACGTTGCGGCCTTACAAATCTGGTTTACTGATGCCCCCGCCCTCTCGGCCCATGAGGTTGAAACCGCTCTAGCCAAATGGGATTTTAAGCCCTCAGGGGGGGCTGATGCCCTGTGAGTGATAGGCTAGAGAAATCACTGACGTAACCCATCTCGCAATGCAACGAGCAAGTTATGGTCCTGTTTCCAACTATGAGTGGCTTCGATATAATCAATGACGGCCTGTCTGACATCTAAGACGTGCAGGGCCCGCTCCTTCTCGTTTGAGGGATTTTCGCAGAACAATTTCCGGTTTAAATTCTGACAGGAGGCTACTTTTTGGAACGAACGTGGGGTCTAATTTCAGGATTATACAAGTGTGGAGCCCAGCTGCGTCTGGATTCATATCTCCCAGAAGGAATTCACCACTAGAGGTCTCAATATACATTCACACACCTTCACCCATCCCTAAGACCACCAGAGGGAGCTCCGATAGTGATATAAAAGGAGGGTGAAGACAGGAAAGAGAGCTCAGTCAGTCAGTCTGAAGGCTGCAGTCTGCAGTAAAGTGAAGTTCAGTCAGATTGGAGTTCTGCTGAGTGCAGTGCAGAGCTCAGATTGAGATTAGAGAGACTGCAGAGCAGTTCAGCAAAGTGGAGGCTAGTAAAGTGGAACGGAATCCATCCCAGTCTAGTCAGAGCTGAAACAAGCGAGTAGTCTGCAGACAGAGCAGACGAGTGGAGTTCGCAGTAAGGGACTCCAGAGCTCAAGTTGAGAGCCAACAGCGTACCGACGCTCAGAGCGGCGAAGAGGTGGCCCACCAACCGCCAGTGTGTGTAATCGTGTGAGGGCCCGGGTAGGCCGAAGGCGAGTGGAAAGAGAAGTAAAGAGGCAGAGGAGCCGTAATAGCTCACCTCATCAAGTATTGACCGGACACCGGGGTCCGAGCCTATAGGGATCTCCACGACCCATTAGGAGAACATTGGGGATCCTGGAGGACTACAGGTCCCAGGAGTACCACAGAGCTGATACGTAACTGTGTCAGTAGGAGTCCGGAAAGCGGGACGCTGCAAGTAGGGACTGTACTTCAGGAGAAGGTCCAACCACAAGGTCAGCCAGGTGCAGGACGGAGACCAAGTTAGGCCCAGCTACATGCAGGCCAGGACTTCATAAAGAAAGGCAAGAAACAGGAGGCCACACACCTACTCAGTGGGAGAATCTGGATGTGCACCCTTCACCCTACAGCGCTCTGGGATGTGCCTGCAACATCTTCAGTAAAGGTACCAAAGTGACTTGTGTGTGTCCCTCTTCTTACCCCTAACTGCCGGGTCCCCTTCCGTCCTGCATCCTTACCCATATATCTGCCCTGAAGGACTCAGCCTCACCTGTGGGAGGCTTAACACCTAAAGCTGCACAACACCAACCCTTCAGTGGATCTGCACTGCAGCGCTGGTCACCCTGACCAGGTACCACAGGTGGCGTCACGAATCCCCATACCAATATTCAACTCCCCTGTAAATATCCCACATTAAAGGGTGAGCGCCAGAGCCACGGACTGAGCTATGTTGCCGTGACATCCCTCATAGAAGTCTATAGGGTCAGATCGAGTTCCCATTGCTCTGGAGGGCGACTCAAAGGCATCCCAAATTCGCAGATATGGGTCCCGGACGGACAAGGCCTGGATCTCAGCTATACATTTTGCTGTGGTAATAGCAATTAAGAATGCAGTTTTCATGGTTCGGTGAGAAATGGACAAGTTCTCATCAGGGACGAAAGGGTCTGAACAAAGGGGACCCAAAGACCAAATTAAGATCCCAGGGGGGGGAACTGACCCCATCCTGCTCAGTCCAGCCTGCATCCTCCATGGCTGCTGCTGCCCTGCACCCTGCAAGATCCAGGGAAGCCACCGCCGCCTGTCTCGCTGCTCTCCGTGTTCCTCTCTGAAATGCATGCCGGTCTCTTAGGCTGGTTTCACACATCCGGTGTGCGCCTGACGGCGCCCCCGGCATTTAGCCGCAGCGCCGCATCAGAAAATCTGATGCGCCGCATGCTGCTTTTTTCGCATTGACATGCATTAGCGCCGGATGGCGCCGATGTCAATGCGTTGCATGCGGTTTTGTCCGGATGCGGCGCAAATGTACATTGTGGCGGCCGGACAAAACGCTGCATGTAACGTTTTTTGTTTTTGCCGGATGGCTTCTGATGTCTCCAAGCATCAGAAACCATCCGGCAAAAAACCGCATGCGGCCGCCGGCGGTGCATCAGGTTTTCTGATGTGGCGCTGCGGCGAAATGCCGGGGGCGCCGTCAGGCGCCCGCCGGAAGTGTGAAAGAGGCCTTACCCCCGTCATGCACTCTGACGTCACCAGAAGCATGTCAGCTTCTTTCCTTTGCGACTTCCGGTATAACGCTGACATGCCGGCCAGCGGAGCCGAGAGAACCCAAAGCAGAAGGAAGCGGCTCTACCCAGGAGCATTGCCCGCTCACTGGTCTTTGTGGCTGAGAGACTCCCACCCAGGAGTGTCAGCCCCGGGGTACCCGACAGGGGGAAGGTTAGGACCAGCCGCCCAATCCCCCTGGACCCCATCCGGTAAGCAAAGCTTCCTCTTGTGTGTTCCTCCATGCTGGGAAAGGAAAGACACTGAGGGAATGTGGGTGGGGAGGGGCCTTTTAACCTCTTGTGTGCTTTCCTGTCCCTGTAAGGAGGAGGATGTCCTCCATGGTGCAGTCAGGAGGGACATCCTGGAAAATAAGCATTGTGTAATCATAGCCTTGTGCAGTGAAACCTGTGTATGGGCACCCTTACAGAACTAACAAGCACTGGATTAGAAAATACTCACCACAAGACTCTTCATCGGACCCATCGCCACAGCTATTTATTCCATCACATTGCCAGGACGCCATGATGCACACTTTATTCTTGCACTGTACTTGATGATCCATACAGCTTTTCATTGAGCAGTTCTGTTCTTCAGAACCATTTTCACAGTCATGGTAACCATCACAAACTTCCCATACATGAATGCATTCGGCACTGTTAATACACTGGATTTTGTTATCTGTGCAACCTTAGGGGGTCAAAAAAAAAAAAAAAATACAAATCTCTGTAAGACACCATAGATCTACAATAGACTTTACTCCTACTAGGAAACACTAATAAAATTAGTTTAACCAACTAAACTGCCTGTATATACAGTATGTTTTTTCTCCTCGGGACAATTTTTTGGGAAAGTTTGTTTGCAGTGGGAATCTGAACCCTTTTTGGAAACAGACCTTCTACTAAAAACACATCAATATAAGAGACAAAAGCCAAACTATACAGTTCCAATATAACAGTCTGAAAGTAATGTCACAGAGATCCTTAGGCTGGGGTCACAATTTTCTGTCATCCAGGAGAATCAGCCAGATTATTGAAGGAAAAAAAAATATATATATATATAATATATTTTCTCCATTCTGTCAGTCCATGAAAATCATGCTGCACTCAGATGTCATCCAAGTGCAGTCCGATTGTTTCCACAGACTCATTGACTTGCATGGCTGAGTACGATCTGAATTTTGAAGCCAACTCAGGAATCCCATAAAATGACATTGGTCCGGGTTTTATCTTACGTTTTGTTGGATCGCACCCTGGCCAAAAATATTAGTCATGTGCATGAGCTCTTAGCGCTATTCAAAAATAGGCTTCTACAAAACATTTAATGGCTGTGGTGGGAGAAGGTATAAACAAATGCAACATGGAATGGAGGGAACCACATGAATGGGGCACAGTGCTTCAGTTAGGGTATTCTCCAAAAATAAATGATATGCAGTTAATTTTTCTGTCTGCACCTTACAAAATTTAATTCATAGTTACATAGGGTTGGGGAGAGAACCAAGATTTATAAACCACAAGGTCATTGGTTATAAGAAAAACCATCTAGCTTTTTTGCATACAAAATGCAGCTCTAGTGCCTGCCACTACTACCTCTTGTGGTAGGGCTTTCCACAGTGCCTGCTCTAACTGGAAAGAACCCCTTCCTATATAGCTTCTAAATTTGCCTTCCCTCTGATGAAGGTCCACCAGTTGCTCGTAGGAATAAATCCTGAGTCAATTTTTTTTTTTGTAACCCTGCAAAGAAAATTCTGGAGAAGAGAAAAAAAAAAAAAAAAGCACAAATGCAATAATGATCAATCACTATGTTCTACTTGCCACAGTCCACCTCATCTGAACCATCCAGACAGTCACTAACACCATCACATTTCCAGTTTTTAGAAATGCAATTTCCATTGTCGCATTGCCAAGCGCTTGCATCTCCACGGCAAGGTAGGTCTGTAAAGAAGTTTGCAAAGAATTGAAGTGCAGAAGACATTTTGTGACAGATACTGGTTTTATGTTATATACATATAACAATATGCTACTCTGGTCCTCAAGATACCACATACAGGGACAAAAAAAAAAAAAAAAAAAAAAACACTACATGCACACCATACCTTTCCACTTTAGCCGTTTTCAAATTCAGCTCACTTGTCTTGATAGCTGGGTGGCAGTTTCTAAATCTTTGCCACTGCCCATTTGTTTACATTTCACCATTATATTAGTATTTAATGCCATTACATCAGCCTTAAATTGACAAAAACAAAAATCCTTACCGCATTGCTCATCAGTGCCATCCGGACAATCCATTTCTCCATTGCACAACCAAGAGACTGGAATGCATTTATCCTTACATACAGACTGCTGCAGAACACTGCACCCTGAGGGGTCTAGGAAACATTAGAAGACCATATAAAAAATATATAATATATATAGTTTATGCTATGTGAGCTCTTGGATTGGAAAACTGTTCCAAATTATTTTTATGGGTAGGTCACTTTGCTGATCATATGAGGAGTTAAGGCTTTTTTTCTACTGAAGAATTTTTAAAAAATTCCTCTGAAGAAAACAAAAAATGCCACGAAGATGATACTGAGAAGAACCTCTCCAATCTAGGGGCTGCCCGAACATTAGGCTGCTGAGGACAGTTGGGGGGGGAGGGAGGTAATTAAATAATTGGGCACATCTTGTCAGTTTCAAGGGCAGCACATCCATTTCATCAGAGACCCTTTAAACTGGCATGAAAAGCTAGAAAACCTTAAAAATTCCAGCCGATACGCCGATAAAAGACGGCGTTTACATACCGTTCAAATTTTTTCCCCTTAAAACTCCACAGAAAGAAAAAAAAAAAAAAAAAAGTATAATCATACGTTGTCTTTTTCTGCTGTGCTGTTTTAGCGTGAAAAACATCACAAAAATAAAACCATACACTTTACATAGACAAGCAAAAGAATTTAGACTGCATGCCCTAAATGAAGCCATGATCTCTGTAAAGGTCTGCAGAATTAACGGCGCTGTACAGGTAGGCAAAATATAAACCTGTTCTATGCAAAAATTGTTCACGGATCATATAGTCAGACTTCTGAGCTTCTTTTAAAACACTTCAGTCTTTCAAAACAATAAAAAAAAAAAAAAAGGTTTAAGACTCCAGGGAATAGGTAGAGTGTTACATGAAGCACCTTCTGCTTAAAAGCAGAGACATTTTTCATCACAAGAGAGACAGTGTGAACATACCCTTTAGACTATTTTCACTCTATGAATTGTAAAAAAAAAAAAAATTATTTGACAAAGCTTTCTTTCTGGTTGTTTAGGGAGGATTTATGACCAGTTACTTACCTGCTACCAGATCACCTAAAAGTCCAGTAAAAATACCTAAAAGCCATGCGGCACATATCCACGACATTGTTTTCCAGATGGCACTTCTACATAAGCAGCTTACTGAACTAAGGTGTCATTGGACTAGAGAATGAAAAGTAAAAGCATGAGAACGTCCTGTAGCACCACTATTTATCCTGTGCCAGCTGCTGACAATCCAGTATTAGCCAAACCTTTGCCACACCTGATAGGTGTGATCCCAGCATCATCCAAAGCAAGTGGTTTAAGCTCTATGTATGGAATTGGTAAGGAGAGCTATTGCTTGGAGTTAGGCTATGTTCACACATCCGTCTTTTTGTATCAGGCATGATCCGTCCTATGACATAAAGGAGAAATAGGAGTCACTGGTGACAAAGGATTTTTTAGCAAAAAAATGGTAAATATTTATTCATATAAATCGTATAAAAAGTAACACAAGATCATATGAAAAAGACATAAGAAACACATACATAGGACGGATGCATATGCAGGGGGAATGCGTTCCTGTTAATATCAAGTGACATTAATAACAGTGGCAGTGGAATAAACAAATGGTAGCCCCAAACAGGGAGTCATATGGAGCACCTCCCGCAGTGGGAAAAGGGATTAAGGTGCTATGCTACCTACATGTTAACCACAAAGTGCCTGAACATGCTTCGAAGAAAAAAAAAAATAAAAATCACAAGCATTGGTATATATTCAGGTCAGCAGTGCAGCGCTGCCTAATTCAACAAGAAGCCATGCTCACCAATACAAAAGTAACACAGGAATGCTGTCACCCCGCTCACAGATGTCACCCCAACGCACGTTTCGTGGCTAGCATGCCACTTTTTCAATATTTACCATTTTTTTGCTAAAAAATCCTTTGTCACCAGTGACTCCTATTTTCTCCTTTATGTCATTTTGCTATTATGAGTGGTGATTTCTGGTCACACACGTGTGGTGTGACCCACATATATTCTACCAATGCGGCTGTATTTGGTTAAAATGATCCGTCCTATGCCTGAAGGGACGGATCCGGCGCTGAAACAAAAAAACTGATGCAACGGATCCGTTTTTTTGCTGGATCCGACCTGAACTTTTGAACCCAGAAAAAGAGGGTTTCTGATGCCCGGAGACACTGGAAAATGTAGATGTAGTAGTAGTAGTAGTAGGAGGAGGAGTAGTAGTAGTAGTAGTAGTAGACCTCGATTTCCAGAATCCGGATCAGACTTTTGCCGGATTGCACAAAAATCTGATCCGGTTCCATTGACTTCTATTGTTTCGGGCCGCCTGATGCGCCGCTTCAGGCACTATCAGGCGGCTCTGATCAAAAAAAAAAAACGTTACATGCACCGTTTTGTCCGGCCGCCGGAATGTACATTTCCGCCGGATCTGGACAAAAACGGATGCAACGCAATGACATTCGGCGCTAATGAAAGTCAATGGTAAAAAAACGCATCCGGTTACCGGATGCGTTTTTTTACCAACACGCCGGATCATGCCTGATACAAAAAGACGTATGTGTGAAAGAGGCCTTAGGCTGCTTTCACACATCCGTTTTTTGACTTCAGGCATGATCCGGCGTGTTGATAAAAAAACGGATCTGGTACCGGATCATTTTTTTACCATTAACTTTCATTAGCGCCGGATCGTGCCTGATGTCAGTGCGTTGTATCCGTTTTGGTCCGGATCCGGTGGAAATGTACATTCCGGCGGCCGGACAAAACGGTGAGTGTAACGTTTTTTTTGTTTACCAGAGCCGCCTGATAGTGCCTGAAGCGGCGCATCAGGCGGCCGGAAACAATAGAAGTCAATGGAACCGGATCAGACTTTTGTGCAATCCGTCAAAAGTCTGATCCGAATTCTGGAATCAGGGACTACTACTACTACTACTACTACTACTACTACTACTACTACATTTTCCAGTGTCTCCGGACATCCAAAACCCTGTTTTTCCAAGTTCAAAAGTTCAGGTCGGATCCAGCAAAAAAACGTATCCGTTGCCGGATCCGTCCCTTCAGGTGTTCGATGGATCATGCCTGATACAAAAAAACGGATGTGTGAAAGAGGCCTTAGGCTATGTTCACACAACATAGTCATTTTTCAGGTAGTCAAAAATGGACATTTTCCAAGCAGAAGATCTTCAGGTATTGCTACTCATCTCTAGAGTTTTGTAAACCTAAAGTGTCTTTTTTTTTCACATTTTTAGAGAGTTTTTT
>JARQOD010000001.1:327074325-327173293 GCA_033576555.1 Oophaga sylvatica | reverse complement strand
TCTTCTGTTGAACTGAGTTACCCTCAGAGATCACTCCACATCCAGCATACCGCTACAGTAGCACCGGACCTCGTCCTGGAAAGTCAGGAAACTCCACTTCCCACAGCAGACAGTGCCTCAACTTTCTTCAGGACCAGGCCAGAGCCTTCACACAATGCTTGCAGCGCCACCGTGGGATTTCAAGCTACTGCAGCCCCGGAAACATCAGACTGATAAGTTTACCTGTTTCATAGACATTTATTGTTACCCAGTTTTCAACATTCAATTTTACTCCCCTCCTTACTCATTTTCTCCCTGCATGGAGTATCCCCTGTAATAAACCCTTTAACTCTTGCTCCGCCTCATGCTCGTCAGTGCATCCCACGTACCTGCTATCTAAAGCTTGGTGTAGTCGGCAGGATGCAGTCTAATGGCATGGAGGCGGCAGACCAAGCAGTTGGGGTCAGCCCTAGGTCCAGTATCTCTCTGGGGGCAATGTTGAACAACCTCCCTAAGTTTACGAGGAATAATAGAAAGTTATGGAGCTGGACTGACTGCATTAGGGGAATGATGAGGATGCACCCCATGACCCCTGCAATAGAAGCCGAGGTGGCCATGATGGCTCTAAATCAAGAGGCCAGAGATTCGGTTATGTTACGACCCCCCCAGAGAGTGAGACACCTTTAATAAGGTGCTACAAATTTTGTAGGAGACCCATGGGGACCCCACAGACGTAGGGAGCTAAGGATGCGTCTATTTAGTCGTATGCAAAGGGAAGGGGACTCAGTACATCAACGCACTTCAGGAGATACATACTGCTATCATTAGAAAAGACGGCATAGGCATAGGGCCTACTGATGTACTGCTGTTTGTGACAGGCTTGCGGTACATGCTGACGAAACAGACCTTGCGGGAGCGTTTGCGTGTAAATCCTCGCATGACCTTTTCTGAGATAGAAAACGAAGCACGCACATGCGAGCAAGAACAGGAGGGGACAGTCCCGGTAGGGACGGTTTGGAGCGGAGATATATCTGTAAACATGATCACCGAACCACAATGGGTGCAGGAATTGCAGAAGGAAATCCAGGATATTCGAGGAGAGGTGGCTGAAGTAAAGAAAAAGTCGTGAGGTACCTCAAATCCGTCAGCGGACAGAGAGGGCCCGAACTTCGCTGCGAAACAAGGGTGTTCCACCGAGAGAGACCCCTCACCTGTTTTAATTGAGGAGAAATTGGACACCTTGCTCAGGAGTGCCCACGACAGGGTAGGCCCCTTCAACGACGTCCATTAAACTATAGGGCTCCGAGTCTGGGGGACGCCGCCCGGAGCCTGAACAGTCACGAAGTAGTAACAGAAGTCTCACAAATTTAGTCTCTACATGCCCACTCGTCTGGGCCGAAGTGAATGGTCGAGCAGTACTATGCTTAGTGGATTCTGGCTCGCAGGTGACTACGATGCCTGAAAGCTATTTTCGGTGACATTTTCCTGAAGCATTGTGGCCTGAGTGGGGCCCCGTGATAAAGTTGACAGCTGCTAATCACTTGCCCATCCTGGTCGCAGGGGTGGTCGGGATGAAAATAACCATATGTGGCAAGGACCAGGGATGGAAAGGAGTGGTGTTGACCGATGGAGAAGTAATTAACGGACATGCCGTCAACCTGGGGATGAACATGCCGAAAGAGATCGGGAGTCTCCTCATCAATGAACCCTCAGATGTAACTCTGAAGCAGTGGAGCCCGTACACTCCCCAAAGAAGAGTGTTCCAGCAGTTAATCCATGTGACCCAATCGCAGGAGTCTTCCAGTGATGGAGGAATGTGAGGGAAAGTGATTGTCCCAGCCTCTGCTGAACTCGTTTTGCCTCCATGACAGACCGTGCTTACCCTGCCGGTACGGGCTTGTACCCCACTGGAAGGAGTTGAGATTCAGATCGAACCTGCTACCACGGAAACTACTTCCCCCAGGGCTGCTTGTGGCGCGAACGCTATCCATCGTGTGTGATGGAACAGTCCCAGTGAGCTGTGCCAATTTGGGAGACATCAAGCTATCACCCAGAAGTGAAGTAGCTCGGATTATGGGCATGCCCGAAGAAGTGATACCCCCTCAGGCTGTGCAGTTGACGGTGAAGCAGGGAGTCCCTTGGACAGTGGATGTGAATACTTCTCTGACACAGGAATCCCAGCATATCCAAGAAGGGTGTCATATATTGGAACAAATGCGGGCCGAGTTGACAAACCTTACTCCGCTACAGATCCAGCAGGTGGAGACTTTACTGGGGTGATATCGGGACGTGTTTGCTCATCATGAGGATGATTTTGGCTGCACTACAGCAATCACATATGAGATACCGACTGGAGATGCCGCTCCTGTCAGAGAACGATATCGACAGATTCCTCCACAACTATATCAGGAGGTGAAAGGTATGCTTACCCAGATGCTGCAGAAAGGAGTCATAAGGGAGAGTCAAAGCCCGTGAGCCGCCCCTATTGTGCTAGTGTGGAAGAAGGATGGTACACTGTGTTTTTGTGTAGACTATCGTAAACTCAATACCTGCACCGTGAGAGACTCATATCCGTTACCCAGGATTGAAGAATCCTTGTCTGCACTAGGAAATGCCAAATTCTTCTCATCGTTGCATTTAGCCAGCGGCTACTGGCAAGTAGCAATGTCGGAACAGGATCAGGCAAAGACAGCCTTTATACTTCCTATGGGACTGTATGAATTCAACCGGATGCCGTTCGGTCTGGCCAAGCCCCAGGAACGTTCTAACGATTGATGGAAAGGTGTTTAGGTGATTTAAATTTTGAAGCCAAGCTCATCTATTTAGAAGACATCATAGTTTATGCCGCTTCGTTTGAGGACCATTTGCAAAGACTGGAACAGGTGTTGAGTCGCCTTCAAAGACACGGACTAAAAGTGAAGCCTCAGAAATGTCATCTGTTTCACACTCAAATCGAGTACTTGGGTCATGTAATTTCTGCTGAAGGGGTGAAACCATCCCGAGAAAAAATTGCTGCAATGCAGGATTGGCCTACCCTGACGACTGTGAATGACGTCCGAGGATTCTTGGGGCTGACTAGGTATTATCGGCATTTCGTGAAGAATTTTACCCACATAGTGAACCCGCTGTTAGAACTCTTAAAGGGAGTACCCTCAGGCGCCAGTAACCGGACTATTTTTTGTGAAGAATGTCAGGAGAAGACATATCAGGAACTAAAAAAAGCGTTGACCAAAGCACCTATGTTGGCTTACCCGGACTTCTCTCAACCGTTCATTCTCCACACCGACAGACGCTTGTATGGACTTGGGGCTGTGTTGTCGCAGAAGCAGGATGGGAGAGAGAAGGTGATCGCTTATGCGAGTTGGTCCCTTCTTGATTCTGAATGAAATCCCAACAATTACAGTTCCTTCAAGCTAGAGCTGCTGGCGTTGGTGTGGGCTATGACGGAGAAGTTCACGGAATACCTGTCCATGTTTGAGGTACTGGTACGCACCGATAACAACCCTTTAGCCCATCTGGAAAATGTAAAACTAGGAGCCCTGGAGCAACGATGGGTGGCTAGAATGGCAAAGTTTCGATATAGAATCGCCTACAAAAGAGGGGCTGAGAATACCCATGCTGACACTTTTGTCATGCAGCTGAAATGCAGGTTAGTGTGTGCTCCACCTGTAGGCAACAGGGGGGAGAAGGGATTACATGCTCCCAGGGCAGGCCTGCACTGCAGCAGCCAAAACCACCACCAGATGGCAGCAAAAACATCCAAAGCCGGGTCAGCAACAATCAGTCATACGAAGCACCAGAGGTCTCAGCAAGCACGTGGTCAGAAACAAGCAAATAGGTCAAAACAAGATGGTAGTGCAGCACCGGGGGGGGGGGGGGGACGGAAGAGTAACCAGAGAGAAGTCAGAGGATCAGAAACCGGAGCAAGCTAAACAGTACCAAAACGGAGGACAGAAACTCAGGTCAGGGAACATGCCGTGTCATACACACAACAGCGGGCAAGCATACAGAGAAGCACGATTACCAACAAAGTAACCTAGGTCATCTGCTCAAGCCGAGGGACCAAAACTATCACTGACGCCGGACCTAGGTCATACGGCAACTAAATAGCCACCTACACACCAGAGAGAGGCAGATACAATTAACCCCTGTCTGACCAGGATGGGATAAAGACAAAACCCCGTCCTGGTTCATGACAGTACCCCCCTCTCAACAGGGGGCCACCGGACATCCAGGTATCCCAGGATACCTGGCATGAAAGGCCCAGACCAATCGATCCGCATGAACTGGTCATGCAGGAACCCATGACCGGTCCTCCGGACCGTAGCCCTTCCAATGTACAAGGTACTGAAGAGCACGACGGACCATTCTAGAGTCAACAATTCATTCCACCTCGTACTCAGACTGTCCATCTACCAAAACCGGTGATGGGAAGGACAACAACCTCTCCCACAGGACCCCAATGGTTTCAAAAGGGCCCTGTGGAAAACGTTGGGAATCCGTAGAGACGGCTGAAGACGCAACCGAAAGGCCACCGGGTTAACTGCTTCCATAATTTTATAAGGACCAATAAATTTAGGTCCAAGCTTCGCAGAGGGTATCCCAGGATACCTGGCATGAAAGGCCCAGACCAATCGATCCGCATGAACCGATCGTGCAGGAACCCTTGACCGGTCCTCCGGACCGTAGCCCTTCCAATGTACAAAGTACTGAAGAGCACGACGGACCATTCTAGAGTCAACAATTCGTTCCACCTTGTACTCAGACTTTACATCTACCAAAACCGGTGATGGGGATGACAACAACCACCCCACAGGACCCCAATGGTTTCAAAAGGGCCCTGTGGAAAACGTTGGGAATCCGTAGATACGGCGGAAGACGCAACCGAAAGGCCACCGGATTAACTGCTTCCATAATTTTATAAGGGCCAATAAATTTAGGTCCAAGCTTCGCAGAGGGGATCTTGAGTCTTATGTTCTTAGTAGACAACCAAACTTTATCCCCAACTCGGAACACTGGTCCCACGGATTTTTTTTTTGTCTGCAAAGAACTTATATTTAGTTTGAGGCTTCGAAATGTTCCTTTGGACCTCCCGCCATAACTCCCCCAACCGCTGAATTCCCCATCTGCCCTAGGACACCCCGAGTCTGTCACGCTCACGCCCTGACTGGTGGGTGTGAATCAGGAGGTTGTGTCCCCACTGTGCCACAAACCAGACTACCCTGGAAGGGGCGTGACTAGGACAGCTGCCTCGGTCTTCACTGGAGCCTCTGATGGTGAGGTCAGGCTTGTGCATCAGGCAGCTGCCAGGTGCTACTCCAGGGTGGTGTCTGGCTGTGACTGCTAATCCCACTTGGGGAGACGGTTGCACGGATGAGACACAGGGCTGGCAGGCATAGATGACGGGGGACAACAAGGGCTGGCGGCACGATGAGACACAGGGCTGGGGCACGGATGAGACACAGGGCTGGCAGGCACGGATGAGACACAGGGCTGGCAGGCACGGATGAGACACAGGGCGGCACACGAGAGGAGATACACAGGAGGCAGAGACCTGTTCGCACAGCAAATGCAGTACTGATACTAGACTGGATGGAATGGTGTATGGAGGAACAGGTAGAGACCTGTTCGCACAGCAAATGCAGATACTGGAACAGACTGGAAGATATGGTGTATGGAGGAACAGGTAAGAGACCTGTTCACACAGGAGTAGAACGACAAGGCATCGGAGAAGGACTGTAGAGCAGCAAGAGGTTCTGCAGCGGCAGGAGCAAAGCAAAGCAGGACCGCAAGTATGCGGGAGAGAAGCTGCAGCAAGAGGTTCTGCAGGTGCAGGAGTGAAACAGAGTGGAACCGCAAGATATGCGGAGAGAAGTTGCAGGAAGAGGTTCTGCAGCTGCGGGAGCAGAGCAAAGCGGAACTGCAAAGTATGCGGAGAGAAGCTGCAGCAAGAGGTTCTGCAGCTGCAGGAGTGAAACAGAGTGGAACCGCAAGATATGCGGAGAGAAGTTGCAGGAAGAGGTTCTGCAGCTGCGGGAGCAGAGCAAAGCAGAACTGCAAAGTATGCGGAGAGAAGCTGCAGCAAGAGGTTCTGCAGCTGCCGGAGTGAAGCAGAGCGGAACCGCAAGATATGCGGAGAGAAGCTGCAGCAAGAGGTTCTGCAGAACAGAGCAGAAGTGCGGACAAGAGGCAGAGAGAGAAACAGAGAGACCACAAGGCAAGACACAGCAGGGAAGAAACCACAGACAAGGAGACTAAAGGGTATGCCACACTAAGCGAGATCGCTAACGAGATCACTACTGCGTCACCATTTATGACGCAGTAGCGATCTCGTTAGCGACTTAGCTGTGTGTGACATGTAGCAGCGATGTGGCCCCTGCTGAGATGTCGCTGATCGCTTATGAACTTTCTGAGCCGTTTTTTGGTCATTGGTGTCCCGCTGGTGAGCCTGAATCGCTGAGTGTGACACCCTTTATGAACGACTTCACCAGCGTCGCAGGTGGGACTAGGTTTTCCCAACGACCGCAGAGGTCGTTATACAGATCGCTGATGAGTTGTGTTTGGAATCACAGATCGCTGATGAGTTGTGTTTGGAATCTAACTAGCGATCACATAGCGATCGCACTAGCGATCTCACTGGTTAAGTCGTTGTCGTGATCGCTAGTGCGATCGCTAAGTGTGGCAGTGCCTTAAGAGACAGAGGTAAGACGGAGTTAAGACAATGAAATTACACGAGACAAGGTACAGGGACAAAGACACAGGGACCAGGATATTCTGCCTCCTGGGGGGCGGACAAACAGGTACAAGACAAGGTCAGGAACAATAGCACAGAGAAGAGGATATTCTGCCTCCTGGAGGGCGGACAAACAGGTACAAGGCAAAGCTAGGAGTGAAGCCTCCAAGATGGAGGAACGCAAAGCAAGACCTGGCAGCTGAGTAGCTATACACTACCTGAGTTAAAGGGAATCTGTCACCCTAAATTGGCGGGATATTTAAATGATGGCAGTCAGGTCAGATGGGTGGTGTTTTGGGTACTTGCCTTAACATGTTGTTCGCCGCTGTCTCCATTATTTCTGGAAATTGTAGTCGTTGCCCTCCATATAACGTACCTGCGCATTGCAATCTTGAATTGCGCACGCGCAGTATGCTTTGCCCGCAGATTGCAATGCACAGGCGCGTTATATGGAGGGCAACGACTACAATTCCCAGAAATAATGGAGACAGCGGCGAACAACATGTTAAGGCAAGTACCCAAAACACCGCCCATCTCACCTGACTGCCATCATTTAAATATCCCGCCAATTTAGGGTGACAGATTCCCTTTAACACATTGCACAGGCAAGATCCATAGGGTGGAGCTGCCCTAGATACTAGAGGGCTAATGGTAATTGGTCAGTCAGGTGCACCCTGACTCCATAAGAACCAGAGAGTTTTGGCGCCGCCCCCCTATGTACACAGCCAGGAGACATGCAGAGAGCAGATAGACAGCAAGGGGTACCGAGCCTTTAGCTGGCAGCAGACAGAAATCACAGCATGACCTGGAGCAGTGAGCAAGTAGGTGTGTGAGGGATGGGACGCCATGCAGTGATGCCAGCAGGGTTGTTACAGTGTCTACACTGTGTTCCAAATTATTATGCAAATAATATTTTCTCAGATTTTCCCAAATTACCTATATGAATTGCAGTCATTGTAATTTTGCAGTCAAATAACTATTAGAGTACAATTGAAAGGTTTTTGTACAAACTGCCTATGATAACAGTATATTTTTAAAAAAATTAAAGACTCAAACTGCACTCAAAATGCATGTTCCAAATTATTATGCACAGCAGAGTTTTCAACCTTTTCATTTTAATAAAGAACAAAAAAATGGTCATTTTTGAAATTATAAGCATTAGCAGGTTATTACAAACTGAAATCAAACAGTTTTCAACTCAAAACTTTATTCTAGGTGATGTTACATTTGCACATAGGACCCCTTGTTCGAAAGGAGCTTCTGAACTCTCTCGTCCCATTGAATTTGTCAGGTTTTGGATGGTTTCTGCTTCAATAGTTTTGCATGAGGACAGAATACCTTCCCAGAGCTGTTGCTTAGATGTGAACTGCCTTCCCGCCATCATAGACACTCCTTTTGATGATGCTCCAGAGGTTCTCAATGGGGTTGAGGTCAGGGGAGCATGGAGGCCACACCATAAGTTTGTCCCTTTTCTGCCCATAGCAGCCAGAGATGCAGATGTGTTATGTGCAGCATGAGACGGTGCATTATCATGCATGAAAATGATCTTGCTGCGGAATGCACGGTTCTTCTTCTTGAACCATGGCAGGAAGTGCTGTTTGAGAAACTCAACATCAGGGATCCTAAAGGGGCCGACAATCTCTCTCCCCATGATTCCAGGCCAAAACATTACTCCACCTCCTCCTTGTTGGCGCCGTAGCCGTGTTTGCATGGGGTGTTCATCAACCAGCCATCCTCCACTCCATCCATCTGGACCATCGAGCGTTGCACGGCACTCATCGGTGAACAAAACAGTTTTGAAGTCAGTCTTCATGTATTGTTTGGCCCACTGGAGCCGTTTCTGCTTGTGTGCAGTGGATAGAGGAGGTCGACAGGATGGCTTACGAACAGCTGCAAACCTCTGAAGGACCCTGCATCTTGTTGTTCGGGGGACGTTGGAGGCACCAGCAGCTTCAAAAACTTGTCTGCTGCTATGACAAGGCTATTTTGCCGCTGCTCTTTTAACCTGACGTAATTGCCTATAGGAAAGAGTCCTCAATTTTCCCTTATCAGCACACACAAGTGTGTACTGTGAATCAGCTACATACTTCTTGATTGTGCGATGATCACGATGAAGTGTCTTGGCAATGTTGACTGTAGTCATGCCCAGGGCCGTATTTGCCACTAGGCACTCGTGGGCACGTGCCTAGGGTGGGACTCTGCGGGGGGGGGGCGGCACCTGAGCAAGAATTTTTTTTTTCCTTTTTTTTTGTCCCCCCCTTGTTTTCCTCCCCCATCATCATACTCACCTCCTCCTGCTGCAGCTCCACCGTCCAGCGCCGATATCTTCTTCCTGTACTGAGCGAGCGGTCACACGTGCGTACCACTCATTAAGTTCATGAATATGGACGCCACTCCCCTCTCATAGGCGTGGCGTCCATATTCATGAGCTTAATGAGCGGTACCCATGTCGGCACTGGACGGTGGAGCTGCAGCAGGAGGAGGTGAGTATGATGATGGAGGAATGTGAGCGCTGTGGGGCCGGTGGGGGGAGAAGAATGAGCGCTGTGGGGGCCAGGAATGAGTGCTGTGGGGGCTGGGGGGGAAGAATGAGCACTGTGGGGGCCGGGTGGAGGGTAGAATGAGCGCTGTGGGGGCCAGGTGGAGGGTAGAATGAGCGCTGTGGGGGCCAGGTGGAGGGTAGAATGAGCGCTGTGGGGGCCAGGTGGAGGGTAGAATGAGCGCTGTGGAGGCCAGGTGGAGGGAAGAATGAGCGCTGTGGGGGCCAGGTGGAAGGTAGAATGAGCGCTGTGGGGGCTGGAGGGAGGGTAGAATGAGCGCTGTGGGGGCCAGGTGGAGGGTAGAATGAGCGCTGTGGGGGCTGGGGGGAGAGAAGAATGAGCACTGTGGGGGCCGGGGGGACAGGAATGAGCGCTGTGGGGGCCGGGTGGAGGGAAGAATGAGTGCTGTGGGGACCAGGTGGAGGGAAGATTGAGCGCTGTGGGGGCCAGGTGGAGGGTAGAATGAGCGCTGTGGGGGCCGGGTGGAGGGAAGAATGAGTGCTGTGGGGGCCAGGTGGAGGGAAGAATGAGCGCTGTGGGGGCCAGGTGGAGGGAAGAATGAGCGCTGTGGGGGCCGTGGGGAGAGAAGAATGAGCGCTGTGGGGGCCGGGGGGGGGACAGGAATGAGCGCTGTGGGGGCCGGGTGGAGGGAAGAATGAGCGCTGTGGGGGCCAGATGGAGGGAAGAATGAGTGCTGCGCTGGGCCGGTGGGGGGGGGAAAAGAATGAGCGCTGTGGGGGCCAGGGGGGACAGGAATAAACGCTGTGGGGGCCGGGGGGAAGAATGAGCGCTGTGGGGGCCGGGGGGAGGGAAGAATGAGCGCTGTGGGGGCCGGGTGGAGGGAAGAATGAGCGCTGTGGGGTCCAGGTGGAGGGTAGAATGAGCGCTGTGGGGGCCAGGTGGAGGGTAGAATGAAAGAAAAACGGAGTAACTAGCACAATTAATATTTTATGAAAATATCAAGTTTATTAAGTACAAAATGTATAAGTTAAAAGAATCACACAGTGGTGATAAAAAGACCCTACTATGAACAAAAATGCACATGGGACCAGAACACACAAAATGTAACAGCAGTTGCAAAATATAATTACGTTTGGGATGTATTACAGTATATATCCCATACAACATGGAATGCAGGTAAGAATAATTGTAATTGTGCGCTTTACATAAGTATAAAGAGACCATATGAGTGCCCCATATAATGTATCAACGGACCTCTCATACGAGTTTCAATAGTCAATTTGAAAATCCATCTTACCGCTGCAAGTGCAACGCTGCAGTGCCCGGGACCCACGTGCTGCTCCTGACGCGCGTTTCGCGTTGGCTTTATCAAAGGAGATAAAGCCAACGCGAAACGTGCGTCAGGAGCAGTGCGTGGGTCCCGGGCACTGCAGCGTTGCACTTGCAGCGGTAAGATGGATTTTCAAATTGACTATTGAAACTCGTATGAGAGGACCGTTGATACATTATATGGGGCACTCATATGGTCTCTTTATACTTATGAAAGCGCACAATTACAATTATTCTTACCTGCATTCCATGTTGTACGGGATATATACTGTAATACATCCCAAACATAATTATATTTTGCAACTGCTGTTACATTTTGTGTGTTCTGGTCCCATGTGCATTTTTGTTCATAGTAGGGTCTTTTTATCACCACTGTGTGATTCTTTTAACTTATACATTTTGTACTTAATAAACTTGATATTTTCATAAAATATTAATTGTGCTAGTTACTCCGTTTTTCTTTCCTTTTGTATCCGCTCTTGGAGTGCACATTACAAGTCCTTTATTTATATAACTTTGGGCTCTCATTTGTGCAATTGTGCACATATGTTTTTTTGATTGCCCTTGTTATTTTTCTGTTGTACTGGTTTCATTTTGATTGGAGGGTAGAATGAGCGCTGTGGGGGCTGGGGGGAGAGAAGAATGAACGCTGTGGGGGCGGGGGGACAGGAATGAGCGCTGTGGGGGCTGGGGGAAGAATGAGCGCTGTGGGGGCTGGGTGGAGGGAAGAATGAGCGCTGTGGGGGCCCGGGGGGAGGGAAGAATGAGCGCTGTGGGGGGGACAGGAATGAGCGCTGTGGGCCAGGGGGAATGAGCGCAGGGGGTAATAATGAGCGCAGGGGTAGAATGAGCGCAGGGGGAGAATGAGCGCAGGGGGTAGAAATGAGCGCAGGGGGTAATGAGCACAGGGGGGGTAATGAGCGCAGGGGGAGTAATGAGCGCAGGGGAGAGAATGAGCGCTGGGGAAGGAATGAGCGCTGGGGGGAGGAATGAGCGCTGAGGTGGGGAATGAGTGCTGAGGTGGGGAATGAGCGCTGCGCTGGGGAGAATGAGCGCTGGGGAGGAATGAGCGCTCGGGGGAATAAGCGCTGGGGAGGAATGAGCGCTGAGGTGGGGAATGAGCGCTGAGGTGGGAATTGAGCGCTGCGCTGGGGGAGAATGAGCGCTGGGGAGGAATGAGCACTGGGGAAGAATGAGCGCTCGGGGGGAATAAGCGCTGGGGAGGAATGAGCACTGAGGTGGGGAATGAGCGCAGAGGTGGGAATTGAGCGCTGCGCTGGGGAGAATGAGCACTGGGGAGGAATGAGCACTGGGGGAGGAATGAGCGCTCGGGGGAATGAGCGCTGAGGTGGGGAATGAGCGCTCGGGGGGAATGAGCGCTGGAGGAGAATGAGCGCTGCGCTGGGGAGAATGAGCGCTGGGGGAGGAATGAGCGCTCGGGGGGAATAAGCACTGGGCAGAATAAGGGCTGAGGTGGGGAATGAGGGCTGAGGTGGGGAATGAGCGCTGAGGTGGGGAATGAGCGCTGAGGTGAGGAATGAGCGCTGGGGGAATGAGCTCTGAGGTGGGGAATGAGCGCTGAGGGGGGGAATGAGCGCTCGGGGAGAATGAGCCCTGGACTAATGTAAAAGAGGAGGTTGGACAGAAATGACATCACAAATCTTTTTTTTTTTGTTAAATAACATCTTTATTTAGCTTACAAAAAGGCATACAAATCTGCATGTAAAAAATGCATCAAATATGCACCTGTGTCCCTGCCAAGAGATGCGGATTATGTACGGAAACTTCTGCAGACAAATCTGCAATGTGTGCACATACCCTAAGGCTATGTTTCCACGTTCAGGAAACGCTGCAGAGAGGACACAGCTCCGTCCAAAGCTTTGCCGGCTTTTGTACGCGCGATGATTCCGCATGTGTCATTGAACCGTGTGGAATCACCGCATCCTATACATAGGACGGTGTTATTTATCTTGTGTAGACTGAGCGTCTCCGCGAGATAAATAGACATGCTGCGGTCTAGAAAGACGCTCCACATGTGCATATACGCAGGTCTGCCACCTGCATCTTTGTACGCATAGTGGTTATGGGATTTGATAACATCCCCTCCACTCTGCTGTAACATTTGGCTGTTTGGCTGTTCTCAGCGTCCAACTCGCAGCGTTTCCTGAACGTGGAGACGTACCCTAAATATATCTCTGCCCCCCGACATTATATAGTATAGATTTGCCTGGACTGTACATTATTATAAATCTACTACCTGAGCATTATATATTATAGATCACCCTGGACATTATATATAATAGATTGTACGTCATATATTACAGATAATTCTGGACATTTTATACTATAGGTCTCCTTGTACATTATATATTATAGATCTATAATAAATAATATACCGGGAGATCTATAAGATAAATTGTCCAGATTTATATGTAAGTATATGTTTACACCCAGACATATGAATAAGGCCTTAGTCAGAGTCTGGGCAGTAATAGAATAATAAAATCCATCTAGTAATCCTCCAATGTCTGCTGGACATGGTATGGGGAGAGTTACTAGTTCAGTTAGTACACAGACACCAGACTTCTTGCTGTTAACCAGTTAATGTTTTCTTGTCCACCACCCTGCAGTGTCAAAAGAGGAAGACAGCGAGACAGGCAGCAACATCACATCAGAGAGCGCTTGACCTCGAAACAGAAAATCCTCAGATCCTGGTATTGTAACCTAATATTAAGAATAATATTTATTCATTGATATTGCGCTATTAACTCCACAGCACTTTACATACATCATCAACACTGTCCCCATTGGGGCTCACAATCTAAACATCCTATTTGTATGTCTTTTGAGTGTGGTAGGAAACCACTGTCTTTGAAAGAGCTACATGGGCACACACATAGATTTGGCCTCATTCATTCATTCCCTATTGGACTTGCAAACTTGTGCGGCACTTGCAGTGAGACAAAAAAACACTGCTAGTAGCATTTTTTTTTCCGTTGCTGCAAGTATCGGATTTGCGGGATCGCGTCAAAACCGCAAGTGTCGCACATGTCTGCAAGTCGCATAGGGAATGAATGAGGCCGAATGCAGTGTTGCCATAAGTGATCCGTTACGTGGCAGATGCGGAAAAACTGCCGGATCTGCCGCGAATGGCAAAAATCGATGACGTGCAAGTAGCCTAAGTCACTGCCGACAGTGTCTGCATTAGTCATACTCACCAATGGGGGAGGCAGAACGAAAAGTGCCTAGGGCAGCATAAGCTCTAAATACGGCCCTGTCATGCCTTGACCTAAACTCTCCACAATTTGTTGCTTCTCAGCAGCCGACACATCCTTTTTCTTTCCCATTTTGGCAGAAAATGTAGGCTGCTTAATAATGTGGGACAGCCTTCTTAAGTAGTCTTGCCTTTCATAGGACACACCTGCCAAACTAATTAGCACAGGTGTCTGCAAATGCTTGCAGTGATATAAAGAGCCCTGACACACATCACCATCAATGAGTTTAACTGACATTCAAAAAAATTCTTACCTTATCACTCCTAAACAATTTTTGCATAATAATTTGGAACACAGTGTAAACAGGAGAATTCCCCAAAATGCGGATGAAACCCATAGTTGCAGAAAAAAGGGGATGTGCCCGTAGACTGATTAATACGGTTGTTAAACGCGAACTCGGCCAAAGGTAACGCAGTCAGTGGCGCACCTATAATGAGGCGAGTTGAGCCTTCTGTCTCAGGCGGCGGCAGATAGGGGGCGGCAGAGCACAACTCAGAACACGTGGTGTGGTGCCGGCTCTCCTTAACCCCTTAACGACCGCCGATACGCCTTTTCACGGCGGTCATTAAGGGTACTTAAACCACAGCGCCGTTTATTAACGGCGCTGTGGAAAAAGTGAATAGCGCCCCCCAGAGGCGCATTTTCTCCGGGGTCTCGGCTACCGAGGGTAGCCGAGACCCCAGAGAACATGAATCGGGTCGGATGTTGCGATCGCCGTTATTAACCCTATAACGGCGATCGCAACAAAAAAAAAAATCTGATGTGCCATTTAATTTCTCTGTCCTCTGATGTCATCGGACATCAGAGGACAGAGAAAAAGGGTCCCCGATCCCCCCCTTGTGGCCCCCAATATGCCCTTGTGGCCCCCGGGCCCACCTGCTTCCTCCGGTGGGTGCTGCCATCTTGAATGGCGGGCGCCTGCTCAGTGCGCCTGCAGCGATCTGCCGGGGGGGGTGGGCAATTTTCTCTGGGGTCTCGGCTGCCGAGGGTAGCCGAAACCCCAGAGAACATGATCCGAGTCGGTAGTTACCGACCCCGATGTCGCGATCGCCGTTATAGTTAGTATAACGGCGACCGCAAAAAAAAAATGATTTCTCTCCCCTCTGATGTGATACCCGATACCCCCCTGTACCTCCCGGTGTCCCCCGTCCTCCAGCAGGCCCCAGGCTCCCGGGTCTTCTTCCTGTAAAAAAAAAATGGCATGCGCAGTGCGCCCGCCGAATCTACCTGGCGGCAGATTCAAAAAATTGTTCATTCATTCTCCTAAAAGTACATTTTGATCACTGTGATAAACTATCACAGCGATCAAAATAAAAAAAACAGTACATAACCCCCCCTTTATCACCCCCTTAGTTAGGGACATATAATAAAATGTAGAAATTGTATTTATTTTCATTTTTCCGTTAGGGTTAGGGTTAGGGTTAGGGCTAGGGTTATAATTAGGGTTAGGCTGGGTTCATACTGCGTTATGGCAGTCCGTTAGACAGACTGCGTTACACTGCGGTATAACGTGATGTAATGCAGTCCGTTAACGCTGCCATTCACCCCCATTTGAGGGCGCATCGCGACACATGCCGTAAAGCGGCATGCGTTCGCGACGTGCCATCATTCAGTGACGGAGCCTCAGATGCAGGCTGCAGCGTCTGGGCTCCGTCACCGCTAGCGCAGATGAATCATCTGCTGATTCCTCTGCGCTAGCGGGTATAGCATAACGCGATCGCGTTATGCTATACAGTTACCAGCCCGTCAACGCTATGTGTTGAACGGGCTGGTAAAACGCAAAATGAACCTAGCCTTAGGGTTAGGGTTATAATTAGGGTTAGGGTTACAATTAGGGTTAGGGTTACAATTAGGGTTAGGGCTACAATTAGGGTTAGGGTTACAATTAGGGTTGGAATTAGGGTTGGGATTAGGGTTAGGGGTGTGTTGGAGTTAGGGTTGGAGCTAGAATTGAGGGGTTTCCACTATTTAGACACATCAGGGGGTCTCCACACACGACGTGGCGTTCAAACAGTCAAATGGCGCTCCCTCCCTTCCAAGCCCTGCCGTGCGCCCAAACAGTGGTTTACCCCAACATATGAGGTATCAGCGTACTCAGGACAAATTGCACACCAATTTTGGGGTTCTAATCTCTCTTGTTACCCTTGGGAAAATAAAAAATAGCTGGCTAAAAAAATCATTTTTGAGGAAAAAAATTATTTTTTATTTTCACGGCTCTGCGTTTATAAATTTCTGTGAAGCACTTTGGGGTTCAAAGTGCTCACCACACATCTATATAAGTTCCTTAGGGGGTCTAGTTTCCAAAATGGGGTCACTTGTTTAAGCACATCTGGGGCACTGCAAACGGAACATGACCCCCATCAACGTCTGCATTCCAAAACGTTATTACTTCCTTTCCAAGCCCTGCTGTGCGCCCAAACAGTTCCCCCCCCCCACATATTTGGCATCAGCGTACTCAGGACAAATTGGACAACAACTTTTGCGGTCCAATTTCCTTGTGAAAAATCAAAAATTTGGGACTAAAAAATAATTTTTGTGGAAAATTGTTTTTTGTTTTTTTTCACACCCAGGCATTATAAACTTTTGTGAAACACTTGGGGGCTCAAAGTGCTCACCACAGATCTAGATAAGTTACTTAGGGTTCTAGTTCCCAAAATGGGGTCACTTGTGGGGGTTTTCCACTGTTTAGGCACATCTGAGGCACTGCAAACGGAACATGACCCCCATCAACGTCTGCATTCCAAAACTTTATTACTTCCTTTCCAAGCCCTGCCGTGCGCCCAAACAGTTTCCCACCCCCACATATTTGGTATCAGCGTACTCAGGACAAATTGGACAACAACTTTTAGGGTCCAATTTCCTTGTGAAAAATAAAAAATTTGAGACTAAAAAATCATTTTTGTGGAAAATTGTTGTTTTTTTTTTCACACCCAGGCATTATAAACTTTTGTGAAACACTTGGGGGTTCAAAGTGCTCACAACAGATCTAGATAAGTTTCATAGGGGGTCTAGTTTCCAAAATGGTGTTACTTGTGGGGGGTTTCCACTGTTTAGGCGCATCAGGGGCTCGCCAAACGCGACATGGTGTCCAATATCAATTCCAGCCAGTTTTGGTTTGAAAAAGTCAAACGGCGCTGCTTACTTTCCAAGCCCTGCCGTGCGCCCAAACAGTGGTTCCCCCCTATATATAGGGTATCAGCGTACTCAGGACAAATTGGACAACAATTTTGTGGTCTAATTTCTCCTGTTACCCTTGGGAAAATAAAAAATTGGGGACTAAACGATCAGGTTTGTGGAAAAAATATGATTTTTTATTTTCATGCCAGGCCGTTATAAACTTCTGTGAAGCACTTGGGGGTTCAAAGTGCTCACCACACATCTAGATAAGTTCCTTAGGGCGTCTAGTTTCCAAAATGGGGTCACTTGTGGGGGGTTTCCACTGTTTAGACACATCAGGGCCTCTACAAATGCGACATGGCGTCCAGCCAATTCTGCGTTGAAAAAGTCAAACAGCGCTCCTTCCCTTGCGACCTTTGCCATGTGCCCAAAAAGTGGTTTACCCCCACATATGGGATGTCGGCATGCTCAGGACAAATTGCACAAAAATTTTTGGGGTCTTGTTACCCTTGGGAAAATAAAAATTGGGGTGAAAAGATAATTTTTGTGGAAAAAAATGATTTTTTTTTCACGGCTCTACATTATAAACTTGTGTGAAGCACTTGGGGGTTCAAAGTGCTCACCACACATCTAGATAAGTTCCTTAAGGGGTTTAGTTTCCAAAATGGGGTCACTTGTGGGGGTGTTTCCACTGTTTAGGCACATCAGGGGCTCTCTAAACGCGACATGGCATCAGCCAATTCTGCGTTGAAAAAGTCAAATGGCGCTCCTTCCCTTGCGACCTCTGCCGTGCGCCCAAAAAGTGGTTTACCCCCACATATGGGGTATCGGCGTGTTCAGGAGAAATTGCACAACAAATTTTGTGGTTCATTTTTTTCTTTTAACACTTGTGAAAATAAAAAAATTGGTTCCGAAGTAAAGCTTTTGCAAAAAAAGTTAAATGTCAATTTTTTCCTTCCACATTGCTTCAGCTCCTGTGAAGCACCTGAAGGGTTAATAAACTTCTTGAATGTGGTTTTGAGCACCTTGAGGGGTGCAGTTTTTAGAATGGTGCCACTTTTGGGTATTTTCTATCATATAGACCCCTCAAAGTGACTTCAAATGTGATGTGGTCAATAAAAAAAAATGGTGTTGTAAAAATGAGAAATCTTTGGTCAACTTTTAACCCTTATAACTTCATAATAAAAGAAAATTTTGTTCCCAAAATTGTGCTGATGTGAAGTAGACATGTGGGAAATGTTATTTATTAAGAAATTTGTGTGACATATCTCTCTGATTTAACGGCATAAAAATTTTCAAAATTTTCGCCATATTTCCGTTTTTTTCATAAATAAAAGCAAGTCATATAAAAATTTTTTTACCACTAACGTGAAGTACAATATGTCACGAAAAAACAATCTCAGAATCAGCTGGTTTCGTTAAAGCGTTCCAGAGTTATAACCTCATAAAGTGACAGTGGTCAGAATTGTAAAAATTGGCCCGGTCATTAAGCTGCAAAATGGCTCTGTCACTAAGAGGTTAATCCCTGCTGAGTCTAAGGCTAAGTGCACACGTTCAGGATTATTTGCGTTTTTTTCGCATTTTTTCGCGGGGAAAAAACGCGTCAAAAACACATGAATTAAGCATCCTATCATTTAGAATGAATTCCGCAATTTTTGTGCACATCTCGGAAAAAGAACCAACATGTTCATTAATTTCGCGGAATTCTAGCGTTTTTCCCGCTATATTATTGACCTAGAAAGTTAAGGCAAAAAATTGCGGTACAAACACGCAAAATCAGCGCAAAAAACGCAACAAAAATGCGAAAAAAACACGAAAAAACGAGCATTTTTACCGCGGAAAAAGTCTGTTTTTGCTCAGGAAAATTCTGCAAACATTCCTGAACGTGTGCACTTAGCCTTACACTCCTGCGCACTGTGCTATGTGTCCCGCAGTGAGAAGCAGCCACGCCCCCATGCACCCCTTCCTCACCCTCCCACCTTTCCACTTTAGCTTCTCGCAGCCAGGAGTCCGTTGCTGTGCTGTCCTGTTATGTGCGAGCAGGACCTGTGTTGAGATCACAGGAGGGGGAGGAGTCAGGGGTCACATGGTCAGGCTCTCTGCGTGCAGGACTCTGCTGTTCTGGTCCTCATGGTGCTGGATGAAGGTAAGTTTATGTGTGGGATCAGGAGGGGTTTACAGTGTGGATGTAGCAGAGCTGTGTGTGTACGAGGTGTACGGAGTGGAGCCGTGTGTGTACGAAGTGTACGGAGCGGAGCTGTGTGTGTACGAAGTGTATGGAGCGGAGCCGTGTGTGTACGAGGTGTTCGGAGCGGAGCCGCGTGTGTACGAAGTGTACGGAGCGGAGCCGTGTGTGTACGAGGTGTACGGAGCGGAGCCGCGTGTGTACGAAGTGTACGGAGCGGAGCCGCGTGTGTACGAAGTGTACGGAGCAGAGCCGCGTGTGTACGAAGTGTACGGAGCAGAGCCGCGTGTGTACGAAGTGTACGGAGCGGAGCCGCGTGTGTACGAAGTGTACGGAGCAGAGCCGCGTGTGTACGAGGTGTACGGAGCGGAGCCGCGTGTGTACGAAGTGTACGGAGCGGAGCCGCGTGTGTGCATGGTGTACGGAGCGGAGCCGCGTGTGTACGAGGTGTACGGAGCGGAGCCGCGTGTGTACGAGGTGTACGGAGCGGAGCCGCGTGTGTACGAGGTGTACGGAGCGGAGCCGTGTGTGTACGAGGTGTACGGAGAGGAGCCGTGTGTGTACGAGGTGTACGGAGCGGAGCCGCGTGTGTACGAGGTGTACGGAGCGAAGCCGCGTGTGTACGAGGTGTACGGAGCGGAGCCGCGTGTGTACGGAGCGGAGCCGCGTGTGTACGAGGTGTACGGAGCGGAGCCGCGTGTGTACGAGGTGTACGGAGCGGAGCCGCGTGTGTACGAGGTGTACGGAGCGGAGCCGCGTGTGTACGAGGTGTACGGAGCGGAGCCGCGTGTGTACGAGATGTACGGAGTGGAGCCGCATGTGTACGAGGTGTACGGAGCGGAGCCGCGTGTGTACGAGGTGTACGGAGCCGCTCAGCTCCATACACACAGGGCTCCGTGCTTGAGCCGTGTGTGTACGGAGCAGAGCCGCGTGTGTATGGTGCAAAGCCGCATGTGTACAAGTTTTATGGAGTGGAGCCATGTGTTTACAAGGTGTACTACTTATAGAGAACTTTAACAAATATAAAAATCGATGTTTCAAACATATTCCTATTTAAGGGTCTGCGCACACGTTGTGGAATCTGCTGCAGATCCGCAGCAGAACTGCAAGTGATGTACAGTACCATTATATTCAATGGAAATAAAAAAACGCAGTGCACATGCTGCCGATTTTTCCGGCGGATTTGGTGCGGATTTAAATCCGCAGCATGTCACTTTTTTTGTGCAGTTCCGCAGCGTTTTGAGACCTGCTCTAAATAGGAATCCGCAGGTCTCAAAACGCAGGAGAAATCCACACAAAAACTGCGGCAAATCCGCACTAAATCCGCAGGTAAAACGCAGGTCACTTTACCTGCTGATTTAGCAAAATCTGCGCGGAAAATTCCACAGCAGATTCTGAAACGTCTGCACATACCCTAAAAGTGTATGTATTTCACATGTGCGTCACGTTAGGCTAGTAAGAGTAAACTAGATTTATTTGTACTGATTTTACAATGGGGGGGGGGCGCCGTTTTGCAGTTCGCCTCAGGCAGCAGAGAGGCTAGGTTCACCCCTGAAAGCAGTACACCAATCATCCTGTCGGACTGAGGCAGGCAACTCAAAATTTGCTCTAGAGAATGATTGGTCCGCTCAGTCTGACCATTAGTCTCCGGGGGATAAGCGGACAAAAAAGACAGACCAATACCCAACCTCCTACAAAACGCCCTCCAAAATCTGGAAACAAACTGCACCCCCCCAAGCAGACACCACATTCAAGGGTACCCCATGTAATCGTACCACATGCTCCACAAACAATCTGGACAACGTCTCTACATTAGGTAAAGCCACCAAGGGTACAAAGTGTGCCTGTTTAGTAAACCTGTCCACCACCACCCAAATGACGGTATTATCCTTGGAAGGAGGAAGATTGGTGATAAAATCCATGGACAAATGGGTCCATGGTCTATCAGAAATTGGCAGTGACACCAATTCCCCGGCCGGCCAGTTATGGGTTTTTTTTTGCACGGGCACATATCTCACAAGCAGACATAAATTCCCCAACATCAGAGGATAAGGAGGACCACCAGAACACCCTAACAATGGCCCTCTGGGTGGCTGAGATCCCAAGATGTCCACCCAGAGCTGAGTCGTGGAACTCCCGGAGCAGGGCCGGCGTCAGCACCCGACACACCTGTGCAAGTGCCAGGGCCCTGAGCAGGCGGGGGGGCCCATTCACCATCGGGGGCACAGGCGCAATATGGGAGACTGGTGCCAGCTCCCGCGAGTGGGCCCCCCGCTTGCTTAGGGCCCCAATACTAGTGATACTTACTTCTCCCCGTTCCTGCACTGCGGCATCTTCCGAGTCTTCTTACTCTGTGATGTTCAGGGCAGAGAGCGCGATGAGGTCACTATAGTGCACTCTCTGCTGGAACAGTCACAGTGCAAAGAGCCAGAAGACGGCGACGCTGAGGAGTCTGAGGTACAGCAGAGGCCAATGAGGAGAGGTATTTAATTTTTTTTTAATGTTTGGAGATATACATGGGGACCATCATATACTGGAGCATTATAAAAGGGGCCCATTATATATGGAGTATTACATTGGGCCCATGATACACTGGAGCATCATATATGGGGCCCATCATACACTGGAGCATCATTTATGGGGCCCATTATATGTGGAGCATCATATGGGGCCCATTATATATGGAGCATTATATGGGACCCACTATATATGGAGAATTACATGGGACCCATTCTTTTTGGAGCAATATTTGGGGCCCATCATATACTGGAAGATTATATTAGGCCCATTATATATGGAGAATTATATGGGGCCCATCATATATGGGAACATATATGGGGCTCCTTATACTGTTTGTAGCATTATATGGGACTCATTATACTATTTGGAGCATTATATGGGGCTCATTATACTGTATGGAGCAATATATGGGGCCTATTATATGCTGTATGGAGCAATATATGGGGCTCATTATGCTATATGTTTCAATATATGGGGCCTATTATATGCTGTATGGAGCAATATATGGGACTCACTCTTCTTTATGGAGCAATATCTGGGGCTCATTTTAATGTATGGAGCAATATATGGGGCCTATTATATTCTGTACGGACCAATATATGGGACTCATACTGTATGGAGCATTATATGGGGTCCATTATACTGTTTCGAACAATATCTGGGGCTCATTCTGTATGGAGCACTATGTGGTGCCCATAATACTGGTGGTGCCCATTATTATTTATGGAGAACTATGTGTGCCCATAATACTGTATGGAGCAATATATGGGGTTCAGTATTCTGTATGGAGCATTATATGAGATCCATTATACTGTATGGAGCAATATATGGGGCTCATTAAGCTGTATGGAGCACTATGTGGTGCCCTTAATACTGTATGAGGCAATACTTGGGGCTCATTATTCTGTATGGAGCACTATGTGGTGCCCATAATACTGTATGGAGTACTATACTGTCTGGTGTCTGAACTACTGTAGAATTTATAATAGATATTACTCATATAATGTAAGAAGTAAGTGAACTCTTTGTGATTGTACTACACCTATATTTCTCTGCCATATCTGTGCATCATGAATTGTGGTATGTGTTAAAGGGACCCACTGAGACTCTATCACCCAGGGCCCACGAAAACCTGGAGCCGGCCCTGTCCCTGACTCGAAACTGAACTGGTACAAAAAGTTTATCCACCAGCTTAGACGTAGGGACCAGAGACGGAGCTTCCTGAATCTCTTGCTCCAACATGGTAGAAACATCCGCCACCACCACCCCGGGTTGAAGAACGGAGGATAGAGGTTTGCGGGGAGACACCGGATCCAAACTGAGCGACAAAGCATCAGCCCTAAAATTTTTGGATCTCGGCCGAAAGGTGATGAATAACTGGAATCAGGAAAAAAAGCGACCATCTCGCCTGCCTAGGGGTCAACCTCTTAGCAAACTCAAAGTAAGCCAGGTTTTTGTGGTCAGTGACCACGGTAATAGGATGGACAGCCCCCTGAGCCAACAGTGCTCTCAGTGGGAGAAACACTGAGAGCACTCTATATCTTTTTTTCTACTGGCTAACACGGTACCAAACCAATTTTTTTAATTTATCAAAGGCCAACTTCACGGCCAAAAGTTCCCGATTCCAACATCATAATTTCTCTCTGCCAGAGAGAATTTCTTAGAGAAGAAGGCACAGAGTCTCAAATTGGTCAAAGTGGCGGGCCTCTGGGACAACACCACCCCCACCTCTGAGGCATCCACCTGCACAATAAATGGTTCGGATGGGTCTGGTTGAAATAGAACTGGAGCAGACATGAAACAGTTTTTTGAGGCTATGTGCACACTTTGCGGATTCTGCTGCGGATCCGCAGCGGATTTTCCGCTGCAGATCCGCAGCAGAATTGCAAGTGAAACGCAGTGCACATGCTGCGGATTTTTCCGCGCGGAATTGGGTGCGGATTTAAATCCGCAGCATGTCACTTCTTTTGTGCAGTTCCGCAGCGTTATCAGACCTGCTCTAAATAGAAATCCGCAGGTCTGAAACCGCTGGGGAAATCCGCACAAAAAACGCGGCAAATCCGCTTCAAATCCGCAGTAAAGCAGCAGTAAATCCGCAGGTAAAACCCAGGTCATTTTACCTGCGGATTTACCAAAATCTGCGCGGAAAATTCCGCAGCACAATCCGCACCGTCTGCACTTAGCCTCAAGGACTGAAATACCACCTCATTTGCGGCTGACCAATTCTTGATATCAGCCCCCTTTTGAGTCAGATCTCTGAGAGGTTTGACTGCCTACCAGAACCCCTTTATAAACTTGCGATACTAATTAGCAAACCCAAAGAAACGCTGCAGACCTTTCAAATCTCGGGGTTGAACCCAATCAACAATGGCCTGCACCTCCGTAGGATCCATGCGAAACCTCCCAGCAGACACAATGAACCCCAGAAAAGACAGCTCCTGAGCAAAAAACGAACATTTCTCTAACTTAACAAAGAGACAGTTCTCCCGGAGCCTTTACAGAACTGTCCGAAGATAACCAATGTGAGCCCGTTTATCGGGCGAGTAGACAAGTATGTCATCCAAAAACACAACCATAAAACACCCAATAAAGTCATAGAACACATGATTGATGAAATTCTTGAAGACTGCTTGTGCATTGGTCAAATCAAAAGGCATGACTAAGTTCTCAAATAACCCCTTAGTAGTGAGAAAAGTAGTTTTCCACTCATCCCCCTCCCGGACCCGGATACGGTTATATGCCCCGCAGATCCAATTTAGAGAACCACTTAGCCCCAGACAACTGGTTATACAAATCAGAAATAAGTGGGAGGGGGTAAGTATTCCTCACCGTTATCTTATTCAGCTCCTGAAAATCAGGGAATGGGCGTAAACCATCGTCTTTTTTTTAACACAGGAGAAACAGAAGGATGAATGTGCCCCTTGCGGAGACTCTCAGAAATGTATTCTTTCATAGCAGCCTGCTCAGGACAAGAGAGATTATACAAGCGGGCCTTGGGCAATTTAGCACCTGAAACTAGGTCAATGGCACAGTCAAGTGGGTGGTATGGTGGTAAAATCTCAGCTTCTTTTTTGGAAAAAACATCCGTATAGTCCTTCAGGTACTCCGGAATACCCTCCAGACCAACGGACGACACAGACACAGAAACCAAACATTTTTTTATACAATTAGACCCCCATCTCAAGATCTCGTGAGCTTCCCAGTCTATGACCGGGTTATGGAGTTGCAGCCAAGGAAACCCCAACACCAGGCCTGCAGAAAGATTGTCCAAAACAAAGTAGGATAAACATTCCTGGTGAACAGGCACCACCCTGAGGATGAACTCCCAGAAACAAAAGTAATCCTGTCCTTGATGAGGGGCATAGAGTCAATGGCCACCACTTTCATGGGATTCCCAACCTAACTGTCCCTATCTCAAAATGGGCCACCAGCCTAGAGTCAATCAGGTTAACTGAGGACCCACAGTCCACAAAAGCCGTAATGGGAAAAAAAAAGTTTTTAGTACCAAGTTCCACCTTCAGCAGTAATTTGGAAACAGAGGAAAAATGTTCCTGAGAGTCTGGGTAACCTCCTCGACAGTTACCCAGACTTAGGCGTTTCCCGACATCTTGGAAACCGACGGGCAGGAGGGAGAGTCTCTCTACCAATGTCTACCACAATAAAAGCAGGGCTTGTTCTCCCGCCGACGTCTCCTCTCCTTCCTCCATGAGGTGGCCCCCACCTCCATGGGCTCAACTTGGGACATTGGCTCAGACTTAACCGGGAACAATGGGGCCTCCCGTTGCACAACTCCTCACTCCCTAAGTCTCCAATCCATATGGACGGCCTGTGTCATGGCCTCCTCCCGGGACTGGGCGGTGGATGCAGAGCCAGGACATCCTTTTGATGGTCAGATGGTCCCCTACGGAACTGGCACCTGAGCGTTGAGTCGTTCCATGACACCTCTGGGGACCACCGCCTGAATTCTGAGCAGTACCACTTGGCAGAAAGCTTTCCCTGAGAGAGACTCATAATCGTGTCCTCAACCAGTATGACCCGATCAGGTTCATCATATATGAACCCCAGAGCTTTAAAGAATTTTTTAACAGACATTCTCTCAGGGGCGGTGGGGGGTAAGGAGAAAGCCCAAGCTTGCAGACCCTCACAAAGTAATGACATCACTATCCCCACCCGCTGACTCTCATCACCCGATGACCGGGGCCTGAGGGAGAACAACAGTTTACAACTCTCCTTAAACACCCGAAACTTCTCTTTCTCTCCAGCAAACGTGTCAGGGAGCTTGACAGATGGTTCAGGGGAAGGCAAAGACACCCTATAATCCTTACTGCCAGCCAAAGGGGAAGCACTCCGAACAGTTTTAACCATATCAGAAAACTCTCTTTGTACCTGCTGGTGAGAAGCAGCCAAAGCCCTATGCTCCACACACAGATTCTGCATCATTTGGGTAAGACCAGTCACCTGATCTGTGAAAGTGTGGAGCGGATCCATAGCACAGAAAAAAAAATAGACCTCCACTAGATTTAATGTGTGGTCGGTGATAATGTCTGCAACTGCCATGCAGGTTAGTGTGTGCTCCACCTGTAGACAACAGAGGGGAGAAGGGATTACATGCTCCCAGGGCAGGCCTGCACTGCAGCAGCCAAAACCACCACCAGATGGCAGCAAAAACATCCAAAGCCGGGTCAGCAACAATCAGTCATACGAAGCACCAGAGGTCTCAGCAAGCACGTGGTCAGAAACAAGCAAATAGGTCAAAACAAGATGGTAGTGCAGCACCGGGGGGGGACGGAAGAGTAACCAGAGAGAAGTCAGAGGATCAGAAACTGGAGCAAGCTAAACAGTACCAAAACGGAGGACAGAAACTCAGGTCAGGGAACATGCCGTGTCATACACACAACAGCGGGCAAGCATACAGAGAAGCACGATTACCAACAAAGTAACCTAGGTCATCTGCTCAAGCCGAGGGACCAAAACTATCACTGACGCCGGACCTAGGTCATACGGCAACTAAATAGCCACCTACACACCAGAGAGAGACAGATACCATTAACCCCTGTCTGACCAGGAAGAGATAAAGACAAAACCCCGTGCTGGATCATGACAGCCTTATCCCGGGTGAAACATGGGAAACCCTGACGAAAAAGAGATAAAGAATTAGAAGATGAGTAGATTCCCAAGTTCCGAGATTCTACCAGGACAGTGGTAGCTACGCAGGAATAGTTGCAGGTATTGGCCCGGGAGGGAGTCTTGGGGCGTTCCTGTGATGAATCGGTTCGTTTACAGCAGGTAGATGGAGAGCTTGCCCAACTGAGACAGTGGGTGGCATCTAAGCAACTCCCCAGTCAAAGAGAGAGAAATGCCCTATCCCAGAGACTGTGCATCCTTCGACAATGGGAAAGACTTCATATGAGAAATGGACTGCTGTATCGAAAGGTCCAACTACAACGGGAGCTAGGAGTCACCTGGCAAGTGGTCATTCCGGAGATGCTGCTACCTAAGGTGGCAACAGAAGTGCATGAAAGGGGAGCACACGTGGGCAAAGAGAAAACCTTTCAGTGGTTACAACGATTAGTTTACCATCCTCGTCTGAAGGCCGTAGTGGAAGAGATCTGTAGGCTATGCAGGAGTTGTGAGTAGGCAAAACCTCCATAATAGAGAGCTCCCACACAAACCATTGTGGCTTCTGCTCCCCTGGAGATGCTCATGATAGACTATCTGACTATTAGGCTGGCACATCAAGGGTACGAGCATTGTCTGGTAATGAAGGACCACTTCACGAAGTTCGCTGACCCCAACACGAGATCAGACTGCTGAATCCGCCGCGCATGCAATCTGTAAGAATTTCATTCAAGTCTACAGCTGCCCCAAACGAATTCATTCTGACCAGCGAGCCTGTTTTCTAGGAAAAGTGATGGAAGAATTATACCACCTGTACAAGATCGAGAAGTCCTGCACAACACTGTATCATCCTCAGGGAAATGGAGACTGTGAGCGGTTTAATCGCACTCTAATTTAAATGCTGAGAACATTGGAAGAAGACCGGAAGGAGTTTGTAGCTGAATTGGTGTAGGTGTACAATAGCCGAACACATCGAACCACCGGTTACAATCCGTATACCTTGCTATTTGGTCGTGCAGGAAAAGAGATCACCGAGCTGGACCCAGAGGAGGACTACCTGCGGACGGGGGTGTTCACCTGGGTTTGAGAACAACGCCATCGTTTACAGACTTTGCATCGCCTGGTGTGAACCAGATTTCAGTATCGAGTGAAACGGCAAATCAACTCTGAAGAACCCATGTACGAAATTCAGACACCATGTCACCCCCCATGTGCGCAGCACCATGTCACCCCCCATGTGTGCAGCACCATGTCACCCCATGTGTGCAGAACCATGTCACACCCCCATAACCTCCTCATGCCCACCCAAACAGCCCATACACATGAGAAAAAAAAACACACATACTCACCTCGGTCCTGTTCCCTGGCGCTCTGCTTCTCTCCCTTCCTCCTGTGCGCAGACTCACCAGAGTACACAGCTGACGCGATGAAATGACGTCATTGAGTCAGCTGTTTCACACGCTGATTGGTGGAGGAAGTGGCCGGGGGCCCCTCCTCCACCAAAGGAGTCAGCAGCGCAGAGCAGAGCTGCACACGGAAACAGCAAGCGGGCGGGCACCATACGGACCGTGGACCTCTGATTTTCAGCCCCATGGCTGTCTCGATCCGCGGGCCACACTGAGACAGCCAGAGGGCTAGATGTGGCCAGCGGGCCGCACTTTGCCCAGGTCTGGGTTAAGAAAATCACCTATGACACTATATTATATTCGGATCATGCCCCATTTATTTCTCAGCATCACCTCAAACAACTGGAAATTTTTTTTTATTTAATTGGAAACATAATAATAATTTAATCTAAAATATTGAGTCTCAGAAGCATATAAGGGAGTGTATTAAAAAAAAATTTGGGGAAAATTGCTTAGATAACATTTGTTACTCCAATATCTGGAAGGCGCACAAGGCTGTGCTTAGAGGCCTCCTTATAGAATTAGGCTCCAGGAAAAAAAAAAGAAAAAGAGAAATTTGTTACTGCCTTATTAAATCAAATAAAATATTTAGAAGAGAAACATAAAACAACCCAAACACTAACATTAGAAAAAGACTTATTTAGATTGAGAACCGAACTTAGAGACTTGTTGGGACAAGAATCTGAAAAATGCCTGCAATACTTTAGGTTCAAATTCTATATTCAAGCAAATAAATGCAGCAAAAATTTAGCAAATAAGATTAAAAAACAAATAAACTCAGCATACATACAGTGAAGAAAATAATTATTTGATCCCTTGGTGATTTTGTAAGTTTACCCACTGACAAAGACATGAACAGTCTATAATTTTAAGGGCAGGATATTTTAACATTGAGAGATAGAATATCAAAAATAAAATCCAGAAAATCACATTGTATAAATTATATAAATTTATTTACATTTTGCAGTGAGAAATAAGTATTTGATCCCCTACCAACCATTAAGAGTTCTGACTCCTACAGACCAGTTAGACGCTCCAAATCAACTCGTTACCTGCATTAAAGACAGCTGTCTTACATAGTCACCTTTATGAAAGACTCCTTTCCACAGACTCAATCAGTCAGACTCTAAACTCTACAACAGGGGTCCTCAACCAATGGTCCACGGACCAGGACTGGGCCATTGGAGTTTTTTTGCCGGTCCGCGGTGTCAGGTGCCTGCCCTGGCGGTTCATTATCACCGGGGCACGAATGTTGCAACACTCGGGGAGCAGGTGGCTGTAGCACTGTAGTGACAGCTGCAGCCACCGGCTTCCAGAAGACATCAATACTCACCCTCAGTCCCTGCATCTCTATCCCGGCGTCGCAGCTTCTTCCTGGGCTGAGCAGTCACATGGTACCGCTCATTAAGGTCATGAATATGGATGCGACTCCACTCCCATAGGCGTGGAGCGCATATTCATGACCTTAATGAGTGGTACCATGTGACCACTCCGCACAGGAAGAAGCTGACGCGCCGGGATAGAGATGCAGGGACGTTCAGCGACGGTGCGAGGAGAGTAAGTAAGACGGGGGAGGACAGGGGAGCCCAGCGGAGTCCGGCCATGCATACAAGAAGGGACAGGGGATCCATGCATACAAGGATGGGAGGGAGGAGCCGAGCCATGCATACAAGATGGGACCGGGGGAGCCATGCATACAAGGATGGGAGAGGGGGAACCGAGCCATGCATACAAGGATGGGACAGGGGAGCCATGCATACAAGGATGGGGGGAGCCGAGCCATGCATAAAAGATGGGACCAGGGGAGCCATGCATACAAGGATGGGGGGAGCCGAGCCATGCATAGAAGATGGGACAGGGAAGCCATTCATGCAAGGATGGGAGGGGGAGCTGAGCCATGCATACAAGATGGGACCAGGGGAGCCATGCATACAAGGATGGGAGGGGGGAGCCGAGCCATGCATAAAAGGATGGGACAGGATAGCCATGCATACAATGATGGGACAGGGAGAGCTGGGCCATGCATACAAGTTGGGACAGGGGAGCCATGCATACAAGGATGGGAGGGGGAGCGGAGCCATGCCATGCATACAAGATGGGACCGGGGAGCCATGCAAAAAGGATGGAAGGGGGAGCCGAGCCATGCATGCAAGATGGGACAGGGGAGCCATGCATACAAGGATGGGAGGGGGGAGCCGAGCCATGCATACAAGGATGGGAGGGGGAGAGCCGAGCCATGCATACAAGATGGGACCGGGGGAGCCATGCATACAAGGATGGGAGGGGGGAGCCAAGCCATGCATACAAGATGGGATTTTGAATAAATCCCCAACAGTGTCACCAGCAAAGCACCCCCACACCATCACACCTCCTCCTCCATGCTTCACGGTGGGAACCAGGCATGTAGAATCCATCTGTTCACCTTTTCTGCGTGCAAAGCAGTAATCAAAGCAAAAGGTGGCTACTTTGAAGAACCTAGAATATAAGACATATTTTCAGTTGTTTCACACTTTTTTGTAAAGTGTAATGTATAATTCCACATGTGTTAATTCATAGTTTTGATGCCTTCAGTGTGATTCTACAATTTTCATAGCCATGAAAATACAGAAAAATCTTTGAATGAGAAGGTGTGTCCAAACTTGGGGGGATTATATGTGTGGCATCATCTTGCTATACATGGGGGATTATATGTGTGGGACCATCTTGCTATACATGGGATTATAAGTGTGGGACCATCATACTATACATGGGGGGATTATATGTGTGGCATCATCTTGCTATACATGGGAGATTATATGTGTGGGACCATCTTGTTATACATGGGGGGATTATATGTGTGGGACCATCTTGCTATACATGGGAGATTATATGTGTGGGACCATCTTGTTATACATGGGGGGATTATATGTGTGGGACCATCTTGCTATACATAGGGGATTATATGTGTGAGACCATCTTGTTGTACATGGGGGATTATATGTGTGGTGCCATCATGCTATATATGGGGAGTATACAGTATGTGTGGGACTATCTTGCTATACATGGGGGATTATATGTGTGGGACCATCTTGCTATACATGGGGGATTATATGTGCGGTGCCATCATGCTATATATGGGGGATTATACAGTATGTGTGGGACCATCTTGCTATACATGGGGGATTATATGTGTGGGACCATTTTGCTATACATGGGGGGATTATATGTGTGGGACCATCTTGCTATACATGGGGGATTATATGTGTGGTGCCATCATGCTAGATATGGGGGATGTGATGCAGTGACCTCTTTTACAGCTAGGGGGCACTGTAGGTGCTCTGCAGGATGTACCTAGAGGTGTAGTTGTGATGGTAAAACCGTGCCCGGCATTGTTGTGAATGGCCGGTATGTGTCGCAGAAGTCCTCTGCGCTGTAAGCCAAGTAGTGCTGTTCTGGGACTTTTTTTTACGTTACTAGGGAGGCTTACAGGGCTAGTCGGAGAGCTGAGCAGGATCGGCTAGCCACACATACACTGCCCACATGTGGTTGTGAGTTTGAGGACCTGCTATCAGGTCATGACCATGTGACTAGGCCATGTGATCCATACCTCACCTGTGGGTGGGGTTACAAGCTATGTAATGGAGGTGTGTGGAGCACATGGGAGAGTGGTTGGGAATCTGTCAGTGTGGACAGATTTCCAAGTGTCCAAGCTGGACACTACAGAATCAACCGTGAGTGATACTGACCGGGGTCAGTGAGAGACCGTATTCATGCTAGAGACATGTTTGTGGGATACCTCTGAGAAGAAGAGGCATCCGGAAACCTGTGTGGCCAACACCAACAGGTAACGGACAGGAGTCCGTGTTATGCTGACCGGGGTCAGTGAGAGACTGTGTTTATTCTATAAAGCTGAATGTTTAAAGGACATCGTACTGGCGTCTGCATGCTACTAGGTTCCTGAGGAGCGGTTTATGCTGTACTTTAATAAACCGAATAGACTTTTTAACACTGAGTGTCCCAGCGTATGCCTCAAAAACCAGCCAAGCGAGTAATCCCCGTCCACAGATAGTCTGGGATGCTACAATTGGTGCTAGACTGCGGGCAACGATCCAGGAAGCACGTGTGCAGGTATTTGCCGTGGACTGGTGGGTCCACAATTTTTTTTTTCTTCAAACAAACTTGCTGTGGTTTGGTGGGGCCATGAAGACTGAAAGCGTCTGGCAGTAACTCGGCGGGGTTACGAAGGTGGTCAACATCCTCAATTAAGAGTCGTCTGGAGGAGCCTCGCTCTGAGGAACTGTTGGGGCAGATAGACTGCCGTGCACAGGCGGTGAGAGGCCTGTAGAGGGACATGGGGAGTCCACAGCGTGCACCTCAAGGAGGCATGGTGCCCAAAAAGGGGTCCAGTCTCGAAAGGGGAGGTGACCCAAACAAGTGGTGGCCCAAAAAGGGATGGAGTCCCAAAAGGAGATGGTGGCCCAAAAAGGGGTGGAGTCCCAAAAGGGGCAGTGCCCAAACAGGGGTGGAGCTTTCAAAAGGGGCAGCGCCGGTTACCTCAATGGACATGTTTGGGGAACAGCGGTGTTTGTGTTTTTCTTATTCCTAGTGCCGTATAGACTTTCCGTTTGATGACAGGCCGCAGGTGTGTACCGTGATGTTATATCGGAAAGGAGTCTCTGGACGGCTGGACTCAAAGAGTGAGGTGACTCTGATGGGAACTCCTCTCGTTCTCTGTCTGATCGAGAAAAAGGTCAAGGTTCGCTGCATCCATGGGGTCACTGTGGACTATGGCCAAAGGTGTTGAGTGCCAAGATGGCGGTATAAAACAGAACTTGTTGTACCCCTTTGTGAGGGGCTGGGACGTTGTTTGAAGATACGTGGTAAGTTGATGAAGTGTGGGGTTGCTCAGAGGAGAGACGGAACGGTCATATGGAAGCCCCACTACAGCAGCAGGCGATGGAGATTTATGTTAATGGAATCTATAAAGAGGAGGAGGTAGCATCACCTAAGGTCGATAGTCCAGAGTTCCGGGTGACCAGAAAAGAGTGTGGGTCTGACCAATTCGGGGACTTAATGGGGTGACCAAACGTGTGACCAAGGAAAATGGTGGACGGGTCCAACTTAGTGACACGACGGTGGCAGTAACACCTCCCAAAACTGACAGGTCGGACATACGGGTGACCAGAGGAAAGGATGCTTCTGCCCAACTTACTGACCTGAGGTCCCCTGAAGTGTACGATGGTATGGCTGCTACTGGTGTGGTAGTTAAACAGAGTGGAGCTGACACCGAGATAGTATCTTGAGGGTTCACCATACTGTGACACAGACTCCGGGGATGACTGTGACAGTAAGGAAGGACCCCGCAAGGAGGGCAAGTCCTCCCGACGCCGGAGATGTAAAGGGCGCAAAGAGGCTGAACAAATTGCATCCTGTGAAAACATGAATAAAGGGAAAAAATGTGACCTGTGCTTTTATTCAGGATGTGAGTACAAGGTACAAGAGGAAATGGCAAGAACAATGTTAATAGTGCCCTTCTGGCCAAGGAGGAGCTGGTTTCCACTGCTGAAGAAGATGTGTGTGGAAAAACCTATCCTGCTCCCACAGGAGGAAGATCTTCTCTTAGAGGGCCCAGTGCTTCATCAGTACTCAGACAGGCTGCATCTTTCAGCATGGATCCTGATAGGCAAGTCTTGAGGTTAAGAGGTTTGTCTGGCAAGGTTATATCTGCCATTCAGGCAAGTAGGAAGCCAGTAATATTGGCCATATACAACAAAATCTGGAAGCTTTTCTGTACTGAGTGCGGGTGATCCTCGGTTGATACATCGCACCCGGATATACCAAGAACCCTGGATTTCCTACAAGCAGGATTTAAAGAGAACTTGTCACCCCCCGGCCGCTTTGAAGTAAAAGAGCCACCTTCAGCAGCACTAAGGCAGCAGTCTGTGAAGGTGGTTCTTTTACTTCTGTGCCCCTGCAACCGTGAAATATTCAGTTTTAAAAATAGGTCCCCATACCTGAAATGTGTCGAAGAGCCTCTTCCTGTGACATCCTCTCCCCCAGCCATCCGTCAAGCCCCTTCATTGATACTGCGCCTCCTCCTGGCTTTTTTTTTCTTTTGTTTATGTGCGGCGCCTGCGCTCTTGTATCAGTCCCCGGGCATACGCAGTGCGCGCTGCCTGGGAACTGTCTGAAGACTATAGCGCCTGCGCCGTTGGCTTTCCCCTGATCCCTCCCCGCAGTGTGTTATCATATATGTATCATGTATGAATATCGTCTCTTTCCCTTCTTCCCCTTCGCTTTTCTGTTTGCTGAGGTTTTCTGGGCATAATTTTGCAGTATCTTTTCTGCTTCAACTGTGTGTTGTTTGTCCAGTTGATTGTACTGGTATACCTGGTTGATTGGACGTGTTTCATCTATAATTTCTGTCAAGTCTTCCCAGGTAGTCTAAGAGCCCAGTTTTTGCTAGTCTCCAATAGGGGGTTATGTATATACTGTATATATAAATCTCCAAAAACATACAGATAGGGAATCTAGATTGTGAGCCCCATTGGGGACAGCGACGATAATGTGTGCAAACTGTAAAGCGCTGCGGAATATGTTAGCGCTATATAAAAATAAAGATTATTATTATTATTATAAATCAATATTTTATATGCACTTAATAAAAGTTAAATTTTAATTGGGTTTTTTTCTAGTTAGTCGGCTGATTATAACCCTTGTGTACTCTATTGTGTAAGCCTCAACAGGACAATGACCCCAAACACACCTCCAGGCTGTGTAAGGGCTATTTGACCAAGAAGGAGAGTGATAGGGTGCTACGCCAGATGACCTGGCCTCCACAGTCACCAGACCTGAACCCAATCGAGATGGTTTGGGGTGAGCTGGACCGCAGAGTGAAGGCAAAAGGGCCAACAAGTGCTAAGCATCTCTGGGAACTCCTTCAAGATTGTTGGAAGTCCATTTCCGGTGACTACCTCTTGAAGCTCATCAAGAGAATGCCAAGAGTGTGCAAATCAGTCATCAAACCAAAAGGTGGCTACTTTGAAGAACCTAGAATATAAGAGATATTTTCAGTTGTTTCACACTTTTTTGTTAGGTATATAATTCCACATGTGTTAATTCGTAGTTTTGATGCCTTCAGTGTGAATGTACAATTTTCATAGTCATGAAAATACAGAAAAATCTTTAAATGAGGTGTGTCCAAACTTTTGGTCTGTACTGTATATATGCATAAAGGTCTGGCAAAAATTAAGAGACCACTGCAAAATTTTCAGTTTGTCTGATTTTTCTCTTTATAGGTATAATTGTGAGTAAAATATAAATTGCTCTTTTATTCTATAAACTACTGACAACATGTCTCCGAATTTCCAAGCAATAAATTTCGTATTTACTTTCAGAAAATGAGAAATGGTCAAAATAACAAAAAAAATGCAGTGCTTGCAGACCTCAAATAACGCTAAGAAAACAAGTTCATAATCATTTAGAAACAACAATACTAATGTTTTAACTCAGGAAGAGTTCAGAAATCAATATTTTGTGGAATAACCATGATTTTTAATCACAACTTTCATGCGTCTTGGCATGCTTTTCACCAGTCTTTCACACTGCTTTTGGGTGACCATATGCCACTCCTGGTACAAAAATTTAAGCAGTTCTTTGTTTGATGGCTTGTGACTATCCATCTTCCTCTTGATTACATTCCAGAGGTTTTCAATGGGGTTCAGGTCTGGAGATTGGGCTGGCCATGACAGGGATTTGATATGGCGGTCCTTCATCCACACATTGAATGACCTAGCTGTGTGGCATGGCGCATTGTCCTGCTGGAAAAACCAGTCCTCAGAGTTGGTGAACATTGCCTGAGCAGAAGGAATCAACTGTTTTTCCAGGATAACCTTGTATGCGGCTTGACTCATACATGCTTCGCAAAGATTAACCTGCCCAATTTCAGCCTTGCTGAAGCATCCCCAGATCATCACCGGTCCTCCACCAAATTTCACAGTGGGTGCAAGACACTATGGCTTGTAGGCCTTTCCAGGTCTCCGTCTAACCATTAGACGACCAGGTGTTGGGCAAAGCTGAAAATTAGACTCAGAGAAGATTACCTTACTCCAGTCCTCTGTGGAGCAATCCTTATGGTCTTTGGCAAACTTCAGCCTGGCTCTCCTTTGCTTCCTATTGATGAAAGGCTTTTTTCTAGCTTTACATGACTTGAGCCCTGCATCTAGGAGCCTGTTACGAACTGTTCTTGCCGTGCACTTCACTCCAGCAGCCATTTGCCATTCCTTTTGTAGGTCACGTGATGTCATCCTGCGGTTGCTAAGAAACATTGGAATAAGATGACGTCATCTCGGTCAGTGGAGAGTCGTTTACGCCCTCTGCTGGTCTGTAGCTTTGTTGTCCCCAATGACTGCTGCTTGACCTTGTTGTAATGGACTTCCTTTTTTCGAAATTTTAAGGATGGAGGCAACATGACGCTCACTGTATCCCTCTGCTAGTAAAGTCAGAAATGAGCCCTTCTTTTCCTCACTCAAGACTTTTCAACTCCTTTGGCATGGTTAAAAGTATTTTTTCATTCCTATTACTTTTGGGATATTACTAGCACTTGTTTTGCCATCCGGCTTGTCCTATTGCAAGAGGATTGTGAACACAACAGCAGTGTTTTTTATTCTTTCCTTTGTTAAATAAGATTTGGTTCAGGTGATTAGCTAATCAGAAGCACATTAAGTAGAATGAGATGTACTCTGGTTGGAATTCAACTGACACTGGAATGGAATGGCTGTCAGACATGTAGAGAAGCTGATTTTTATAAAACTGTGCATTTTTTTTCTAAAACTTGCCATAGCTGTATATACAGTATATATATGTAATACCAAGCCAAGCCCGAGGTTTAGTAATGAACAGGTGTCAGCCAGATATCCTCATTAATAAAACATAGTAACATAATATTTAAGGTTGAAGGAAGACCTTAAGTCCATCTAGTTCAACCCATAGCCTAACATGTTGATCCAGAGGAAGGCAAAAAAAAAAACATGCGGCAAACACTAAGCTCCACATTGGGAATAAAATTCCTTTCCGACTCCACATACGGCAATCAGACTAGTTCTCTGGGTCAACGCCCTATCAAGGAATCTAGTATATATACTTAACATAAAGAGTTGAGTAAAGACACACACACACGCCTATGTACTGTAGGAGCATTAACATAATTAACCTACATATGCTGTAACAAAAGAGCAACTGTCAGAAATCTGCGTAAAACGCAATATGTTTATTTTTCAAAAAATTTTAAAAAATTGTGTGGGCTCCCGCATAATTTTCATAACCAGCAAAGGAAAAGCCGACTGCTGAGGGCTGATATTATATTTCTGGGAAGGAGCCAATAGCCATAAAGGTTCCCTGGCTATTAATATCAGCTCGCATATGTTTGCTTAGCATTTACTGGCTAATTTACAGGGGAACCCCAGAAAAAAATTGACATGGGTCCCCCTATAAAATCGAACCAGCAAAGGCTAGGCAGACAGCTGTGGGCTGATATTAACAGCCTGGAAAGGGACCATATATATTGGCACCCCCCCAGGCTAAAAACATCAGCTCTCAACCGCCCCAGAAATGGCGCATTGTATAGCTGTGCCAATAGTGGCTCTTAGCCTCGATCTTCCCACTTGCCCTGTAGCGGTGGCAAGTGGGGTTCATATTTGTGGGGTTGATATCACCTTTATATTTTCAGGTGACATCAAGCCCACAGGTTAGTAATGGAGAGGCGTCTATAAGACGCCTCTCCATTACTAATCCTATAGTTATATGGTAAATAAACACACAGCCAGAATAAAGTACTTTATTTGAAATTATCACAGAAACTCCTTTATTGAATCTAAATTAACCATACTTACTAAATGCCTAATCCCCAACATCCTCGTCTCCTGCAAACAATAAAAAAAAAAATTAACATATAATACTCTCCTGTCCGACGTAGTCCATTTAATACTGAGTGTCCCATGGCGATCTCACGTATAGAAGTCACATCAGAAGTGACTGCTCTACCTGACCTCCAGCGATACACTGACAGGAAGGAGGTAATCGCTCCCGCAGTGTATCACTGAGCTGCCGTGAGAGTTCACTGGAGTTCATTTAACTTCGGTGCTGTCATTCACGGTACTACCGCTGTGTGAGAAAGTTCTCACGCAGTGGTGCTGTGACAGCACTGGAGCTGATCAGCTGATGTACTCCGGTGAACTCTCACTATGTGATACACAGCGAGAGCGATTACCTCCTGTCAGTGTACTGTATTGCCGGCAGCTGGGTGAGATAGACGTGGGACACTCAGTATTAAATGGACTACGGTGGACAGGGCGTATATGTTGGTTTATTTTTGATTGCTTGCAGGAGACGCGAGTGTCGGGGATTAGGCGTTCGGTGAGTATGTATATTGTATGTGATTATGTCAATGTTTTCATTTTTTTTTTGTTACAATTGAACTCAGGCACCGGATGATGAGACTATCTCCCATCATCGGCTCATGCTGTCTCTGTTATATGTGACAGCAGACATGGCCGGATGGGAGTAGTAGTCCCATCAGACGCCTAAGTGCAATCACTATGGGTTGTTCGTCGCATGGGTACACACACACACCCGCGGACAGACACACACACACCCGCGGACAGACACGCACATATTCTCCGCCCACACACTCTTCCTCCTTCTGACATCATTTCCTTTGATAATCCCGCAGCGTTTTTGGCAGCAAATCTGCAAACCTTTTTTACACCTGTATTTTTGCTGCGGATTTGGCTGACTGAATGGAAGTTAATGGGTGCAGTAACGCTGCAGATCCGCAAAAAGAATTGACATGCTGCGGAAAATAAAATGCTGCAACTAAGAACAGAAATTTCCGGATCATGTGTACACTTCTAGATTGACATTGATGAACCTCGCTTTAGTAATCCACTGCGTTTTTGGAGCATTTCTGCGCGGAAAAAAACGCTGCGGAAACGCAACAAATCCGCATGGTGTGCACATAGCCTAAGGCTGTGGTTCCACGGTCCAGAACCACAGCGCTTTGGACGGAGCGGAAATTCCGCTCCGTCTAAGCCCCGCCCCCTTTATGACGCGCCTCCGGAAAGAACGCAGGGCTACATAGCCCTGTGTTAAATTCTGTTGCGGCGACGCACCGTCGCCGCAACACGCGAGGACATGCTGCGGTCTAAAAAGACGCGCCGCATGTCCGTTTATGCAGGTCTCCCGCCTGCGTGTTGTTACGCATAGTGGAGACGGGATTTCTTGAAATCCCCTCCACTATGCTGTAACATCTGGACGCTGCGTGTTTGGCGCTGCGTCAGCGCACAGCGCCAAACACGCAGCGTTTCCTGATCGTGGAAACTCACCCTTACACTTCCAGACCAGATGGTGGACTGCAGAAGGAGGAGGACTCACTACTGCTAACACCTCCAGACCAGCTGACAGACTGCAAAAGCGAGGGGCCTCTAACACCTCCTTGCTAGTAAGTACGTCACAAAAGCGCGCCACTAATGTTAGCAGCAATGACGTCACTTGCCGGCCGGCTTTACCCGGGCGCGCCATTTTTCACGCCCCTTTGTCTCCCTGCCCTCAGAATACTGGAGGGTGTGGACATCGCGGAGTGGGCGGAGCCAGCGTCTCGTGTCTCGGAGCCGATTGACCAATCTTTGTGTGAGCGCATAAATGGAAAGAGAAGCCAGCCCCGCCCATCCGCCGCCTGAAGGCGGAGAGCTCGCCATGCAGCTGCTGTGGGCTTTTCCTTCCGACGTGAACGCACACGGCGTGCACGTGCAGCAAACAAAGGGCGAGGACGAGCACGGGTCGGGAACGAGCGTCATAGGTAGCAGCGGCATGGATGAATCCCGGGGAGAGGAGGAGCCGGGCGGAGAGAGCCCCCGGGGGCTACCTGACGGAGACTCCGCAGGGCAGACGGGCCGCCAGGGGCGAGCTAGACTGGTGTTATGCCGGGAAACGCACCAGTTGTCACACCATGGCTCTGAGGAGCGGTGCCACATGCCAGTCCGAAGCCATGGCCGTCTGGAGCCCATCGCGGATGGAGCCTGCAGTGACCTCTTACTAGGCGAGGACCGGGCGTGTGTGAGCGCTGCTGAGCGGGCACCGCCGGGCCACCCCCGGGAGCCGGAGCAGACAGTGCCCTGTCCTGAAGCCCGGCAAGTGTGTGCGCCCTTCCCCGCTGCCGCCCCTCAGGACTTTCCTCTGGTGCTGGACTCGCTCTCAGCGCTGGGACTGCACGATGATTCCGCGGAGGACGAGGCGCTGGATTCGGGGCTGCCCAGTCCAGACATGTTCGGGGAGATGACCGCGGAGCAGCTGCTGCTCACAGGGGCCCGCAGGAGAGGAGCCAACATGACGGAGGGCGTCCCGGTGCCCAGCTCTGAGCATGTAGCCGAGATTGTGGGGCGCCAAGGTGAGTGGTACATGTGCCCTGAGGGGGCACCCGAAGGCTGCGGAGCCTGGAGGTGTCTGCTGCCATCCTGTCACTGTATACACCAGACATACCGCCCTCTATATGCTGCACAGGTGTGTATGGTGCCCATTATAGGGCCCTGGAAGTGTCTGCTGCCATCCTGTCACTGTATACACCAGACATACCGCCCTCTATATGCTGCACAGGTGTGTATGGTGCCCATTATAGAGCCCCGGGGGTGTCTGCTGCCATCCTGTCACTGTATACACCAGACATACCGCCCTCTGTATGCTGCACAGGTGTGTATGGTGCCCATTATAGAGCCCTGGGTGTCTGCTGCCATCCTGTCACTGTATACACCAGACATACCGCCCTCTATATGCTGCACAGGTGTGTATGGTGCCCATTATAGAGCCCCGGGGGTGTCTGCTACCATCCTGTCACTGTATACACCAGACATACCGCCCTCTATATGCTGCACAGGTGTGTATGGTGCCCATTATAGAGCCCTGGAGGTGTCTGCTGCCATCCTGTCACTGTATACACCAGACATACCGCCCTCTATATGCTGCACAGGTGTTATGGTGCCCATTATAGAGCCCCGGGGTGTCTGCTGCCATCCTGTCAATGTATACACCAGACATACCGCCCTCTATATGCTGCACAGGTGTGTATGGTGCCCATTATAGAGCCCCGGGGGTGTCTGCTGCCATCCTGTCACTGTATACACCAGACATACCGCCCTCTATATGCTGCACAGGTGTGTATGGTGCCCATTATAGAGCCCCGGGGGTGTCTGCTGCCATCCTGTCACTGTATACACCAGACATACCGCCCTCTATATGCTGCACAGGTGTGTATGGTGCCCATTATAGAGCCCCGGGGGTGTCTGCTGCCATCCTGTCACTGTATACACCAGACATACCGCCCTCTATATGCTGCACAGGTGTGTATGGTGCCCATTATAGAGCCCCGGGGGTGTCTGCTGCCATCCTGTCACTGTATACACCAGACATACCGCCCTCTATATGCTGCACAGGTGTGTATGGTGCCCATTATAGAGCCCGGGGGTGTCTGCTGCCATCCTGTCACTGTATACACCAGACATACCGCCCTCTATATGCTGCACAGGTGTGTATGGTGCCCATTATAGAGCCCTGGAGGTGTCTGCTGCCATCCTGTCACTGTATACACCAGACATACCGCCCTCTATATGCTGCACAGGTGTGTATGGTGCCCATTATAGAGCCCCGGGGTGTCTGCTGCCATCCTGTCACTGTATACACCAGACATACCGCCCACTATATGCTGCACAGGTGTGTATGGTGCCCTTATAGAGCCCTGGAGGTGTCTGCTGCCATCCTGTCAATGTATACACCAGACATACTGCCCTCTATATGCTGCACAGGTGTGTATGGTGCCCTTATAGAGCCCTGGAGGTGTCTGCTGCCATCCTGTCACTGTATACACCAGACATACCGCCCTCTATATACTGCACAGGTGTGTATGGTGCCCATTATAGAGCCCTGGAGGTGTCTGCTGCCATCCTGTCACTGTATACACCAGACATACCGCCCTCTATATGCTGCACAGGTGTGTATGGTGCCCATTATAGAGCCCCGGGGTGTCTGCTGCCATCCTGTCACTGTATACACCAGACATACCGCCCTCAATATGCTGCACAGGTGTGTATGGTGCCCATTATAGAGCCCGGGGTGTCTGCTGCCATCCTGTCACTGTATACACCAGAAATACCGCCCTCTATATGCTGCACAGGTGTGTATGGTGCCCTTATAGAGCCCTGGAGGTGTCTGCTGCCATCCTGTCACTGTATACACCAGACATACCGCCCTCTATATGCTGCACAGGTGTGTATGGTGCCCATTATAGAGCCCTGGGGTGTCTGCTGCCATCCTGTCACTGTATACACCAGAAATACTGCCCTCTATATGCTGCACAGGTGTGTATGGTGCCCTTATAGAGCCCTGGAGGTGTCTGCTGCCATCCTGTCACTGTATACACCAGACATACCGCCCTCTATATGCTGCACAGGTGTGTATGGTGCCCATTATAGAGCCCCGGGGTGTCTGCTGCCATCCTGTCACTGTATACACCAGACATACCGCCCTCTATATGCTGCACAGGTGTGTATGGTGCCCTTATAGAGCCCTGGAGGTGTCTGCTGCCATCCTGTCAATGTATACACCAGACATACCGCCCTCTATATGCTGCACAGGTGTGTATGGTGCCCTTATAGAGCCCTGGAGGTGTCTGCTGCCATCCTGTCACTGTATACACCAGACATACCGCACTCTATATACTGCACAGGTGTGTATGGTGCCCATTATAGAGCCCTGGGGTGTCTGCTGCCATCCTGTCACTGTATACACCAGACATCTGCCCTCTATATGCTGCACAGGTGTGTATGGTGCCCATTATAGAGCCCTGGGGTGTCTGCTGCCATCCTGTCACTGTATACACCAGACATACCGCCCTCTATATACTGCACAGGTGTGTGTGGTGCCCATTATAGGGCCCTGGAGGTGTCTTCTGCCATCCTGTCACTGTATACACCAGACATACCGCCCTCTATATGTTGCACAGGTGTGTATGGTGCCCTTATAGAGCCCTGGAGGTGTCTGCTGCCATCCTGTCAATGTATACACCAGACATACCGCCCTCTATATACTGCACAGGTGTGTGTGGTGCCCATTATAGGGCCCTGGAGGTGTCTGCTGCCATCCCATCACTGTATACACCAGATATACCGCCCTCTATATACTGCACAGGTGTGTGGTGCCCATTATAGAGCCCTGGAGGTGTCTGCTGCCATCCTGTCACTGTATACACCAGACATACCGCCCTCTATATACTGCACAGGTGTGTGTGGTGCCCATTATAGGGCCCTGGAGGTGTCTGCTGCCATCCCATCACTGTATACACCAGATATACCGCCCTCTATATACTGCACAACGGTGTGTGGTGCCCTTATAGAGCCCTGGAGGTGTCTGCTGCCATCCTGTCAATGTATACACCAGACATACCGCCCTCTATATACTGCACAGGTGTGTGTGGTGCCCATTATAGGGCCCTGGAGGTGTCTGCTGCCATCCCATCACTGTATACACCAGATATACCGCCCTCTATATACTGCACAGGTGTGTGGTGCCCATTATAGAGCCCTGGAGGTGTCTGCTGCCATCCTGTCACTGTATACACCAGACATACCGCCCTCTATATACTGCACAGGTGTGTGTGGTGCCCATTATAGGGCCCTGGAGGTGTCTGCTGCCATCCCATCACTATATACACCAGATATACCGCCCTCTATATACTGCACAGGGGTGTGTGGTGCCCATTATAGGGCCCTGGAGGTGTCTGCTGCCATCCCATCACTGTATACACCAGATATACCGCCCTCTATATACTGCACAGGGTGTATGGTGCCCATTATAGGGCCCTGGAGGTGTCTGCTGCCATCCCATCACTGTATACACCAGACATACCGCCCTCTATATACTGCACAAGGGTGTATGGTGCCCATTATAGGGCCCTGGAGGTGTCTGCTGCCATCCCATCACTGTATACACCAGACATACCGCCCTCTATATACTGCACAGGGGTGTATGGTGCCCATTATAGGGCCCTGTGTGTCTGCTGCTACTGTATACACCAGACATACCGCTCTCTATATACTGCACAGGGGTGTATGGTGCCCATTATAGGGCCCTGGAGGTGTCTGCTGCCATCCCATCACTGTATACACCAGACATACCGCCCTCTATATACTGCACAGGGGTGTATGGTGCCCATTATAGGGCCCTGTGTCTGCTGCTACTGTATACACCAGACATACCGCCCTCTATATACTGCACAGGGGTGTATGGTGCCCATTATAGGGCCCTGGGTGTCTGCTGCCACTGTATACACCAGACATACCGCCCTCTATATACTGCACATGTGTGTATGGTGCCCATTATAGGGCCCTGGAGGGTGTCTGCTGCCATCCTGTCACTGTATACACCAGACATACCGCCCTCTATATACTGCACAGGTGTGTGTGGTGCCCATTATAGGGCCCTGGAGGTGTCTTCTGCCATCCCGTCACTGTATACACCAGACATCCGCCCTCTATATACTGCACAGGTGTGTATGGTGTCCTTATAGAACCCTGGGGTTGTCTGCTGCCATCCCGTCACTGTATACACCAGACATACCGCCCTCTATATTCTGCACAGGTGTGTGTGGTGCCCATTATAGGGCCCTGGAGGTGTCTGCTGCCATCCTGTCACTGTATACACCAGACATACCGCCCTCTATATACTGCACATGTGTGTATGGTGCCCATTATAGAGCCCTGGGTGTCTGCTGCCATCCTGTCACTGTATACACCAGACATACCACCCTCTATATCAGGGTTCGACAAACCCGGTCGCCAGTGGTGCCTAGAAAATCATGCCTGGCGCCCGGGTTTGTCGGGGCCCTGAGCAGGCGGGGGGGCCACTCCCGTCGGGCACTGGGGCGCCCCTTAGCGGAGGAGAGCGGTATACACCAGACATACAGCCCTCTATAACTATATACTGCCAGCCCCCACCCTAGATCTGCCCCATCACCCCTCCCTATGCCATGGACTTCCATAGCCCCCACCCTAGATCTGCCCCTACCCAACATCGCTACAGTCCCTATTCCCTTTTGTACACTTGCTTTGGCAAAACTAACATGTATTTAGTCCTGCCAATAAAGCTTCTTTGAACTTGAATTACTGCACAGGGGTGTATGGTGCCCATTATAGAGCCCTGGGTGTCTGCTGCCATCCCGTAACTGTATACACCAGACATACCGCCCTCTATATACTGCACAGGGGTGTATGGTGCCCATTATAGGGCCCTGGAGGGGTGTCTGCTGCCATCCCTTCACTGTATACACCAGACATACCGCCCTCTATATACTGCACATGTGTGTATGGTGCCCATTATAGAGCCCTGGGTGTCTGCTGCCATCCTGTCACTGTATACACCAGACATACCACCCTCTATATCTGGGTTCGACAAACCCGGTCGCCAGTGGCGCCTAGAAAATCATGCCTGGCGCCCGGGTTTGTCGGGGCCCTGAGCAGGCGGGGGGGCCCACTCGCCGTCGGGCACTGGGGCGCCCCTTAGCGGAGGAGAGCGGTTTCAGCGCCGTCACTGCCTCCACTCACCACCCGCTTGCTCAGGGCCCCTGCAGCAGCTGGCACAATACTCACCGCTCCCCGTGCCTGCGCTGCTGCAGCTCCGGGCTCCAGGGGGCGCTTGCGCTTCCTCTCACAGCAGCGCCGCTGAATGACGTCATCATTTAGCGGCCGGCTGTGGCAGAGAGCGCGCGGACGCCGGACAGGTGAGGTGTGTGTGTGTGTGTCTGTATCAGTGTGTGTGTATGTAGTGCGGTGCTTTGTGTGTGTGTATGTGAGAGAGTTCTTGTGTGCTGCGGTGCTGTCTGTGTGATGATGATGATGATGGGAAGGCATTGATGAGGATGGGGAGGCGATGAGAGATGGGAGGATGATGGGATGGGAGGCGATGATGAGGATGGGGAGGCGATGATGAGGATGGGGAGGCGATGATGAGGATGGGGAGCGATGATGAGGATGGAGGCGATGTGATGAGGATGGGGGAGGCGATGATGATGAGGATGGGGAGGCGATGATGATGAGATGGGGAGGCGATGATGATGAGGATGGGGAGAGGCGATGATGAGGATGGGGAGAGGCGATGATGAGGATGGGGAGGCGATGATGATGAGGATGGGGAGGCGTGATGATGAGGATGGGGAGGCGATGATGATGGGATGGGAGGCGATGATGATGAGGATGGGGAGGGCGATGATGAGGATGGGAGAGGCGATGATGATGAGGATGGGGAGGCGAGATGATGAGGATGGGGAGGCGATGATGATGAGATGGGAGCGATGAGGTGGGGAGGCGATGAGGATGAGGATGAGGTGGGAGGCGATGAGGATGGGAGCGATGAGGATGGAGGCGATGAGGAGGGAGGCGAGATGATGGGAGGCATGATGTGGGATGAGGGCGATGATGGAGGATGGGGAGGCGATGATGATGAGGATGGGGAGGCGATGATGATGAGGATGGGGAGGCGATGATGATGAGGATGGAGGCGAATGATAAAAAAAAAAAAATTCTGGCTCCTAAATTTTTTGGCTGGCTCCTAGATTCTGGACAACTTTGTCGACCCCTGCTCTATATACTGCACATGTGTGTATGGTGCCCATTATAGGGCACTTGGTGTCTACTGCCATCCCGTCAATACACCAGACATACCGCCCTATATATACTGCACATGTGTGTATGGTGCCCATTATAGAGCCCTGGAGTTGTCTTCTGCCATCCCGTCACTGTATACACCAGACATACCGCCCTCTATATACTGCACAGGTGTGTATGGTGCCCATTATAGAGCCCTAGGTGTCTGCTGCCATCCCGTCACTGTATACACCAGACATACCGCCCTATATATACTGCACAGGTGTGTATAGTGCCCTTATAGAGCCCTGGGGGTGTCTGCTGCCATCCGTCATGTATCACCGACTAGCATAACTGCACAGGTGTATGGTGCATATGCCTGAGGTCCTGCCATCCGTCAGTACAGGCTTCCAAAAATTAGCATATAGTGCAAAATTTCATTATTTTCCATAATGTAATGATTACAATTAAACTTTCATATATTTTAGAATCATTACACACCAACTAAAATTTGCTAGGTCTTTTATTGTTTTAATACTGATGATTTTGGCATACAACTCCTGATAACCCAAAAAACCCGTCTCAAAAAATTAACATATTTCAACCGTCCAATAAAATAAAAGTGTTTTTTAAAAACAAACAAAAAAACCATCAAATAATAATGTTCAGTTATGCACTCAATACTTGGTCGGGAATCCTTTTGCAGAAATGACTGCTTCAATGCGGCGTGGCATGGAGGCAATCAGCCTGTGACACTGCTGAGGTGTTATGGAGGCCCAGGATGCTTCGATAGCGGCCTTAAGCTCATCCAGAGTGTTGGGTCTTGCGTCTCTCAACTTTCTCTTCACAATATCCCACAGATTCTCTATGGGGTTCAGGTCAGGAGAGTTGGCAGGCCAATTGAGCACAGTAATACCATGGTCAGTAAACCATTTACCAGTGGTTTTGGCACTGTGAGCAGGTGCCAGGTCGTGCTGAAAATACGAATTTTGGTAAGAACTTACCTGTAAAATTCTTTTCAGCAAAGGAAGCAAGGGGGACACTTCATTACTTCTGGGTAGGGCGGAGCCAGATAGTAGGACTAACCTCAGGTTCTAAAAATGGGTGTTGTCCGGCCCCTCCGGCTCTGGCTCCTCCTGCCGTACACTCCAGTTTTGTACACAAGCTAAGGAGAAAGAAATCACCAGCGGAGTGCCATAACCAATCTGAAAGGGTTCAAAAGACCAAAGTTATGCACATAACATGAATACCACACAGCTCAGGTACCACTCACAAAACCTGACCACTGCGATGAGCTGGCGATGCCGGAAAGAGCCGTAGAGCGCTGACCTCAGCTCAGAAACTCACTTATCAGAGCGAGCCGCGCTGCATCTGAAACAACACCTTCTGCCTTATGGGAGGGAGAAGTGTCCCCCTTGCTTCCTTTGCTGAAAAGAATTTTACAGGTAAGTTCTTACCAAAATTCGTATTTCAGCTGCAGATGGAAGCAAGGGGGACACTTCATTACTTCTGGGATGTCCCAAAGCAGTACAAAAACAAGGGTGGGAAAAAACCTTAAACAGGCAGAAGCCAACACCTTGATACATGCGCAACAGGCGCAACATAAACTTAACTAGAAGTTTTCAAAATACAGCCGCCTGAAGGACTCTGCGTCCTAAGGCCGCATCAGCGGAGGCACTGACGTCCACCTTATAAAACTTTGTAAAGGTGTGAACAGAACGCCAAGTCGCTGCACGACAGAGCTGGGCTGCCGAAGCCCCTTGATGAAGGGCCCACGAAGAGCCCACAGCTCTCGTGGAATGAGCCCGAATATTAATCGGGCAAGGTTCGTCCATAACACGGTAAGCTTCCAAAATAGCTGACCGGATCCAACGAGCTATAGTATCTTTAGAAGCTCGTTGACCACGACGACGACCTGCTGGAATCACAAAAAGAGAATCCGACTTCCGGAAACTCTGCGTAACTGACAAGTAAAACTTCAATGCCCTCACTAAGTCCAATGAGTGCAAGGCCCGCTCCTTCGCATTCTTTGGTTCTGAGCAAAGCGAAGGCAACACAATATCTTGATTGACATGGAATTGAGATACCACTTTAGGGAGAAAATCATGTCGCGTGCGAAGAACAACACGATCCGGGAAAAATTCCAAGAAAGGTGGCGAACATGAAAGAGCCGCCAACTCGGAAACCCGTCTCAAGAAAGTGACCGCCACTAGGAAGGCAACCTTCCAAGAAAGCAAAGAAAGATTAATAGCATCCATAGGCTCGAAAGGAGCACTTTGAAGAGCTTTCAAAACCAGATTAAGCCGCCAAGGCGACACAGGAGTTTTCCTTGGAGGAAACTGACGGGCTGCTCCGCGAAAAAAGGCATATACGTCCCTACGCGAGGCAATAGCTTTACGAAAAAGCACCGACAGGGCAGACACCTGACCCTTCAGGGTACTGATTGCCAAACCCTTATCCAGCCCGTGCTGCAAAAAAAACCAACAAGTTGGGTAATGAAAATTTCTTTGGATTCCTGGAAGAACCCAAACACCATGAAAAGAAGGATTCCCAAATCCTGTAGTAAATCCTAGTCGTAGCCGGACTTCTTGACGCTCTCATGGTGGCAATGACCTTTTCTGAAAACCCTTGACGGGTTAAAATCTCGGTCTCAAGAGCCAAGCCGTCAAACGCAGAGACCTCAGGCCCGGATGACACACGGGACCCTGAGTGAGCAAGTCCGGTCGAAGAGGCAGAGGAAAAGGAGGCGCCGCCAGAAGCGACGTCATCAAGTCTACTTGAGGAGTCCCCCATCGGGAGCACAGAAGTGCAAAGATTTCCGGATGAAGACTCCATTCTCCTGAATCCATCCTCTCTCGGCTGAGAAAGTCTGCCTGGATATTCTGAACTCCTGGTATGTGAATCGCAGAAATGGCCGGCACATGAGCCTCGGCCCATATCAGAATCCGAGATACCTCCGACATGAGTCTGGAGCTCCTCGTCCCGCCTTGATGGTTGATATACGCAACCGCCGTAGCGTTGTCCGTCTGAACACGAACTAGTAATCCGCTCAAAGGGACCGTCCAATGTTGGAGGCAAAGAAAAATTGCCCTCAATTCCAGGATGTTGATCGGTAACATCGATTCTTCCGGTGACCAAACTCCCTGAATCCAGAGATTGTTCCAAACTCCCCCCCAGCCCGTCAGGCTGGCATCGGTGGTCAAGACCGACCATGACAGGGGAAGAAAAGATTTTCCCAGGAAAAACCGTTCTGGACGTAACCACCAGTCCAGAGACTCTCGCACTTTGCGGGAGATTAAAACCCTGCAATCCAGTGTTTCCTGTGCACGATTCCATCTCTTCAAAATGAAGCTTTGAAGCGTTCTGCAATGGAACTGAGCAAACGGAAGAGCTTCCATCGAAGCGACCATTAACCCCAGAAGGCGCATACATCTTCGAAGGGATACTGTCGTTGAGGACTGCACAGTCTGTGCCAGACAATGGATACTGGTTTGCTTGTCCTTTGGCAGAAAAACTACCACTTTCGCTGTCGAAAATCATGCCCAAAAACAGGACTGACTGAAAAGGCTCCAGGGATGACTTCTCCCAGTTGATCAGCCACCCGAAATCCTCCAGGAGCTGAAGGGATAAATCGCGAGCCGTCACTGCCTCCTCCTTTGAGGATGCCACAATCAGAAGATCGTCCAGATAAGGAAGTATCATGATCCCTTGTCTCCGAAGCATTGCCATAAGAGGTGCCAGCACCTTTGTAAAAACTCGGGGTGCCGAAGCCAACCCGAAAGGGAGGGCCACAAACTGGTAACGGTCCTGACCTATGGCAAAGCGCAGAATGCGCTGATGAGATCTTCCGATGGGAACGTGTAAATAGGCGTCGCAAATATCTATGGACACCAGAAAATTGTTCTGTGACAGGGCAGTCACCACTGAGCGAAGCGACTCCATGCGGAACTTTGGGTGTAAACATGCCGATTTAACCTCTTGAGATCCAGAATGGGACGAAACTTCCCTCCTTTTTGGGGACCACACAGAGGTTGGAATAAAATCCCCTTCCCCGGTCTTCCGGAGGAACTGACACTACTACACCCTTCTGTAGTAAGGAATCGACTTCCTGCCGCAGAGCGGTCAATAAGTCGGGATCTGACGGCACGCGAGACTGACAGAATCTTTCTGGAGGGCGAGAGAGAAACTCTATGAAATAGCCTGCCGACATTATTCGTGTCACCCAGGAGTCTGAGACGCGGGAGACCCAAACCGCTTGAAACAGGAGCAGGCGCCCCCCCACTCGAGAATCCTTGAGTGAACTTCTGGCGTCAGTCCGTTTTGGCGGGCTTTTAGTCAGATTCCCGCTTGTCATTGCGCGGGTATTGTTTCCAAGAAGCGTTAGACTTTTGCCCCCTGCCACGAAAAAACCGCCGGTTACCGTAGGAACCGGTCCTGCCAAAAGCAGCCGTAGCTGCCCTACGCTGAGGCAACGCTGACTCCTTAGCCTTAGTAATCAATTCCGTGAGGTCAGAGCCGAAAAGCTGACCACCTTTGTAAGGCAAAGATAGCAAACCTTGTTTGGAGACCGCATCTCCAGTCCACTGTTTAAGCCACAACGCTCTTCTAACAGTGATTGTAGAAGCCTGAGCTCTGGATATTAGGGAAGCCATATCCAAAAGAGCGTCACAGACATATTGGTCTGATTCTTCTATTAACTTAATGATCTCATCTATTGCCTGTAAAGACGACCCATCTTGCAGGGATATCCGCAGGCGAGCTGTCCAACCCATGGAAGCTCTAGAAGCACAATAGGAAGATAAAGCCACTCTAAAGGCCTGACCAGCAGCTTCATAGCCGGCCTTGGCCGCCATCTCTGACTTTTTGTCCAGCGCATCCTGCAAAGTAGCTTTCCTTTGACGGGAAGCATAGTAGCTTTGTTAAGCTTAGATAAAGAAATATCCACTTCAGGGGACGGAATCCAGCTAGCAAATAGGTCTGCTGGACAAGGATACAAGGTTTCAAACAACCTTGTCCCCTGAAAACGCTTATCTGGACAAACGCGTTCCTTTTCTACTTTCTTAGAAAACTCACTCATAGCTGGCATCGCTAAACGTGATCTTTGCGACCCATGGTACCATCTGGGTATACCTTCATCATCATTCATCTCCTCAGGTACTTGCAGTACCTCTCGTATGGCCCTGACCAAAGCATCTACACGGCCCGACAAGGAAGCAGAGTGCTCCTGAAAATCCTCCCTGCCCGAATCAGAACATTCTCCCTCAGAAACTGAAGGAGAACTCCCCCTCGCAGACAAATCTGAGTCACTTAGTGGGGAGGGCATAGCAAACCTAGGATACCCACTGACCCAAGAGGTCAGAAAGCCCACTAATAGCAGTAGCGAGCATATCAAACTTGGCATCATAGCGACCTCCAATAGCAGCGCTAGAAGGATTCCATCGTGTCAGAAACGGGGGCTGGTCCTGAGATGGTATAGTGATGAGAATAACCAGAGCAGTGTGGTCTCACACAGTAGCAAAACGCTGAAGGGTTAACTTCTTTTAAAAGCAAAAGAATACCCCAGCAGTGAAAAACGGCGCCCCCCCCCCCCCCCGCTGCAGACAGCTCACAGACCGTTACTGAGGGATACAATGTCCCAATGATCAGAAAACTGCAGCGCTGCGCTAGAGAGCGCAAACAGCAAAAACAAATGCTGCGGAGGCTAAAGGGTTAAGCTGCTACCTAAGCGATAGCAGCGACTCACCCGGCTGGCTTGGTGTTGTCTTAAATGCCTGTGTACAGAAACGGAGGAAAGGAGACCAGGAGAGCTGTAATGGCTGCCGCAGAGAGCAGAAGAGAAGGAGCCAGTCACTTCCTGTAATCAGAAAGCCCGAAGCCACGCCCCCTCTCTGCTCAGTCAAAAAGTGCGGGAAATCTTTTGCACTCCTCTCCCTGTACACTGTAACGGCGCTGCAGCGCCGAAAACACACAGCACATATTAAATAAAAAATCGCTCTCTTTTTTTTTTTTTTTTTTTTTTTTTTTTAAAAATGCCCAATCATGAGCAAATAGTGGGAAACACCAATAACAGTCAGCTCTGTCACCGCAGACGTTGTAATCACTCGCATATATCAAAATATAATGCAGAGTACTCACCAGCCAAAAACTCCACAGGGACCCTCCACGGATATGTGACGCTGTGTCCATTGCTTCCCCATGAGGACAAGGAACGCAGTGACCCAGAACGTGGTGTGCGTCCTGTCAGGGATAGCCACCCCGGGCCGGCAAGAAAATGCAATGGCCACCATTTAGGGAATACATTTCTGCCAGGGGAGAGGATGGGGTCCAGCAGCGCCGGTACCCCTGATCCTCTAGACATAAAGTCCAGGACCCTGTCCGAGTAAAATAATAAACTCTTCTGAGGTGATTTCTGAGGAGCTGCATTAGCAGCCGTCCTTCCTACTTGGACCTCAAGTCGAAACTGGAGTGTACGGCAGGAGGAGCCAGAGCCGGAGGGGCCAGACAACACCCATTTTTAGAACCTGAGGTTAGTCCTACTATCTGGCTCCGCCCTACCCAGAAGTAATGAAGTGTCCCCCTTGCTTCCATCTGCAGCTGAAAATGAAATCTTCATCTCCATAAAGCATTTCAGCCGATGGAAGCCTGCCCTTGATGAAACACAGTGGACCAACACCAGCAGCTGACATGGCACCCCACACCATCACTGACTGTGGGTACTTGACACTGGACTTCAGGCATTTTGGCATTTCCTTCTCCCCAGTCTTCCTCCAGACTCTGGCACCTTGATTTCCGAATGACATGCAAAATTTGCTTTCATCAGAAAAAAGTACTTGGGACTACTTAGCAACAGTCCAGTGCTGCTTCTCTGTAGCCCAGGTCAGGCGCTTCTGCCGCTGTTTATGGTTCAAAAGTGGCTTTACCTGGGGAATGCGGCACCTGTAGCCCATTTCCTGCATTCGCCTGTGCACGGTGGCTCTGGTGTTTCTACACCAGACTCAGTCCACTGCTTCCTCAGGTCCCCCAAGGTCTGGAATCGGTCCTTCTCCACAATCTTCCTCAGGGTCCGGTCACCTCTTCTCGTTGTACAGCGTTTTCTGCCACATTGTTTCCTTCCAACAACTTCCCATTGAGGTGCCTTGATACAGCACTCTGGGAACAGCCTATTTGTTGAGAAATTTCTTTCTGGGTCTTACCCTTCTTGAGGGTGTCAATGATGGCCTTCTTGACATCAGTAAGGTCGCTAGTCTTACCCATGATGGGGGTTTTGAGTAATGAACCAGGCAGGGAGTTTTTAAAAGCTTCAGGAAGCTTTTGCATGTGTTTAGAGTTAATTAGTTGATTCAGAAGATTAGGGTAATAGGTCGTTTAGAGAACCTTTTCTTGATATGCTAATTTTTTGAGACAGGTTTTTTGGGTTATCAGGAGTTGTATGCCAAATCATCAGTATTAAAACATTAAAAGACCTGACAAATTTCAGTTGGTGTGTAATGAATCTAAAATATATGAAGTTTAATTGTAATCATTACATTATGGAAATAATGAAATTTTGAACTATATGCTAATTTTTTGAGAAGGACCTGTATACACCAGAATACAGCCTCTATACTGCACAGGTGTGTATGTTGCCCATTATAGAGCCCTGGGTGTCTGCTGCCATCCGTCATGTATACACCAGACATACTGCACAGGTGTGTATGGTGCCCATTATAGGGCCCTGGAGGTGTCTGCTGCCATCCCGTCACTGTATACACCAGAAATACAGCCCTCTATACTGCACAGGTGTGTATGGTGCCCATTATAGGGCCCTGGAGGTGTCTGCTGCATCCGTCACTGTATACACCAGAAATACAGCCTCTTACTGCACAGGTGTGTATGTTGCCCATTATAGAGCCCTGGGTGTCTGCTGCCATCCCGTCACTGTATACACCAGACTCATACTGCACAGGTGTGTATGGTGCCCATTATAGGGCCCTGGAGGTGTCTGCTGCCATCCCGTCACTGTATACACCAGAAATACAGCCCTCTATACTGCACAGGTGTGTATGGTGCCCATTATAGGGCCCTGGAGGTGTCTGCTGCCATCCCGTCACTGTATACACCAGAAATACAGCCCTCTATACTGCACAGGTGTGTATGTTGCCCATTATAGAGCCCTGGGTGTCTGCTGCCATCCCGTCACTGTATACACCAGAATACCGCCCTCTATACTGCACAGGTGTGTATGTTGCCCATTATAGAGCCCTGAGTGTCTGCTGCCATCCCGTCACTGATACACCAGCCATACCGCCCTCTATATACTGCACAGGTGTATGGTGCCTTATAGGGCCCTGGGGTGTCTGCTGCCATCCCGTCACTGAATACACCAGACATACCGCCCTCTATATACTGCACAGGTGTGTATGGTGTCCTTATAGAGCCCTGGGGATGTCTGCTGCCATCCTGTCACTGTACACCAGACATACCGCCCTCTATATACTGCACAGGTGTGTATAATGTCCTTATAGAGCCCTGGGGATGTCTGCTGCAATCCTGTCACTTTACACACCAAACATACCGTCCTGTGTATATATTGCACAGGTGTGTATGGTGCCCTGTCACTGTATACACCAGACTAGAGATAGACGGACACCTGGATGTTCGCGTTTGGCCGAACAGTTACAAAAAGTTCCGGTACCAGAACAGTATCCGAACCTGGACCCCATTCACTTGAATGGGGGGCCCAAACATCCAGTGTTTGCCACTCTGTTATGTGCATGACAGCGTGACAAACACCATTTCTGATCGGTGGCAAAATCATTACCATCGGTCAGACAGCCTCGGTTTCCACGCTGTCAAGACAGCATGATCGCATAGCTGTGATCGGAGGTATAAACTGCGTGGAGTCCTCCCCATTTTTGACAACCAGCCTTTCTAAAGCATGCCGCTGGGGACGGGTATTCTCAGGCTGGTAAGGGGCCTTGGTAATGGCTCTGCCTCCCATCCTAAAAATAGCAGCCCGCAGCTGCCCATAAAAGGCGTATCTATTAGTCACCTGACTGAGTGTCAGAGGAGTGGGCGGAGCTACCCAGTACAGGATGAACAGACAGAGAATTGTCAGGACGTAGCCAAGAGGTCATACACAGAGAGTGGCGCAGTACAAGAGGGACGGGCAGAGAATTGTCAGGATGTAGCAAAGAGGTCATACACAGAGAGTGGCGCAGTACTAGAGGGGCAGACGGAACTCTTAACGGGGACAAAGCCAAATCAGAACCGAACAGACACAAAGAATCACAGGCAAAAAGCACAAACACAACAGGGTTACACACACTCGGCCAAGGGTCAGAGGATAAGCGACAAGGAATGGCTCCACAATGAGGTTATAAGAAGCCTCTCAGAATCCCAGAGTGAGGTCATCATTAGATTCGTGCTGGGTTGTCCATGAGCTGCATGAATTGGAGTTTAACTGCACATTTGCAGCCAAGCATCTTTACTCTGAAATGCTGTAGTGTTTTAGAGTAAATTTACTCTGAAAAGCTAGCCTTGGACTCTAGGTAGACCTGCCTAGTTTGGTGCTGGCTTTTGTGTCAGGGAGATGACTGCTGGGGACCACATCAGATTAAGTAATTGAAACATATTGTCTCCTACAGTTTATCAAAGTATGGGTGCTCTGAAACACTACAGCATTTCAGATTAAAACACCTCCGGCTCTAATTGGGCAGCCAGACTTTGGTTCATGCAGCATGCATCTGATGGCAGCCTTTTAACCCCTTCTGAGATTGTTTTCTCGTGATATATTGTACTTCATGATAGTGGTAAAATTTCTTCGATATAACTTGCATTTATTTATGAAAAAAAGGGAAATATGGCAAACTTTGCAATTTTAAACTTTGAATTTTTATGCCTTTAAATTACACAGATATGTCACACAAAATAGTTACTATATAACATTTCCCACTTGTCTACTTTACATCAGCACAATTTTGTAACTAATTTTTTTTTTAGGAAGTTTTAAGGATTTCTCATTTTTACACTTTTTTTTTTTTTTTTTTTTTTTTAGTGGCCACATCACACTTGAAGTCACTTTGAGGGGTCTATATGATAGAAAATACCCAATAGTGACACCATTCTAAAAAACTGCACCCCTCAAGGTGCTCAAAACATTTACTTAAGATCCAATTTCTTTTGTTTTCCCAAGAGTAACAGGAGAAATTGGACCCCAAAGGTTGTTGACCAATTGGTCCGGAGTACGCTGATACCCCATATACTGTATGGGCACACGTCGGGGCTCGAAAGGGAAGCAGTGACGTTTTGGAATGCAGACTTTGATGGATGGTCTGTGGGCGTCATGTACGTTTGGAGAGCCCCTGATGTGCCTAAACAGTGGAAACCCCCGACAAGTGACCCCATTTTGGAAGCTGGAACCTCCCAAGGAGCTTATCTAGATGTGTGGGGAGAACTTTGAACCCCCAAGTGCTTCACAGAAGTTTATAACGTAGAGTAGCGGTACCATGTTTATTTATATCCATCTTTTTCCCCTCTCCCATGACAGCACCACCTGAGAGAGAGGGTCTCCGCCCACCAGGACAGGAAACCTACTGAATAAAAGGGCGGTACCTCTCCTTCGCATCAGTTAGGTTTCCTGTCCTTGTGGAAGCCTACAGCAAGGTACGGTACACTTACCAGGATGGTGTCCAGGAGCGGATGCCGTCCAAGGTGGTAAGGCGGCCGACGCAGCTGCGGCAGGGGACCTCTTTGTAAAATGTCCCTGCCGGCAGTAAACCCGGGGTTGTGCGCACGGGGGGGAGGATAGAGAAACCCCATTATATGGCAGGCAGGAGCCGGGACCGAGAAGATGGGGCCCCCCGTTGTTGTGCGCCGGGACTGCCCCGGCACTGGAAGCGCGCCGGTAATGAGGACTCACCGGGTCTGCGCACCGGGGAGCCGAACGCGCCGGTAAGCGTCGCATGTGCGGTCGCCCGAACTTCCGGCGCATCCGACATCGCAAGTCAGGTGCGTCACTTCCGGGAACACGCAGGACGCCAAACATGAGGGGCGGTCCTGCGACGTTGCCGGTGACGCAGGAGAGACGTGCGCAGGGCTTGGGATCCCTGGTGCGTCGTAAAAAAAAGTCACTAAGGAGACGGAGGAGGAGTCAGCCAGTATTTTAAGGGCCTGACTCCACAGGATGGTGGCAATCGCTGTGAAGCTTCAGACAGTGGTCAGTCGTCGCAGCAGAGTCAGCAGGCGACGTCGCAAGGCCACAAGCTCAGGTCTGACCAGTCAACTGATGGAGGGAGCCAAGAATCTAGACCGAGTCAGAAATCCTCCTCCAAGGGCAAGCGTTCTTCAGAACCTTCTCTGCCTGCGTCTCCGGTACCGTAGATTGATCCACGGGTGGTGAGTGATCTACGTGAATGTGACTAATATTAAATAAAGACCTCTTCTGTCTTTTCTTCTGTTACCTTCATAGGAAAGGCCCCGAAAGCACACCTCTAAACAAAAGAATAGGGAGTGTGCCATATGTAAGCAGGTTTTACTAGAGGCTAGTAGCAAATCACTCTGCAGTCAGTGCATTCAAAGGACCATAGCAGAGGAAACACCGGGATTTGCTATGGACCTCAGGACCATGATTAGGTCTGAGGTTCAGGAGTCCTTAAAGGGTCTGATAGTCGACAATCCACCTATCAGACAGGAGTCCATATGCTCGGAACCAGAAGAATCGGTTCAGCAAGAGGATAGCGAACCTGAATCTGAACTATCTTCTTCATCCTCTGATAAAGAGATGCAAGGAAAGCCCTGTTTTGCCACAGAAGAAACGGACAAGTTAGTCAAATCCATTAAGGCTGTCATGGGTATATCAGACCCCAAACAGGCTAGATCCCTCCAGGATATTATGTTCGGAGGCCTAAGTCAGAGGAAGAGGCGTTGTTTCCCAGTTAATGAAAACATTCAATTCCTCATTGATAGAGAATGGAAGAAGCTGGAGAGGAAGGGGCCGTTACCATCTTCCTCAAAGAGAAGATACCCCTTTGAGGAAGAGAACACTGTAATATGGGACAAGGCTCCAAAAATTGATGTGGCAGTAGCCAAAGCGGTTAAGAATTCCACACTGCCATTTGAAGATTTACAGTCATGGCCAAAAGTTTTGAGAATGACACAAATATTATATTCTCACATGATCTGCTGCCCTCTGGTTTTTATGTGTGTTTGACAGATGTTTTTATCACATACAGAAATATAATAATTGCAAACATATGAGTAACAAAAGCTTATATTGACAGTTAGAATGAGTTAATGCAGCAAGTCAATATTTGCAGTGTTGACCTTTCTTCAGGACCTCTGCAATTCTCCCTGGCATGATCTCAATCAACTTCTGGACCAAATCCTGACTGATAGCAGTCCATTCTTGCACAATCAATGCTTTCATTTTGTCAGAATTTTTAGGTTTGTTTGTCCACCCGTCTCTTGATGATTGACCACAAGTTCTCAATGGATTAAGATCTGGGGAGTTTCCAGGCCATGGACCCAAAATCTGTTTTGTTCCCTGAGCCATTTAGTTATCACCTTTGCTTTATGGCAAGGTGCTCCATCATGCTGGAAAAGGCATTGTTGATCGCCAAACTGCTCTTGGAGGGTTGGGAGAAGTTGCTCTTGGAGGACATTCTGGTACCATTCTTTATTCATGGCTGTGTTTTTAGGCAAGACTGTGAGAGAGCCGATTCCCTTGGCTGAGAAGCAACCCCACACATGAATGGTTTCCGGATGCTTAACAGTTGGCATGAGACAAGACTGGTGGTAGCGCTCACCTTGTCTTCTCCGAATGAGGCGTTTTCCTGATGTCCCAAACAATCGAAAAGGGGATTCATCAGAGAAAATCACTTTACCCAGTCCTCAGCAGTCCACTGCCTGTACCTTTTGCAGAATATCAGTTTTTTCTGGAGAGAAGTGGCTTCTTTGCTGCCCTCCTTGAGACCAGGCCTTGCTCCAAGAGTCTCCGCCTCACAGTGCGTGCAGATGCACTCACCTGCCTGCTGCCATTCCTGAGCAAGCTCTGCACTGCTGGTACGCCGATCCCGCAGCTGAAACACTTTTAAGAGACGGTCCTGGCACTTGCTGGTTTTTCTTGGGCGCCCTGAAGCCTTTTTGGCAACAATGGAACCTCTCCTTGAAGTTCTTGATGATGCGATAGATTGTTGACTGAGGTGCAATCTTTCTAGCTGCGATACTCTTCCCTGTTAGGCCATTTTGTGCATTGCAATGATGACTGCAGGTGTTTCTTTAGAGAGAACCATGGTTAACAGAAGAGAAACAATGATGCCAAGCACCAGCCTCCTTTTAAAGTGTCCAGTGGTGTCATTCTTACTTAATCAAGACAGATTGATCTCCAGCCATGTCCTCATCAACACCCACACCTGTGTTAATGGAGCAATCACTGAAAAGAGTTTAGCTGGTCCTTTTAAGGCAGGGCTGCAATGATGTTGAAATGTGTTTTGGAGGATAAAGTTCATTTTCTAGCCAAATATTGACTTTGCAAGTAATTGCTGTTAAGCTGATCATTCTTTATAACATTCTGGAGTATATGCAAATTTCCATTAGAAAAAGTGAAGCAATAGACTTTGTAAAAATTTATATTTGTGTCATTCTCAAAACTTTTGGCCATGACTGTAGGTACCCTCAAGGATCCGCTAGACAGGAAGGCTGAAACATTCCTCAAGCAGGCATGGGAATCCTCAGTGGGATCATTAAAACCAGCCATTGCAGCCACTTGTACTGCAAGGTCATTGATGGTATGGTTAGAGCAGCTTGGTGATCATCTTAGGGATAAGACTCCCAGAGAAGAGATTTTGGCGGAATTACCGTCATTATTATTATTGGGGGCAGCTTCCTACTTATCAGATGCGTCAGCAGACTCAGTAAGGCTAGCAGCCAGATCGGCAAATCTGGCTAATGCAGCACGTAGAGCCCTGTGGCTTAAGAGCTGGCCAGGAGATGCTCAGTCCAAGGCCAAGCTGTGTTCCATTCCATGTGACGGGAAATTTCTCTTTGGGAAAGCCTTGGATTACATTTTAGATAAAGCGGCAGACAAGAAGGGATTTCCGACAGTGTCAAAGCCGCAGTTAAAAAGCTCCTTTCGGAGAAGACGTTATAATAGGAGTGGACCTTCCAAGAATACTCAGAATTGGAAACCAAGAAGGCCCTTCAATAGAGGCGTCCTGTTCGGAGAATCATCTTCAAGGAACAGAAAGAACGCAAAATGATGGGCCGCCTCAGGTGGGAGGAAGGCTGTCCTACTTCCTAACCGCCTGGGAGAGGATATCCGTCAACAGCTGGATCCTAGGCATTATAAGATCAGGACTCAAATTGGAATTTGTTTCAGTACCCAGGCACAGATTCAAGATCTCGTCTCCAAGGTCCAAGATAGAACAGCAAGCTCTGGAAACCGAAGTACTATCTTTAATCAGGAAGAGGGTACTGATAGAAGTACCGACTCAGCAGGAGGGGAAAGGTTTTTACTCTCCCCTGTTTCTGATCAAAAAGCCAGATCAATCCTACAGGACAATAGTCAACTTGAGAGCCCTCAACAAGTTCTTGACCTACAGGCCATTCAAGATGGAGTCAGTGAAAACGGCGATCAAAGTATTGTTTCCAGGTTGTTTTATGAGCGTCTTAGACCTCAAAGACTCCTATTATCATGTGCCTATCTATCAGGAACACCAGCAATATTTAAGAGTGGCAGTATGTCTAGAGGATCAGATAACATTTCCAGTACAGGGTACTCCCATTCAGCCTATCCATGGCCCCAAGGATATTTACCAAAATTATTCTCGAAGTAACAGCATGCCTGCGGGAAAGACATCCTGGTTATACCCTACTTGGACGACTTTTTAGTAGTCGGCAGATCAGAACAGGAGTGCAGAACCAATATGAAATGCATTCAAGACACAATGACCAATCTAGGTTGGATCATGAATATAGGAAAATCGAAGCTCCAACCCAGGAGGGTTCAATCCTTCTTAGGTCTTACTATAGACTCAGAGAAACAACTGTCTCCTTCCAGAAAACAAGAAAGAGAAAATGTCATTAATATCAGCAGCATTATCCAAACCAACCATGTCCCTCAGGCAAGCCAAGTCCCTTTTGGGCTCCATGACTTCGTGCATTCCAGCAGTGCAGTGGGCCCAGTACCATTCCAGGCCTCTGCAGCAGGATGTCCTAGAAGGGGAGATAAGGCTATCAGGACATCTGGAGGGGAAGATGACGCTATCCCAAGAAACCTTGACTACCATAGAGTGGTGGCTGGACCCGAAAATCTGTCACATGGGGTCCCATGGTCCCTTCCGGTATCAGATGTTATAACAGACGCAAGTGCAGAAGGATGGGGAGCACATTTGAGGGACAGTGTGATACAGGGAATCTGGACAGAGAAGCAAGCAGCGAACTCCTCAAATTACAGGGAGCTACTTGCCATCAAGGAGGCAATATTGGAATTCCTTCCCGAACTGAAAGGCAATCATGTTCGTATCCTATCGGACAACAGAACTTACATAAATCAGGGAGGCACAAGATCCAGACCATTGATGTTGACACGACAGATTCTGCAAGTGATGGAGAAACATCAGTTCCAGATTTCTGCCCTACACATAAGGGGAAAGAACAACGAGGAGGCAGATTTTCTCAGCAGAACAACTCTAAAACAAGGGAATGGAACTGAATCAATCAGTGTTCCAGCAGATTGTAAGTCTCTGGGGACAGCTAGAGATAGACCTGTTTGCGACCAAGGTGAACAAGAAAACAAACAAGTTCTGTTCCCTAAACCCAAGGGGAGGACCTTATGCTGTAGATGCATTTCAAATCCCGTGGAGCTTTCACCTAGCTTACGCTTTCCCCCCAATGATGCTGATCCCGACAGTACTCAGGAAGATTCGGAAGGAGAAGGCGAGAGTCATACTTATAGCTCCCTTCTGGCCGAAGAGGCCTTGGTTCTCATGGCTGAGGAAGATGTCCCTGACAGACCCCTGGATACTTCCGGATATTCCAGGTCTCCTCAAGCAGGGCCCAGTAGTTCACCCTCAGAGACCAGGCCTTCACTTAACGGCCTGGAATTTGAAAGGTCATTGATACAGAGAGGATTTTAACCAGGACTGATCAATACGCTAATGCAGAGTAGAAAGCCCATTAACTAAAGTTCCTAAGCTTTTCGGGACACCGATTGGGAGGTCCAATCCCGATTAAGCTAATTTTGGAATTCCTCCAGAAAGGAATGGAGATGGGGCTAGCCACTAGCACTCTTAAGGTGCAGGTGTCAGCGTTAGGAGCCCTATTCAATCACAATTTAGCGTACAACAGATGGGTAGTCAGGTTTATTAAAGCCTGTCAGAGATCTAGACCAGCGCCAGGTCCAAGATTTCCCCCTTGGGATTTAAATTTAGTTTTGGAGGCGTTGACAAAAAATCCCTTTGAACCCCTACAGGAAATTTCTATCAAAAACCTGACTCTCAAAACGGTGATCCTGATAGCTTTGACATCAGCACGTAGGGTTAGTGATCTACAAGCGCTGTCCATAGATCCGCCATTTATGCAGATGTTAGACGATAGGGTCGTATGAGACTGATCCGCTATTCCAAGGTGCATCTAGATTCCACAGGAGCCAAGAGGTCATACTGCCCTCCTTCAGTAGTCCAACATCTGAGGAAGAATGTAAATTCCACACATTAGATGTAAGGAGAACCCTTCTACACTATCTAGATAGGACCAGTCAAGACAGAAAGAGCAAGTCCTTGTTTGTATCTTTCCAAGGTGGAAGGAAGGGAATAGTGTCACAAAAGGATCTTTAGCTAGATGGATTAGGGATGCCATTAGCTTAGCCTACACATCTAGTAAGACACCGATACCAGAGGATCTGAAAGCCCATTCCACCAGGGCCGTGGCGACCTCCTGGGCCGAGAGGGCGGAGGTTTCCATCGAAGAAATATGTAAGGCGGCCACATGGTCTACCCCTACTACTTTTTATAAACATTATCGACTTGATCTGTCCTCTTCTGCTAGCCTGTCTTTCGGTAGGAAGGTGCTGGAAGCGGCTATCCCTCCCTAGGGTGCTTCAGTCTATATAAATCTCTCGGGTGGTGCTGTCATGGAGAGGGGAAAAATCTTAGTTACTTACCGTTAACGGGATTTTACAGAGCCCATGACAGCACCTTTTGAATTCCCTCCCTCGCTTCTATCACTTATGGTGTGCACTATTAGAGGTGTTAAATAAGATGTATTTGGTGGAGGTTATGCTAACTAATATTGTCTGGAGGTCCTCTCGTGCTCTGGAACCGAACTGATGCGAAGGAGAGGTACCGCCCTTTTATTCAGTAGGTTTCCTGTCCTGGAGGGCGGAGACCTCTCTCTCAGGTGGTGCTGTCATGGGCTCTGTAAAATCCCGTTAACGGTAAGTAACTAAGATTTTTGATTGCGTGTTATTCCACTTTTTGTTCAGCGGTATGATGATAAAGCATTATTTTTTTGACTTTAATGGTGTTCACTAAAGGGGTTATCTAGTGGGACAGTTTTAAAGGGCGGGGCGTTACGGACGCAGCAATACTAAATGTGTACTTTTGTTTAGATTTTTTTTAAATTAAAATATTAATGGAATAAATATTATTTTTTTTTTTTTTTTTTTTTTAAATATTTTTACAATTAAAAAAAAAAAATTATTTAATTCTTACTCTTACACTGTCCCACAGTGGGACACTCATTTTGTGCAGGCTGATCGCTTATATGGCGTGCAGATCTGCATGCCATATCAGCTGTCAGCGCTGCAGCTTCTGTGCACTAACCTCAGACTTCCTGGCATGCACTACTCATGACAGGAAGTCTCTGAACTCTGATAACCCGGATGTCGTCATGACTACATTTGGTTACCATGGGAGCGATCAGGCACTTAGTGCCGGGTGTCAGCTGTGATAATCAGCTGACACCCGGCAGCGATCAGCCGCGCTCCCCCCGTGAGCACCGCTGATCGCCTATGACGTACTATTCCGTCCATGGGAATTAAGTCCTGGGTCACATGGACGGAATAGTGCGTCCAGTGGCAGAGAGGGGTTAAAGGAAAGCTCAGCAGGCCCATAGACAATAGATGGAGCGGAGGCTGTACATGTGCATCTCTGCTCCATCTGTTCTTAAAGTTTTTAAAGCCCGATTTCAGAACCAGCAATATATACATACTCCCGATCAATAGATTGGGGATAACGTGCTGGTTCTGAAATCAGGGCTTTAAAACCCTGAGAACAGATGGAGCAGAGATGCACATGTACATCCTCCGCTTCGTCTATTGTCTATGAGCTTGCTGAGTACAGTTGTCATCTAGTCCCTTTGATAGAATGGTGCAAAGGCTGTACATGAGCTCCTCTGATACATTTTTATATTAGAATCAATGTCGGGGCCACTTTTTTTTTTTTTTTTTTTGTCATTGCACCGTTTATGGTTGTGTGACTGCAACAAAAGAGTTGCTGGGCTTAATAGAAATCTGTGATTGCAGCTATATACAGCAAAACTAATGTATTGCAGTAATTGTACAAGCGATCACACTATTCAGTTTTGCCGTGTTTGTAAAAGTCCGATCTATTAACTTCATTAACCCCTTCCCGACCTTTGACACAGCGTATGCGTCATGAAAGTCGGTGCCAATCCGACCTATGACGCATACCCTGTGTCATGAAAGGATCGCGTTCCTGCGGGCCGGGAGACCGGGGTCACTCAAAGGTCACCCGACCCGCAGTTACAAGACCCTTTGTGCTTCACCACAGGGGGGTTGGCTTAACCCCCCCCCCCCCCGTGGCCACGATCGCTCTGATTGGCTGTTTCACTTTTAACAGCCAATCAGAGCAATGTGTAATATTTCACCAATTTAATTGGTGAAATATTACAATCCAGCCATGGCCGATGCTGCAATAGCATCTGCCATGGCTGGACACCGAGCCCTGACCCCCCCCCCCCCACACGTAGTCACGGCGGCGATCGGTCACCGCCGTCACGATCTGCTCCCCTCCTCCTTTGCTCCGCTGCCCCCACCTTCCGATTCCCACCCCCTAACCTTCCGATCCCCCCCTATTGACCTCTCCCGGTCCACCGATGTCCCTGGATCGGTCCCGGCGTCCGCCCGGGCCTCTTCATGGGCGCCGCCATCTTGGAAAATGGCGGGCGCATGCGCAGTGCGCCCCCCCCAGTGTTCAAAAATTTATTTTGATCACTGTGATAAACTGTCAGTGATCAAAATAAAAAAAAAAAAAAAAGTAAATGAACCCCGCCTTTATCATGGGTAGGGACAAATAAAAAAAATAAAGAATTTTTTTTTTTTTTTCCCTGGCGGATTTTGCTGCTGATCCGCGGCGGATTTTGCTGCTGATCCGCGGCGGATTTTGCTGCTGATCCGCGGCGGATATTGCTGCTGATCCGCGGCGGATATTGCTGCTGATCCGCGGCGGATTTGCTGCTGATCCGCGGCGGATATTGCTGCTGATCCGCGGCGGATATTGCTGCTGATCCGCGGCGGATATTGCTGCTGATCCGCGGCGGATATTGCTGCTGATCCGCGGCGGATTTGCTGCGATCCGTGGCGGATTTTGCTGGGGATCCTCGCGACGTGCCGTCATTCAGTGAAGGAGCCTCGGACACGGGCTGCAGCGTCTGGGCTCCGTCACCGCTAGCACAGATGAATCATCTGCTGATTCATCTGCGCTAGCGGGTATAGCATAACGCGATCGCGTTATGCTATACCGTTACCAGCCGGTCAACACTACGTGTTGAACGGGCTGGTAAAACGCAATATGAACCCAGCCTTAGGGTTAGGGTTAGCATTAGGGTTAAGGTTAGAATTTGGGTTAGGGCTGGAATTTGGGTTAGGGTGGAATTAGGGTTAGGGTTGGAATTAGGGTTAGGCTTTGTGGTTAGGTTTATGGTTAGAGTTGGGATTAGGGTTAGGGGTGTGTTGGGGTTAGGGTTATGGTTAGGGTTTGTATTAGGGTAAGGTGTGTGTGTAGGGGTTGGGGTTAGGGGTGTGTTGGGGTTAGGGTTTAGGCACATCAGGGGTCTCCATACGCGACATGGCGCCACCATTGATTCCTGCAAATTTTGCATTCAAAAAGTCAAACAGTGCTCCCTTTATTCCAAGCCCCGACGTATGCCCAAACAGTGGTTTATCCCCACATATGGGGTATCAGCGTACTCGGGAAAAATTGCACAACAACTTTGGGGGTTCTAATTTCTCCTGTTAACATTGGGAAAAAAAATTGGGGACTAAAATTATTTTTGTGGAAAAAAAAATGATTTTTTATTTTCACGGCTCTGCGTTATAAACTTCTGTGAAGGACTTGGAGATTCAAAGTGCTTATCACACATCTATAGGAGTTCCTTGGGGGATCTAGTTTCCAAAATGGGGTCACTTGTGGGGAGTTTCTACTGTTCAGGCACATCATGGGCTCTACAAACGTAACATGACGCCTGAAGACCATTCCATCAAGTGGGCATTTCAAAACGTCACTACTTCCCATCCGAGCCCCGACGTGTGCCCATACAGTAGTTTTCTCCACATATGGGATATCAGCATACTCAGGACAAATTGGACAACAACTTTTGGGGTCTAATTTCTCATGTTACCCTTGGGAAAATAAAAAAATTGGGGACTAAAAGATCCTGATTGTGGAAAAAATATGATTTTTTTTATTTTCATGCCCGGGCGTTATAAACTTCTGTGTAGCCCTTGGGGTTCAAAGTGCTCACCACACATCTAGATAACTTCTTTGCGGGGTCTAGTTTCCAAAATGGGTCACTTGGGGGGGTTTCTACTGTTTAGGCACATCATGGGCTCTGCAAACGTAACAAGATGCCCGCAGACCATTCCATCAAGTCGGCATTTCAAAGCGTCACTACATCCCTTCCGAGCCCTGACGTGTGCCCAAACAGTGGTTCCCCCCCACATATGGGGTACTAGCGTACTCAGGAAAAACTGGACAACAACTTTTTGGGTCCAATTTCTCCTGTAACCATTGTGAAAATAAAAAATAGTGGGCTAAAAAAATCATTTTTTGAGGAAAAAAAAAATATTTTTTATTTTCACGGCTCTGGGGGTTCAAAGTGCTCACTATGCATCTAGATAAGTTCCTTAGGGCGTCTAGTTTCCAAAATGGGGTCACTTGTGGGGGAGCTCCAATGTTTAGGCACACAGGAACTGTCCAAATGCGACATGGCAACCGCTAAATATTCCAGCATATTTTCCATTCAAAAAGTCAAATGGCGCTCCTTCCCTTCTGAGCCCTGCCGTGCGCCCAAACAGTGGTTTATGACCACATATGAGGTATCTGTGTACTCAGGAGAAACTGCCCAACAAATTTTAGGATCCAATTTATACTGTTGCCCATGTGTCAATGAAAGAAACTGAGGCTAAAAGAAATTTTTTGTGGAAAAAAAAGTACTTTCTTTTTTTTTTAAGGATCAATTTGTGAAGCACCTGGGGGTTCAAAGTGCTCACTATGCATCTAGATAAGTTCCTTAGGTGGTCTAGTTTCCAAAATGGGGTCACTTGTGGGGGAGCTCCAATGTTTAGGCACACAGGGACTCTCCAAATGCAACATGGCAACCGCTAAATATTCCAGCATATTTTCCATTCAAAAAGTCAAATGGTGCTCCTTCCCTTCTGAGCCCTGCCGTGCGCCCATACAGTGGTTTATGACCACATATGAGGTATCTGTGTACTCAGGAGAAATTGCTCAACAAATTTTAGGATCCATTTTATCCTGTTGCCCATGTAAAAATGAAAAAATTGATGCTAAAAGAAAATTTTTGTTGGAAAAATTAAAATGTCCATTTTTTCCTTCCACGTTGCTTTAATTCCTGTGAAGCACCTGAAGGGTTAATAATCTTCTTGAATGTAGTTTTGGGTAGCTTGAGGGGTGCAGTTTTTATAAAGGTGTCACTTTTGGGTATTTTCTGCCATATAGACCCCTCAAAGTGACTTCAAATGTGAGGTGGTCCCTAAAAAAAAAATGGTTTTGTAAATTTTGCTGTAAAAATGAGAAATCGCTGGTCAACTTTTAACCCTTATAACTTCCTAACAAAAAAAATGTTGTTCCCAAAATTGTGCTGATGTAAAGTAGACATGTGGAAATGTTATTTATTAACTATTTTGTGCCACATAACTCTCTGGTTTAACAGAATAAGAATTAAAAATTTAAATTTCAAAATTTTTGCCAAATTTCCATTTTTTTCACAAACGCAAAAATTATCGACCTAAATTTACCACTAACATGAAGCCCAATATGTCACGAAAAAACAATCTCAGAATCGCTAGGATCCGTTGAAGCGTTCCTGAGTTATTACCTCATAAAGGGACACTGGTCAGAATTGCAAAAAATGGCAAGGTCTTTAAGGTCAAAATAGGCTGGGTCATGAAGGGGTTAATAATGGGTAGATAATCTTTCTGGTATAAGAAGCATTTTATTTTTTTTTAAATCTTTTCTATTATCTTCTTTTTTTTTTTTTTTTTTTTTTTTATAGGGTGTAAAATAAAAGCTCTTCGAGCCAAGACTAATACTTACATCAAAACTCCTTTGCGAGGAGATGAACCTATGTTCATTGTGACTGGAAGGAAAGAAGATGTAGAAATGGCCAAGCGCGAGATCCTTGCAGCAGCCGAACATTTTTCAATTATAAGAGCCACCAGGAATAAAATGAGTGGAATTCCAGGATCTACACAGGGACCTCCAAACTTACCAGGTCAAACTACAATTCAGGTCCGTGTCCCATATCGTGTGGTTGGTCTTGTGGTAGGGCCCAAAGGTGCCACCATTAAGCGGATCCAACAAAGTACTCACACTTATATTGTAACACCCAGTCGAGACAAAGAACCAATTTTTGAAGTCTCTGGAATGCCAGAAAACGTAGACCGTGCACGTGAGGAGATAGAGGCTCACATTACCATGAGGACAGGTTCAGTGATTGATTTCCATCCAGATAATGACTTCCACTCAAATGGTACAGATGTTTGCATGGACTTCCTAGGGAGAGTCACAGGCAGTTTATGGTCCAAGGTACCAGCCCCACGTCGAGGTTCTAGTGGATCACGAAATGACCTTTTGCATAGCTCATCATTGGAGAGTCCCTACTATGGCACGGAGGGCAGAGAACAAGGCACTGAAAGTCCTCTTGGATCAGTTCTGACTGGAAACTTTCCACTAGGAGAAGCCAACATGGGACAGCCTCCAGTAGGTATTGAAGATTGTGAATTTGGCCTTGATCTTACCCTGGATTTAAGTACACCTGCCACTCTTTGGTCAACCTTTGATCCTTCACATGGACAGCTTCAGAATCTCCGTGGGTCTCCAGCTCATAGAAGACATAGTGAATTTAGTGGCTGTACGACACCTTTACTGTCACCTACTGTACCTGATAATGGTATTGGGCTTGAGCATCCACTGGCCCGCCGGATACACAGTGATCCAGTCAGTAGTATTTCATGGCTGCCAAACCAGGGATCTTTTTCTAATAGTGCTGGTTATTCATCCTCCTCCTCTCTTCCTACCAGTTCATCTGTGGCATCTGGTTCTCCGACTGACTCCAGCAGCTCAGAAGGCCACCGCAAGAATGGACGAGACTGTGTAGTTTGCTATGAGAGTGAGGTTATTGCAGCCCTAGTGCCTTGTGGCCATAATCTCTTCTGTATGGAATGTGCCATCCGAATCTGTGAGCGGGTGTCACCAGAGTGTCCAGCCTGCCATACCCCTGCCACACAAGCAATCCGTATCTTTTCCTAACATCATATTTCACCAATAACACTAGCCAAGGCTTTAGACTTGACTTGGTTTCATTTTTTTTATGTAATTTAAGTGTTTTAATAGTTGACTAATATGTTATGAGATGCAAAGGGTAGAAAGTCACTATGCTCGTTCAGTGGAAAATGGGTAAAATGTACAAAAAATGTTTCATATGTTTACAGAAAGCCAATTTTGCCTCTGGAGAACACAACTGGGTCCAACATCTTGCAGTATTCACTTAATGAGTTATATGAGAAAAGGGGAAAATGCACCTTTTTGTGTAAACAATGGGGGAAATGAGTGATCAATAGGGGCAAGCCTCGTTCCAATAGCATCTTATGTATGCGAGTAAATTGCTTCAGATGATGGCAATATGTCACCAGGTGTATGCTGCCCTGATACAGTAATGACGGAGGCCCCTGACTTGATAGTATTCGGTTGATGGAAAGGACACCCGCGCTGTATCCGAAATCAAAGTATATAATACAAAAGATTAAAAGCATTGTGTCTGGCACAGGTTTATGCTGACCCCGGGCAGTGACAGATTCCCTTTAAATTTCAGCATAAGTTCCTTGCAGTAACAGAAGTGATCAATATCATGCTGTACTTGTATAAATGCAATACTGGCCATATATTTTAATTCTGATGCATAAAATCAAGCCTTCCTTTCACAGTATTCTAATTTAGTGGTTATGTTATAGCATAGATCAATGATGGGCAGTAAAGAATAGCATGACTGTTCTAATTGGTACTCATACTTCTATGTTCAATTCACTACACAATTCATTAATAACCACTAGAGGCTGGAAAAGGCAGTGATCTTTATGGTTTTGCATTTAGCTTCTGGGCTAGTCTTGAAAGCCTAAGGCTACATTCACATAGTCTCCTTACGTTTATTGCACCAGACTTGTCTGCAAATTGTGGAAGTGACAGACTCCTTGTGGCAGTTCGTGTAACAGTGTCCCCATGACCCCAAAACATCATGTTTTCAGCATTTCCTTAGTATTAGGCAGGTGATGGAAGTAGTAACAAGGCATCAGAAGTTCTCTAATCTGAGCAATACTGGGGAAAACCTGGAAACATGATGTTTTGGGGGCCGTGATGACTGAAGTTGGGGAACACTGGTATAACGGACACAGACAGGAGCTACCTGCTATTTACCTGCGCTAGTCTGGTCTGTAAATTGGACTATACTAGTGTATGCTACAGTTATTTTTAATTTTTTAGCATGAACCTGAAATCAAAATGCGTTAATGTGGACGTACATCATAGAGCTAATTGGGTGAATGCGCTTTTCTTTTTTTTTTCTTTTTCGGTTTGCTATAGGAACACATTTCATACTTCTTAAGTGTCGTGTTTTAATGTGCTATATAAATCACAAAATTGATTCCTCTAAACTTGAGACTAATTTTTTTTTTTTTATAAGATTGCTGTGTAGAAGAACACTTATTCCACCCAATAGTTCTTTTCAGCTGCCTGGTATTTTACAGGTACAGGCATTCATACATGTAATCATTTATCTTCCACACACTAATAACCTACAAAATATATATATTTTCTATGCCCAGATGAAAGTGGATTCCATTTTTTTTTTTTTTGGTTTCCTATTTAGAATGATTATAAAAGTCAAATTTTAATAATGCAATTAATAGGCTTGGGTGCCAGTGCTCTTTTACCATCCATGTTAAATCTGTCTAGATAAACTTTATTTTATTTAAAAAGCATCATGTTCAGTTATATTCTCAATTTGCCATCTTGTTTCCTTTCATGGTCAGAATATACTATGCACGTCTGTCCATTAAAAATGCAGAAATAGCCCAATTATTCATTTTTATTTTGACCACTGTAAAATCAGAAGTTACAGCTGCTGTCAGTGTGAACAGAGCCTTCCGATTGACATGTTTTTATTTATTCTACTGACAGAATATCAACACTGTTACTAGAATATTTTTTTATTTATTCTGGGACTAATATTTAGCATTTTTGCTTATGTAGCTTCAAACTTCTGAGTCCAAGCAGTCTAAGAAAAAAAAAATGTGGAAAAACTACTGAAAAGGCCATGTGTATGATTAAACTCTGAATCAGTAGGGCTAGTTTGAAAAACCGAACTTGACGCAATTGCAAATTATTAGGTTTGGATGTTAAAGGGGTTGTAGCCCTATTTATTGCTCCGGTAGCAGCAGGAATAAAATAAGAGAAAAAATGATCCACTTTTGACCTGGAGGCAAATTCTCTAACTAGTAACCTGAGCCGGACAGAAAGCTCTGTTCACACCATGCTGACACAGAAGTTCCGGAGCTTCCTTTCTGTGTTTGATCGAAGCCGGCAGGGAACCAGACAGGCACTGAAATTTTGACATCAGGGGCAGCTATCGTAATGAAAAGTATATTTCAAACACTTGTAAATGTTCAGTTTGGTTGGGCAACACCTTTTTAAGCATTTTGTTTGGTCGCTATGTTGAGGAAACTCCTCAGAAAACTTAAATTTAGTTGAGTTTGTCAACTTGAAACAAGTAAGTTAGAGATTTAATATTTTCTGATTATTAAATTTTTTTAAGATTTTTACTGCGCATTTGAGGATAGACTTGTAAATGGGAATTATTATAATACAATTTGAGAAGGCTTGTCGAATTTAATAATTGTATTTGCCATAATGTAACAATTTTAATGTGACGTTTTGGGGGCTCAGCCTATTACACAACAAGCTTATGTGCCATTGAATATACTAGTTTTCTTTTGTACCGCCAGACCGGAGCTAGTATTCTAAATAGCACAATGTAGTATACAATAGTTGTGCAAATTATTTTTTTTTTATCCCTTTTTTCAAATAGTTTAAGATCAACTATTTCATATTTATGCAGTCATATCTATCAAGAACCAAAGAATACCCTTTAAAGCAATAAAGTTGAATAAAGTCCAGCATCACTATATATGCAAAAAGTTCTGAGTTTAGCATATGCTTGCAACGAGATAAAAGCCTATTGACTTGCATACAATAAGGTGCCCCATTTGGCCGTATAGTTCCCTTTCCAGTCATTGCCAGACTTGGGCTATGTTGCCCTTGCATGTCGTTTGTTACACAGATGTTCATTGTTATTATCCACACTCAATTGTTTCCTTTCTGATGAGGAATCTCCAATAACACAGGTCTGCAAAAAAAATTTTTTCAAGAGCTGTTTTGGTTATTCCACGTAATCTTTGTTTTTGAGTGCGCTGAATCCGAAAATGACCTCCATTTTGTCATGGGACATCACGTTTTCTGACAATTTAAGTAACTATGTTAAATAAGACAATACCTCAAAATAAATGAAAATAGACTCATAAAATAAATTTTTTTTTTACAAACGTTTCATGAAAATCCTTTTTTTAACTGCAATGAGCTCACTAACACACACTAAAATCGATTCTTCTTCTCTGTGAGGCTTCTCTTGGTACATTTACGCTTGTGAGTAGCATCTGTAATGTCTCTTTGAAGCGTCCAACAGTAGTCTGCCATCATTGTAATGCTCCATCTTCCCTGGTATCTTCTTTCCACATCTTTAATGTCCTGGTGGAATCGTTCACCTTGTTCTTCACTCGCAGCTCCCAAATTTTCAGGAAAGTTGTCAAGGTGGGAATGGAGGAAATGCACTTTCAAACTCCTCAGGCAACCTAAAGCTTGAAATGCTTTCAGCATTCGTCCGACGATTTTTTTGTAGTCAGGGTCTTTGTCATTGCCTAAAAATTTCTCTACGACCTCTTTAAATGCAATCCACCCTTTTTGAGGATGCGTCATGGTATTGATAAACTCTTTATCAGCTATAAGCCTTCTAATGTCTGGTCCGACGAACACACCTTCCTTCAATTTTGCCTCCGATAGGCCTGGAAACTTGTTGACCAAGTATTTGAAGCATTCTCCATCTTTTGGAAGTGATTTTACGAATTGGTTCAGGTATGATTCCACCTTCATCGGAGCTAGGTATCTCTTACAAGGTAGCAGGGGCCTTGGGTACTGGTATATCTGTGCCATGGGGGATGGAACAAATTGCTGAGTGAATATTGGGGTATGAAATGGAATGCTTCCATTTTGAATTATACCCTTTCACATCGCATGAACAAAAGTAACAATCGTCACTATGGTTCTTTTGCTCTCGCCATACCATAGGAATCCCATAACTGAAAGCTTTTTTTCTTATCCTTGAACCAATTTCGGAGGTCCTCAACACACCGTTTGCACACTTTATGAGGCGCCCAAGCTTTATCTTGATCTCCAAGCTTTAGTCCGAAATATGCAAAGTATACTTTTTTCACAAAGTCTGTAATATTCAGCTGTTGCTTCAACACTGTATATTCACCACAAATGTAACAAACTGTCAGGCGAATTAATACACTTCCGCTGAGCCATAATGCTAATTTTGGGAAACATGGTTGAATATGACGAGCTAACAACAACTGAGATGAAAAACTGTGAACAGGCGAGAACCAAGATAAAACAATTGAAACAAGCCCGGGCATGTCAGAGCCCGCTCGTTCAGCTTGCAACATGTTGATGCTGGTTTCGTTAGCTCACTCTGAAAGTTCTTTTCTTTGAAAGTTATATTTTTTTGGCATTGTATATCTTTAATGCATTGATGTGAATTAATTATTAGTAATTTTGACTTTCAAAACCCTAAGATAAAAAAAAATACCAAAAATTGAGAAATTTACTAAATTTGAAGAGAATTTTGTGGCAAATCCTGACTTCCAGGATTTTTTTTTCAATATTTTTTTCGTTTTCAGCACCCCAAAATACATGGAAATTAGATGAAAATAATCAAACAGCTTTTTAGTCGCAGACCTGTGTAATACTTCACATGATGATCCCAACTGCATTAGACATATTATCACTTACATTCCTTGATACTGGCCAGTGTATTGGTGAACGTTAAATTGCTATGATGACACCATCTTACGGTTTGTGTTTCTGTCAGTCTAGCTCTTACTCGAGTGCTGCAGTATTTTTGGATTTCCTTCTCTGGCACAGACGATGGGTTTTTTTTGCAGTCGCCCGTACAGTTGTAACATCAGAAGAGATACAATTGAATGTGGACTGTAAATGGCTTTTAATAAAAGCTGGACAAAATACGACAGCCAACAGAGTTTAAAATGCCAAAACCACAATTTAAAATGCATGTGCTTGGGAAATGATGTATGTGTTAAAGAAGGTAATTTCACCATTTGAGTTATCCATACATTTGATATAATGAGTAATAACTGTGGTATGACAAATCTGTGAGGGTGCCACGAACTGGAAGTTTGTGTGGTAGTTTTTTTTTTTTTTTTTTTTTTCTCTACCAAAATTTGAAATTATTTTTTTTTTTTCTTTTAATTGTTTTATTCCCACCATATTTTCTTAATTAACTTTTATATTTTTATGTAATGTATAATTTGAGTGACTAGAATTAAAGAAGTTGTCCACTATTTGGACACCACCTTCTCATAGCCTTCGCTTGGCCCCAATAAAATTAAAGCAAGCCTGTCAGCAGGATTTTGCTAAGTAAACTACAGGCATTGTCAGGTTAACACTGTTATACTGATTAAAATGATACCTGAGTTGATGGCATCTATCTTGTGTAATCAGTGTTTGAAGTTTTCAGTTAATGATATATCCTTGTTTCAGGGCGGGAATGTAGGCAAAGTTTTATCTTCCTGCTCTAAGCCAGAGAAACCAAGGAAATATCTGCCCACAGGCCACCCCGAAGCACATAGGCACTTTACCTGCAGAATAACTCATGCAGGTCAAATGGCTTTTTTTTTTTTCTTTAAGGTGACAAGTTCCTTTTAAGTAGATTTTTTTTTTTCTTGCTAGATTTAACTACACATCACATTATGTAAATGAAAGAATTGACCCTTTGAAATGATTTTAAAAATTACTAAAATTAAATTGTATGCTACTCTGGTGTCTAGAGTGCCAGTTTGCTTAAAATGTACCAATTCAGGGGCATCTTTTCATACAAATTTGTATTTGGCTATTCCTAGAAATGTATCAATCAATTTATGATAACAAAATTTTACCAGTTGGAGTTGTGTCCTTACAGACTGGCACTGTCCAATCAGTGCTGACTTGGCTGACCGATTCTGTTTTAAATCCATTTTTTTTACTTATTAATGTAGTATTTATAAGTTAAAATACTGTGATTACTAGATTAGTTGGTGCCAATACTGCACAAATGACTATAAAGTTTGGTATTCCTACTACTTTAAAGCACAATTCTGTAATGCTGCCTTTGCCACCATAGACATTGTAATGCTTTGAGATGTTTGGAAACTAGAAAAAACTAGAGTTTTCCAATTGGCAAATTTCAGAACATAAGCTTTGCCTTATGTTCCTCTATAGAATATTTAATAGCCAGCAGTCTATATTTTAAATCCTACAAGTTTTTAATGAATGGGAAAAAAAGTTTTATATTTTCCAGCTCTTCCTCATCCTTTTTAGGCTTGAGTCACAATGTATAAAAAATCGGTCTGTTTTTTCAGGGACGAGAATCGCACAAATGTTCCCCGAACAGTGATCCGTATATCATCCGTTTGCAATGCAAGGATGTGATTTTTCTCGCATCAAAGTATCCGTATGGTGAGATTTTTTTAATGGTTTACATACAGTAAATCATTGCATATCTGTAATTTTTTTATATGTCACTCACTAATGTTAGTAGTGGCTGTGTGTAAAACTTTGGAACTGTAGGTGTTAAATTAAAAAAATTAATTCACGGATAAAACTGGCGTGGGCTCGTGTGCAAGCCAGTGACTGAGGGCAGAAGTTAATAGCCTAGAGAGGGACCATTGTTTTTGGGGGCCCCCCTGGCTAAAAAAAAAAAAATCTGCCCCCAGCCACCCCAGAAAAGGCACATGTGTAAGATGCACCTATTGCAGCACTTACACTCTTGCCATTGCCCTGTAGCGGTGGCATATGGGGTAATAAGGGGTTAATGTCACCTTGCTATTGCAAGGTAACATTAAGGCTGGTTTAATAATGGAGTGCTGTCAGTAAGAAACCTATCCATTATTAATCCACTAGTCTGAAAGGGTTAAAAAAACACACACATTAAGAATAAAGACTTTTAATGAAATAAACACATTTTTTCCTTTATTATACTCCTAATCCATTATTGAAGCCATTGATCTAGAAAAAATAAAAAAGCAACATACTCATACCTGTTTGCCGTACAGTCAAGTCCCATGCCGCAATCCATCTGAAGGGGTTAAATAGTTTACAACCGGGAGCGGTGCTAATGCTACCGGCCCAGCTGTAAACCATGGAGGAATGAAGGAAAAGCAGCCTGTGCAGCTTCCCTGCTTGAGTTGAGATGAATGGATTAGCGTGGGAAAGTTTCTGAACATTTTCCCACGCTTTCAGTTCACCGCAGGTCAGGTGCGGAGTCAGCGCAGCCTAAGTGATGTCAGCAGTAGTCACTGAGGCTGCACATACTACCCGCCTAACCCGCGGTGAACTGACAGCGTGGGAAAATGTTCAGATACTTTCCCACGCTAATCAGTTAATTTCCGCTCAGGTTAGGAAGCTGCACAGGCTGCTCTTCCTTCATTCCTCCATGGTTTACAGCTGGGTCGGTCGCATTGGCACCGCTCCCGGTTGTAAACTATTCAACCCCTTCAGATGGATTGCGGTGTGAGACTTGACTGTACGGCGGACAGGTATGGGTATATAGTTGCTTTTTTATTTTGGATTTTTTCTAGATCGATAGCTTTTGATAATGGATTAGGAGTATAATAAAGATGGAAAAAAATATTTATTTCATTAAAAGTCTTCAATGTATGTTTGTTTTTTTTTTTTGTTTTTTGTTTTTTTTTTGTTTTTTTTTAACCCTTTAGCCCTCAATCACTAGCTTGCCCTCTCTGGCAGAGAAAATTGCGCGGGAGCCCACGCCAGTGTTTTCCGTGAATTAATCCTTTAATTTAACAGCTCCAAAATTTTACACGCACTACTAACATTATTAGTGAGGCGCATATAAAAAAAAATAACGGATATGAAATGGTTTACTTTATCTAAACCATGTTTCATATCTTGTCGGGTTCTGTAATGATTTTGCAGAAGCTGACAATTGAATTTTCACCTATTCTGCTGTGTGTGTGTGTACACACGTGTATTCTATGTTAACATGTCAGTGTGATTTTTACAGTATAGCGCACTGAATTGCCGGCTTTTCTAAAGGACACCGGTGAGTATTTCTCGCAAGTCACACTGATGGTCCGTGTGTAATCCGTATTTTTCTCGCCCCTATAGACTTGCATTATCGAGTCTCGGGTGTAATACGGTGACAATCTCAGCATGCTGCGATTTCCTCAGCCCGTATAATATGGCCGAGGAAAAATTGGATGATGGAAGATGCCCCATAGATTAACATTTGTCCGAGTGCAATGCGATTTGTTGTTTCTTTTTTTTTTTTTTTTTCTTGCGAAGCACTCGTCCAAATTTCTTGCTAGAGTGACTCCGGCATAAAGAGGTTGTCCACTACTTTTTACATTGATGACCTATCTGACTCCCTGCATTCCCATCACTTTCCGATCAGCTGTTACCGGTGTTTGTAAGCGGCCGCTTGATACTACACATCTTCCTCCTATTCAAATCAATAGGAGGCGGCTGTGTAGTACCCTGCAGCGGCCACTATCAGAAGACTGCCAGCTGCGCAATTGAGTACTTCTGGCCAGCGGCAGTCGACACTGATAGCAGCTGACCAGCAGGGTGTCAGACCGGGCTGATCAGACATTATGACCTATCCAAGGATAGGTCATCAGCATAAAGTAGTGGACAACCTCTTTAAATTCCTTACTGTGAAATGTTTTTTGAACGGAATTTTGTATTCTCATTTCATTGAGATGATTATATTTTGCAGAGCTATGACAGCTTTCTATGATACATTGCATAATATAATTTGCTTTGGAGAAGAACTGGAGAGATAGATTTCATCAAAACTGGACAGAGGAACACATTGGGGTTACTTTCTTGAAACTGATGTTGCCAAAAAGACTACAGATAAAGGGAACCTGTTGGCACGACTTTGTAATATAACGGCATGGCTGTTCTGGTTCTGCCAATGCTGGTTAAATTGATACCTTTTGGTGAAGAAAGCCGCCTTGTGCTTCTTCTGTAATCAGCATTTGAATTTTTCTAAATAAATTTCGGACATAGGGGTAGGCCCGTGCACTGGGACTTCTCTCTTCTGCCTGCCTCTGCTCTTTGAGTGATCAGTCCCTGAATGACTGCCTCCTGTTTGAAATCTCAGCAAAGTATAGAGAACGAGGGTACAGTCTGGCACCTGTGCCCCGAAATCGAATTAGCAGAAAACCTCAAATGCTGATTAAAGAAAAACCAGAAAGCTAATTTCATCACCCAAGGTATCAATGTAATCTGTATCACAGCACCAGCACAACCATGTCTTAACATTACAAAATCGTACTGGCAACTTCTCTTTTTAGCAATTTTCAGTTGTGTGCTGAAAAATAAAACCTCCATTGGCTGCAATAAAAATGGATCCTGCTCATGTATGTTTGAAAAAGTGAAATGTCCAGTTTCTGGGCCAGATTACCGCAACTATACTGAGAGGAAAAAAAAAGCCAAAAAAGAAGACCCTGCACTCCACTGTAAATAATGTTGTTTGTTTTTTTTATATAATCTACTTATACTGATTACGATGGATTTGTTATTTATACATTTGCTTTAACGTTGATCTCATACAGCGGCTGTTGTCACTGCTGATGAGATTTGCAGCACGTTGTTCCTCAGGTGACCAAAACTCATGAAAAAAAGGTCCATTGGTGAAAAATGTCATGTCTGGTTTTTTTTGTTTTTTTTTATATAGGGGTGGGGGGGTTTATGGGTGTAACAAAACAAAACTTATTTTGAGTAGAATTAAGCAATGTTTTAATTCTAACGTTATTTACATATACAATACCCAGATGGGAATTAATGGTTATAAAGTTTATTTTTTGTAATGTGAAACATTCTTTAATAAAGTAAAACATTTATATGAAAAGTGAACATCTTTGATACCATTCCATGCATATTCGCACAATGTTGCCATAATTGTGTATCTTACTTTCTTATACATATACCAAACTACTTTACAGAAAATAACAAAAAATGAGCATTGTCCTATTCTTAAAAAAATAAAATAAAATAGCAGTGTCTGCATGTGTCTTTAAGCTCACAATATGAACTTCTTTGTGGACTTAGCATTCCTGTGAAGTTTTTTAGAACAGCTTCACGTCTGTTTCATAGTCAACCAACTTCTGTCACCTGCTATTCCAGCTTCGGATGCTTTGACGAAATCCCACAATATATTGGCATTTGTTGGCCTTGCCTCAAACGGCATTTTTAATGTCACTCCACAAGTGTTCTATCTGATTAAGGTTTGGGATTGGGCTGGCCACTCCATAACCTCACTTTTGTTGAACTAGAACCAGGATCTTGCTCATTACGTCTTTTAGCTATGGTTCCACGGTCCGGACCATGCGCTTTGGACGGAGCGAAATTCCCCTCCTCTAGCCCCGCCCTTTCTGACGCGCGCACTTTCCGAGGTGTTCAGGACACCCCGGAACACCTCGAAGAGCGCAGGCTACATAGCCCTGTGTTAATATGTTGCGGCGACGCACCGTCGCCGCAATACGCAGACATGCTGCGTCTAAAAAGAGCCCGCATGTCCGTTACGCAGTTGCCACCGCGTATTGTTACCATAGTGGAGACGGATTTCTTGAAATCCCTCATATGCTGTAACATCTGACGCTGCGTGTTTGCGCTGCGCCAGCGCACACGCCAAACACGCAGCGTATCCTGACCGTGGAAACTCACCCTTAGTCGTCTTGTTTGAACACCCATTCAAGTGGCATATCCTCTGCAGCGTAAGGCAACATGACCTGTCAAGTATTTTAATATAGCAATCCATGATCCTGTTATGCGTACATATACATATACTACATCAACATGTAAAAGCACTGGTGCTGCGTAATTGAGAGGTCAATATGAAGTATGTGGGACAAACGTACATATAACTTTGGATTTGCAAAAAAAAAAAAAAGGTGTTGGGGATGGCTTTTCTCTAGTCTGCCTCTGTGATATCCCTGCCCTGCTCGTCGGCAGCTATCGTTCCCAACACTTTTATTCAAATCAAACATAGAAAAACATAAGGAAATATGAATCCAATATGAAGTGCTTGGTGCATCACATGTAGTGGTATGGGTACAACATTCCTCACATAGTGGACCAGTGGTTCAGTAGTAAATGGCTGAAACGCAGCATATGTAATACACCTCAAAAAAATAAAGGGAACAGTTAAACAACAGAATATAACTCAAGTAAATCAAACTTCGGTCCACTTAGGAAGCAACACTGATTGACAATCAATTTCACATGTTGTGCAAATGGAATAGACAACGGATGGAATTTATTGGTAATTATCAAGACACACTCAATAAAGGAGTGGTTCTGCAGGTGGGGACCACATCTCAGTACCAATGCTTTCTGGCTGATGTTTTGGTCACTTTTGAATGTTGGTTGTGTTTTCACACTCGAGGTAGCATGAGACGGACTGTACAACCCACACAAGTGGTACAGATGGCACATCAATACATCAATGCGAGCTGTGGCAATAAGGTTTGCTGTGTCTGTCAGCGTAGTGTCCAGAGGCTGGAGGCGCTACCAGGAGACAGTCTAGTACACCAAGAGACGTGGAGGGGGGCCGTATGAGGGCTACAACCCAGTAGCAGGACCGCTACCTCCACCTTTGTGCAAGGAGGAACAGGAGGAGCACTGCCAGAGCCCTGCAAAATGACCTCCAGCAGGCCACAAATGTGCATGTGTCTGCACAAACGGTTAGAAACTGACCCCATGAGGATGGTCTGAGGGCCCGACGTCCACAAATGGGGGTTGTGGCCACAGAACACCAGGATTGGCAAATTCGCTACTGGCGCCCTGTGCTCTTCACAGATGAGAGCAGGTTCACACAGCACATGTGACAGAGTCTGGAGATGCTGTGGAGAGCCAGTCTGCCTGCAACATCCTTCAGCATGACCGGTTTGGCACTGGGTCAGTAATGGTGTGGGGTGGCATTTCTTTGGAGGGCTGCACAGCCCTCCATGTGCTTGCCAGAGGTAGACTGCTATTAGTTACCAAGATGAGATCCTCAGACCCCTTGTGAGACCATATGCTTGTGCGGTTGGCCCTGGGTTCCTCCTAATGCAGGACATTGCCAGACCTCATGTGGCTGGAGTGTGTCAGCAGTTCCTGCAAGATGAAGGCATTGAAGCTATGGACTGGCCCGCCCGTTCCCCAGACCTGAATCCGATTGAGCACATCTGGGACAGCATGTCTCGCTCCATCCACCAACGTCATGTTGCACCACAGACTGTCCAGGAGTTGGCGGTTGCTTTAGTCCAGGTCTGGGAGGAGATCCCTCAGGAGACCATCCGCCGCCTCATCAGGAGCATGCCCAGGCGTTGTAGGGAGGTCATACAGGCACATGGAGGCCACACACAATACTGAGCCTCATTTTGACTTGTTTTAAGGACATTACATTCCACTTTAACCCCTTACTGCCATCGGACGTACTATCCCGTCCATGGTACCTGGGCCCGTATGACCATGGACGGGATAGTACGTCCCAGCGATCGGACGCGCTCCCGGGGGAGCGCAGCCGATCGCGGCCGGGTGTCAGCTGATTATCACAGCTGACACCCGGCACTATGTGTCAGGAGCGGTCACGGACCGCTCCCGGCACATTAACCCCTAGCACACCGCGATCAAACATGATCGCGGTGTACTGGGGGCACAGGGGAGGATCGCGCGAGGTGGGGGCTCCCTGCGCGCCCCCCTGAGACCCTCAGAGCAGCGCGATGTGTCGCGCTGTTCCGAGGGTCCGTCCTCCCTCCAGGTCCCCGGATCCAGTATGGCGCCGGGGTCCTGCAGGGAGGCGGCTTCCTCAGTGCCTGCTGTGCACACTGTCACACCAGCGATCTGCTAAAATACAGTGATGTCCCACCCTGGGACAAAGTAAAAAAGTTAAAAAAATAAAAATTGTTTAACCCCTCTCTGACATTAGACGTACTATCCCGTCCATAAAACCCGTGCCATTCTGCCCATGGACGGGATAGTATGTCATAGGCGATCAGCTGCGCTCCTGAGGGGAGCGCAGCCGATCACGGCCGGGTGTCAGCTGATTATCACAGCTGACACCCGGCACTATGTGTCAGGAGCGGTCACGGACCGCTCCCGGCACATTAACCCCTAGCACACCGCGATCAAACATGATCGCGGTGTACTGGGGGCACAGGGGAGGATCGCGCAGGGTGGGGGCTCCCTGCGCGCCCCCCTGAGACCCTCAGACCAGCGCGATGTGATCGCGCTGTTCTGAGGGCTTCCTCCCTCCCAGGACCCGGATCCAAGATGGCGCCGGGGTCCTGGAGGGAGGCGGCTTCCTCAGTGCCTGCTGAGAGCAGGCACTGAGAAGCCTGCTGCACTGCCTGAGCGATCGCTGGTGTGACAGTGTGCTGTGCACACTGTCACACCAGCGATTTGATAAAATACAGTGATGTCCCACCCTGGGACAAAGTAAAAAAGTTAAAAAAATAAAAATAAACATGTTATAAAAAAAAATCCAAAATAAATAAAAAAAAAAAAATATTCCCCAATAAATTCATTTCTTCCTGTAAATAAAAAAAACAAAACAATAAAAGTACACATATTTGGTATCGCCGTGTCCGTAACGACCCCCCCTATAAAACTGTCCCACTAGTTAACCCCTTTAGTGAACCCTTTAAAAAAAAAAAAAAAAAAGCAGAAAATCAATGCTTTATCATCATACCACCGAACAAAAAGTGGAATAACGCGCGATCAAAAAGACCGATATAAATAAACATGGTACCGCTGAAAATGTCATCTTGTCCCGCAAAAAACGAGCCGCCATACAGCATCATCAGCGAAAAAATAAAAAAGTTATAGCTCGCAGAATAAAGCGATGCAAAAATAATTATTTTTTATATAAAATTGTTTTTATTCTATAAAAGCGCCAAAACATAAAAAAATGATATAAATGAGGTATCGCCATAATCGTACTGACCCGAAGAATAAAACTGCTTTATCAATTTTACCACAGGCGGAACAATAAAAACGCCTCCCCCAAAAGAAATTCATGAATTGCTGATTTTTGTTCATTCTAACCTCCCAAAAATCGAAATAAAAAGCGATCAAAAAATGTCACCTGCTCAAAAATGGTACCAATAAAAACGTCAACTCATACCGCAAAAAATAAGACCTCACATGACTCTGTGGGCCAAAATATGCAAAAATTATAGCTCTCAAAATGTGGCGATGCAAAAAACTATTTTTGCAATAAAAAGCGTCTTTTAGCGTGACAGCTGCCAATCATAAAAACCCGCTATAAATAGTAAATCAAACCCCCCTTTATCACCCCCTTAGTTAGGGAAAAATAATATAAATTTAAAAAATGTATTTATTTCCATTTTCCCATTAGGGTTAGGGTTAGGGTTGCGGCTAAAGTTAGGGTTAGGGTTGGCGCTAAAGTTAGGGTTAGGGTTGGGATTAGGGGTGTGTTAGGGTTAGGTTTGTGGTTAGGGTTGGGACTAGGGTTAGGGTGTGTTGGGGTTAGGGTTGGAGTTAGAATTGGGGGGTTTCCGCTGTTTAGGCACATCAGGGGCTCTCCAAATGTGACATGGCGTCTGATCTCAATTCCAGCCAATTCTGCGTTGAAAAAGTCAAACGGTGCTCCTTCACTTCTGAGCTCTGCCATGCGTCCAAACAGTAGTTTATCCCCACATATGGGGTATCAGCGTACTCTGGACCCCAAGAGTTATTGTGCAATTTGTCCTATTTCTTCTGTTACCCTTGGGAAAATAAAAAACTGGGGGCGAAAATATCATTTTTGTACAAAAAAAATTATTTTTTTGTTTTTACGGCTGTACATTATAAACTTCTGTGAAGCACTTGGGGCTTCATAGCGCTCACCACACACCTAGATAAGTTCCTTGTGGGGTCTATTTTCCAAAATGGGGTCACTTGTTGGGGATTTCCACTGTTTAGGCGCATCAGGGGCTCTCCAAATGCGACATGACGCCCCCAGACCATTCCATCAAAGTCTGCAATCCAAAACGTCACTACTTCCCTTCCGAGCCCCAACGTGTACCCATACAGTAGTTTTCTCCCACATATTGGGTATCAGCGTACTCAGGACAAATTGGGCAACAACTTTTGGGGTCCAATTTCTCCTGTTACCCTTGTAAAAATAAAATATTGGGGCAAAAAAATCATTTTTGCAAAAAAAAAAAAGATTTTTTATTTTTACAGCTGTGCGTTATAAACTTCTGTGAAGCACTTCGGGGTTCAAAGTGCTCACCACACATCTAGATAAGTTCATTGTGGGGTCTATTTTCCAAATGGGGTCACTTGTGGGGGGTTTCCACTGTTTAGGCGCATCAGGGGCTCTCCAAATGCGACATGACGCACCCAGACCATTCCATCAAAGTCTGCAATCCAAAACGTCACTACTTCCCTTCCGAGCCCCAACGTGTACCCATACAGTAGTTTTCTCCCACATATTGGGTATCAGCGTACTCAGGACAAATTGGGCAACAACTTTTGGTGTCCAATTTCTCCTGTTACCCTTGTAAAAATAAAATATTGGGGGCGAAAAAATCATTTTTGCAAAAAAAAAAAAAGATTTTTTATTTTTACGGCTGTGCGTTATAAACTTCTGTGAAGCACTTCGGGGTTCAAAGTGCTCACCACACATCTAGATAAGTTCCTTGTGGGGTCTATTTTCCAAAATGGGGTCACTTGTGGGGGGTTTCCACTGTTTAGGCGCATCAGGGGCTCTCCAAATGCGACATGACGCACCCAGACCATTCCATCAAAGTCTGCAATCCAAAACGTCACTACTTCCCTTCCGAGCCCTGACGTGCGCCCATACAGTAGTTTTCTCCCACATATCGGGTATCAGCGTACTCAGGACAAATTGGACAACAACTTTTGGGGTCCAATTTCTCCTGTTACCCTTGTGAAAATAAAATATTGGGGGCGAAAAAATCATTTTTGTAAAAAAAAAAGGATTTTTTATTTTTACGGCTGTGCGTTATAAACTTCTGTGAAGCACTTCGGGGTTCAAAGTGCTCACCACACATCTAGATAAGTTCCTTGTGGGGTCTATTTTCCAAAATGGGGTCACTTGTGGGGGTTTCCACTGTTTAGTTGCATCAGGGCTCTCCAAATGTGACATGACGCCCCCAGACCATTCCATCAAAGTCTGCAATCCAAAACGTCACTACTTCCCTTCCGAGCCCCGACGTGTGCCCATACAGTAGTTTTCGCCCACATATTGGGTATCAGTGTACTCAGGACAAATTGGACAACAACTTTTGGGTTCCAATTTCTTCTGTTACCCTTGTGAAAATAAAATATTGGGGGCGAAAAAATCATTTTTGTAAAAAAAAAAAAAAGATTTTTATTTTACGGCTGTACGTTATAAACTTTAGTGAAACACCTGGGGGTTCAAAGTTCTCACCACACATCTAGATAAGTTCCTTGAGGGGTCTAGTTTCCAAAATGGTGTCATTTATGGGGGTTTCCACTGTTTAGGCAGATCAGGAGCTCTCCAAACACGACATGGCGTCCAGCCAATTCTGCGTTGAAAAAGTCAGACGGCGCTCCTTCCCTTCCAAACTCTGCCATGCACCCAAACAGTGGTTTACCCCCACATATGGGGTATCAGCGCACTCAGGACAAATTGCACAATAACTTTTGGAGTCTTGTTACCCTTGGAAAAATAAAAATTGGGGTGAAAAGATCATTTTTGTGGAAAAAATATGATTTTTAAATTTTACGGCTCTACGTTATAAACTTGTGTGAAGCACTTGGGGGTTCAAATTGCTCATCAAAAATCTAGATAAGTTCCTTAGGGGGTCTAGTTTCCCAAATGGGGTCATTTGTGGGGGGTTTCCACTGTTTAGGCACATCAGGGGCTCTCCAAATGCAACATGGCATCCAAACTCAATTCCAGCCAATTTTGGTTGGAAAAAGTCAAATGGTGCTCCTTCCATTCCGAGCTCTGCCGTGCGCCCAAACAGTGGTTCCCTCCCACATATGGGATATCAGCGTACTCAGGACAAATTGTACAACAACTTATGTGGTCCAATTTCTCCTGTTACCCTTGGGAAAATAAAAAATTAGTGACTAAAAGATAATTTTTGTGGGAAAAAAATAGGATTTTTTATTTTCATGCCCGGGCATTATAAACTTGTGTGAAGCACTTGGGGGTTCAAAGTGCTCACCAAAGATCTAGATAAGTTCCTTAGGGGGTCTAGTTTCCAAAATGGTGTCACTTGTGGGGGGTTTCCACTGTTTAGGCTCATCTGGGGCACTGCAAACGGAACATGACCCCCATTAACGTCTGCATTCCAAAATGTTACTACTTCCTTTCCAAGCCCTGCTGTGCGCCCAAACAGTTTCCCCCCCACATATGGGGTATCAGCGTACTCAGGACAAATTGGACAACAACTTTTGGGGTCCAATTTCCTTGGGAAAATTTGGGACTAAAAAATCATTTTTGTGGAAAAATGATTTTTTTTTTTTTTTTCACACCCAGGCATTATAAACTTTTGTGAAACACTTGAGGGTTCAAAGTGCTCACAACAGATCTAGATAAGTACCTTAGGGGGTCTAGTTTCCAAAATGGTGTCACTTGTGGGGGTTTCCACTGTTTAGGCGCATCAGGGGCTCTCCAAACGCGACATGGCATCCAATCTAAATTCCAGCCAATTTTAGTTTGAAAAAGTCAAACGTCGCTCCTTCCCTTACGAGCTCTGCCGTGTGCCCAAACAGTGGTTTTCCCCCACATATGGGGTATTGGCGTACTCAGGAGAAATTGCATAACAACCTTATCTGTCCATTTTCTCCTTTTACCCTTGTGAAAATAAAAAAAAAGTTTGTAAAAGATAATTTTTGTGGCTAAAAAGTAAAATACTCATTTTTTCCTTCCACGTTGCTTTAGTTACTGTGAAGCACCTGAAGGGTTAATAAACTACTTGAATGTGGTTTTGAGTACCTTGAGGGGTGCAGTTTTTAGAATGGTGTCACTTTTGGGTATTTTCTGCCATATAGACCCCTCAAAGTGACTTCAAATGTGAGGTGGTCCCTAAAAAAAATGGCTTTGTAAATTTTGCTGTAAAAATGAGAAATCGGCTGGTCAACTTTTAACCCTTATAACTTCCTAACAAAAAAAAATTTTGGTTCCAAAATTGTGCTGATGTAAAGTAGACATGTGGGAAATGTTATTTCTTAACTATTTTGTGTGATATATTTCTCTGTTTTAAGGGAATAAAAATTCAAAGTTTGAAAATTGCAAAATTTTAAAAATTTTCGCCATATTTGCGTTTTTTTCAAAAATAAACGCAAGTTATATCGAAGAAATTTTACCACTAACATGAAGTACAATATGTCACGAGAAAACAATCTCAGAATCGCGAAGATCCGTTGAAGCGTTCCAGAGTTATAACCTCATAAAGAGACAGTGGTCAGAATTGTAAAAATTGGCCCGGTCATTAACGTGCAAACCACCCTTGGGGGTGAAGGGGTTAAAAAAAATCCTAAAAAAAAAATAAAAATATTGCCCAATAAATTCATTTTTTCCTGTAAATAAAAAAAACAAAACAATAAAAGTACACATATTTGTATCGCCGCGTCCGTAACGACCCCCCCTATAAACCTGTCCCACTAGTTAACCCCTTTCATGAACCCCTTAAAAAAAAAAAAAAAAAACAAAGCAAAAAATCAATGCTTTATCATCATACCGCCAAACAAAAAGTGGAATAACACGCGATCAAAAAGACGGATATAAATAAGCATGGTACTGCTGAAAACGACATCTTGTCCCGCAAAAAACGAGCCGCCTACAGCATCATCAGCGAAAAAATAAAAAAGTTATAGCTCGCAGAATAAAGTGATGCAAAAATAATAATTTTTTTATATAAAATTGTTTTTATTGTATAAAAGCGCCAAAACATAAAAAAATGACATAAATGAGATATCGCCGTAATCGTACTGACCCGAAGAATAAAACTGCTTCATCAATTTTACCACACGCGGAACGGTATAAACGCCTCCCCCAAAAGAAATTCATGAATTGCTGATTTTTGTTCATTCTAACCTCCCAAAAATCGAAATAAAAAGCAATCAAAAAACGTCACATGCTCAAAGATGGTACCAATAAAAACGTCACCTCGTCCCACAAAAAATAAGACCTCACATGACTCTGTGGGCCAAAATATACAAAAATTATAGCTCTCAAAATGTGATGCAAAAACTATTTTTTGCAATAAAAAGCGTCTTTTAGCGTGACAGCTGCCAATCATAAAAACCCGCTATAAATAGTAAATCAAACCCCCCTTTATCACCCCCTTAGTTAGGGAAAAATAATAAAATTAAAAAAAAGTATTTATTTCCATTTTCCCATTAGGGTTAGGGTTGCGGCTAAAGTTAGGGTTAGGGTTGGCGCTAAAGTTAGGATTAGGGTTAGGGTTGGGATTAGGGTTATGGGTGTGTTAGGGTTAGGTTTGTGGTTAGGGTTGGGACTAGGGTTAGGGGTGTGTTGGGTTAGGGTTGGAGTTAGAATGGGGGGTTTCCGCTGTTTAGGCACATCAGGGGCTCTCCAAATGTGACATGGCGTCTGATCTCAATTCCAGCCAATTCTGCATTGAAAAAGTCAAACGGTGCTCCTTCACTTCTGAGCTCTGCCATGCGCCCAAACAGTAGTTTACCCCGCATATGGGGTATCAGCGTACTCTGGACCACAAGAGTTATTGTGCAATTTGTCCTATTTCTTCTGTTACCCTTGGGAAAATAAAAAACTGGGGTCGACAAAATCATTTTTGTAAAAAAATTTATTTTTTTGTTTTTACGACTGTACGTTATAAACTTCTGTGAAGCACTTGGGGCTTCATAGCGCTCACCACACATCTAGATAAGTTCCTTTTGGGGTCTATTTTCCAAAATGGGGTCACTTGTGGGGGGTTTCCACTGTTTTGGCACATCAGGGGCTCTCCAAATGCGACATGACGCCCCCAGACCATTCCATCAAAGTCTGCAATCCAAAACGTCACTACTTCCCTTCCGAGCACCAACGTGTACCCATACAGTAGTTTTCTCCCACATATTGGGTATCAGTGTACTCATGACAAATTGGACAACAACTTTTGAGGTCCAATTTCTCCTGTTACCCTTGTGAAAATAAAATATTGGGGGCGAAAAAATCATTTTTGTAAAAAAAAAAAAAAAAATTATTTTTACGGCTGTACGTCACTTTTGGGTATTTTCTGCTATATAGACCCCTCAAAGTGACTTCAAATATGAGGTGGTCCCTAAAAAAAATGGCTTTGTAAATTTTTGTTGTAAAAATGAGAAATCGCTGGTCAACTTTTAACCCTTATAATTTCCTAAGAAAAAAAAAATTTGGTTCCAAAATTGTGCTGATGTAAAGTAGACATGTAGGAAATGTTATTTCTTAACTATTTTGTGTGACATATTTATCTGTTTTAAGGGAATAAAAATTCAAAGTTTGAAAATTGCAAAATTTTCAAAATTTTCGTCATATTTGCGTTTTTTTCAAAAATAAACGCAAGGTATATCGAAGAAATTTTACCACTAACGTGAAGTACAATATGTCACGAGAAAACAATCTCAGAATCGCAAAGATCCGTTGAAGCGTTCCAGAGTTATAACCTCATAAAGAGACAGTGGTCAGAATTGTAAAAATTGGCCCGGTCATTAACGTGCAAACCACCCTTGGGGGTGAAGGGGTTAATTTTGTGTGTGACTCCAAATCCAGGCCTCCATTGGTTAATAAATTTGATTTCCATTGATGATTTTTGTGTGATTTTGTTGACAGCACATTCAACTTTGTGCAGAACAAAGTATTCAATGAGAATATTTCATTCATTCAGATCTAGGATGTGTTATTTGAGTGTTCCCTTTATTTTTTTGAGCAGTGTACATGGTATATAAAGAAAAAATCCCTCATAGGGCTCATAAACATTTAGATAGAGAATTGTGTGGCGCATGAATCAAACAGTTAGGCCGGCGTCACACTGGCGACAGAATCGGACGACTGCAATACGATGAAAAATCGTATTGCAGTCTGCCCTATGTTAATCTATGGAGCAGCTCCTAGTATCAGATTTTTTGTGGTCCGTTTTAAACGTCCGTGTGCAATCGCAGCATGCTGCGATTGTCACCGATTGTGGGTCGACTATCGCCAATGCAAGTCTATGGGAGCGATGAAAAATCGGATTACAAACGGACCGCACGTGTGACTTGCGATTAAATCGCATCGGTGTCCTTTAGAAAAGCCGGCAATTCATCCCCGGCTATACTGTAAAATCACACTGACAGCTTTAATAAAGAATAGAAAGAATAGATATACACACATAGAATACATATACATATATATATATGTAATTGTGACATGTATATATATATATATATATATATTTATAGTTCCTAGACTTCTACATACTGTAATAGCCGCTAATTCAATTGCCGGCTTTTGTGAAATCACAGAAGCCGACATGAAATGATACATTGTTTCCACACAGTTAACCATGTCATTTCCTGTATTTTGATATTTGTTTAGAACTTACAATTACATGAGTGTATTTGTGCAAAATTTCAGACATGTAGGGGTTAATTAAAGGTGTAAATTCGTTGAAAAAAAATGCGTGGGCTCCCGCTGTATTTTCTCCACCAGACAGACAAAGCAAGCGAGTGGGGGCAGATAATAATAGCCTAGGGAGGGTACATTTTTTTTGTGCCCCCCCCTGGCTACTAACATCTGCCCCCAGACACCCCAGAAAGGGCAAATCTCTAATTAGATTCGCCCTTTCTGGCACTTTGCCCGTCTATTCCCATTGCCCTGTAGCGGTGGCGAATGGGTTAATAATGCCACCTTAATGTCACCTTAGTATTGAAAGGTGACCTTAAGGCAGGTTAATAATTGAGAGCTGTCAATTAGACAACTATCAATTATTAATCCTATTGAAGTAAATAAAAAATCACAAACACTTTAAGAATAAATAATTTTAATGAAATAAAAACACATATTTTTGACCATCTTTTATTTCACTCTTAATCCGTTCGAAACCCTTGTTCTTCTAAAATAAATATAAGATAATAAAACAACATTATTCTTACCTATCTGGCAATCTGTCCCGTCCCACGATGTAATCCTTCACAAAGGGTTAACTAGCAATCAGATAAGCAGCGCAAGTAATCCTGCGTGCTCATCTGATAGCTCCTGAATGAATGAGCTTATCTCCTGCCGACAGGAGAGGATGTGATTCATGAATGAAGCTTAATTGATTGTATCCACTTTCACGTTAGGTCAGGTCACTGAAGTGAAAGTGGCAATAAATCAATTAAGCTCCATTTATGAATCTATTCCTCTCCTTTCGCTGGGAGAGTAACTGATTCATTCAGGGGAATACAGGTCTGAGACAGCATTATTAGCTCTCTGCGACCTGTAACCTGTTAACCCTTTCTGATGGATTACACCGTGGGACCTGACTGTACATCGGATTGGTAAGAATCATTTTGCTTTTTTATTTCATTTTTATTACAGGAAATGGTTTTAGCAGGAAAATAAAATATGGTCAAAAACTGTGTGATTATTTCATTAAACTTCTTTTTTATTAAACTGTGTGTGTTTGATTTTTCTATCATACAATAGGATTAATAATTGATAGTTGTCTAATTGACAGCTCTCAATTATTAACCTGCCTTAAGGTCACCTTTCAATACTAAGGTGACATTAAGGTGACATTATTAACACATTCGCCACCGCTACAGGGCAATGGGAATAGACAGGCAAAGTGCCAGAAAGGGCAAATCTAATTATAGATTTGCCCTTTCTGGGGTGTCTGGGGGCAGATGTTAGTAGCCAGGGGGGCACAAAAAAAATGTACCCTCCCTAGGCTGTTATTATCTGCCCCCACTCGCTTGCTTTGTCTGTCTGGTGGAGAAAATACAGCGGGAGCCCACGCATTTTTTTTCAACGAATTTACACCTTTAATTAACCCCTACATGTCTGAAATTTTGCAGAAATACACTCATGTAATTGTAAGTTCTAAACAAATATCAAAATACAGGAAATGACATGGTTAACTGTGTGGAAACAATGTATCATTTCATGTCGGCTTCTGTGATTTCACAAAAGCCGGCAATTGAATTAGCGGCTATAACAGTATGTAGAAGTCTAGGAACTATAAATATATGTATATATACATGTCACAATGATATGTGTATATATACATGTCACAATGATATGTGTATATATATATATATATATATATATATATATGTGTTCTATGTGTATATATCTATTCTTTCTTTTGTGATTGAAATACTATTCTTTTGGATCCATTATATGTCAGTTTTGCAAGCCTGCGAGAAATTCTCGCAAGTCGGATGAAAATCGGATGTTACAAGGTACACACACATGCGACTAAATCGCATCTTTGAAGGAAAATCGGATGACAGAAGGATGTGTGATGTTTGCATTTTGATCCGACAATCGACCGACTAAAACGGACCGATTTTTTGTAGTTGTGTGTGACGCCGGCCTTATGGATGAAGTGACAATGAACCTCTTTGTGTCATCCATGGGAGAAGTATTCCAGGACTATATTAGTTGATATACAGATAGATATTTATGTTCATTTGTTCTTTGCAACCCATGGGGAAGCTGTTTGTAGTCATTCATCAGGCGTTTTATGTTTACTCAGAACATACGCAGTCCATCTCCAGTCCATCCTTAATGCAGCAGCCAGGGTTATCCATCTGGCTAATCGGTACTCGGACGCGTCCGCTCTTCGCCAGTCCTTACACTGGCTGCCCATTCATTATAGGATCCAATTCAAAGTACTTGTTCTCACCCACAAAGCTCTCCACACTGCAGCACCCCCCTACATCTCCTCCCTCATTTCTATCTATCGGCCTAACCGACTGCTGCGCTCTGCAAACGACTTTCGACTAACCTCTGCACTAATCCGTACCTCCCACTCCCGACTCCAAGACTTCTCCCGCGCTGCGCCAATCCTCTGGAATGCTCTACCCCAAGAAATTAGGACTATCCACAATTTGCATGGTTTCAGGCGCTCCCTCAAAACACATCTGTTCAGAGCGGCCTATCACATTCACTAACCAAAGTCATTCTATGTGTAAGTGTGTGTGTGTGTGTAGCCCATTCACTATCTCCATCCATCCCTCACTCCCTTAAGATGGCTGGACCATCATTGTAAATGCACCATTGTATATACACACCTGTATTTTGTATCTCCCCCACCTCATTGTAGATTGTAAGCTCTCACGAGCAGGGTCGTCTTATTTTGCTTTAATTACTGTATTGTTAACGTTGTGACTTATGACTTGTGTTTTGAAACTGTTAAACTGTAAAGCGCTGCGGAATATGATGGCGCTATATAAATAAAGATTATTATTATTATTATTATTACGCAACTCTTCGTAAGACTTAGCACTCAATTACACAAAGCTGTTCAAAAGCTGTAACACTCCGTTATCAATGAAATGACAATGAACCTCTCAATGAACCTTTCACCCATGGCAGGACATACTTTGCCAAGCTGTAAATATCATTTGGCACCATTCATATACAGATAAGTATTTATATTCATCTATTCTATACACCCCATGGGAGAGCGGTTCATCTTCATACAGGAAACATTTTATGGACCATAATATTTAGAACATAATGAACTGTTCATAAGCCACAACACTCAATTAAACAAACTGTTAATAAACCATAAAACTCAACGAGTTTCCCCTCAAATGAGGTTCATCAGGAGTGAGATGATGGTAACAATATGGTGAAGGAAAAGGGACTACTGAGCTGTCCGTTGTCCATATAATACTGGATGACATGATATTAATGAAGTTCAGAGCATGCAAGGACAGTCCCCTCTGGTGAAGTGCCTAGATACTAATAGCAAAGCTAACTATTATATAATGTGAAAACAACCCCCCCCATTTAACCTGTACTGGTGTGTCCTACATTAGTGCTGTGAAGCATATAATCCGCTTGCAGGTCAGGCTGCGTTCCAGGAGTCTGGACCGGAGGTGCAACCAGTCCTATCATAGTATGCTCTGGCTCAGATCACAGGACCGCTGTGCGCATGTCACACATTAGATCTGTGCTTTCCATCTGCATTCCAACAGACTGCGCATGGCCGGAAGTGGAGCCCTGCGGGTCAAAGGTGCGTTCCACAGAGGCGAAAGGCTATATGGCCATGGTAGTAGGGAACATAGAGTAAAAGAAAGATGCTCTGTTAAAGCATGTAGTTAAATAATTGATGTGACCAAATTTTTCATCATATACTGCACATATGGGGAAAAGAATCAACTTAGGTAACTGAGATAATCTGTACATCAATCAGTCAGTTTGCATACACAGTAAAGACCAAAAGTTTGAACACAACTTCTCATTCAAAGATTTTTCTGTATTTTCATGGCTGAAAATTGTACATTCACACTGAAGGCATCAAAACTATGAATTAACACGTGGAATTATATACTTAGCGAAAAAATGTGATGCAACTGAAAATATGTCTTATATTCTAGGTTCTTCAAAGTAGCCACCTTTTGCTTTGATTACTGCTTTGCACACTCTTGGCATTCTCTTAATGAGCTTCAAGAGGTAGTCACCGGAAATGGTCTTCCAACAATCTTGAAGGAGTTCCCAGAGATGCTTAGCACTTGTTGGCCCTTTTGCCTTCACTCTGCGGTCCAGCTCACCCCAAGCCATCTCTATTGGGTTCAGGTCTGGTGACTGTGAAGGCCAGGTCATCTGGCGTAGCACCCCATCACTCTCCTTCATGGTAAAATAGCTGCTAGTAAACCACTGCTAAGGACAGGCAACAAGCAGAAGAGACTTGTTTGGGCTAAAGAACACAAGGAATGGACATTAGACCAGTGGAAATCTGTGCTTTGGTCTGATGAGTCTAAATTTTGAGATTTGGTTCCAACCACCGTGTCTTTCTGCGATGCAGAAAAGGTGAACGGATGGACTCTACATGCCTGGTTCCCACCGTGAAGCATGGAGGAGGAGGTGTGATGGTGTGGGGGGCTTTGCTGGTGACACTGTTGGGGATTTATTCAAAATTGAAGGCATACTGAACCAGCATGGCTACCACAGCATCTTGCAGCGGCATGCTATTCCATCCGGTTTGCGTTTAGTTGAACCATCATTTTTTTTCAACAGGACAATGACCCCAAACACACCTCCAGGCTGTGTAAGGGCTATTTGACCAAGAAGGAGAGTGATGGGGTGCTACGCCAGATGACCTGGCCTCCACAGTCACCAGACCTGAACCCAATCAAGATGGTTTGGGGTGAGCTGGACCGCAGAGTGAAGGCAAAAGGGCCAACAAGTGCTGAGCATCTCTGGGAACTCCTTGGTTTTACCAAATTATTCATTTGGTACTCCCATACTGTTTGCTTATGCATTGAATGCAAGGCCTGCCCTGCACCAATGTAACACGCACCCCAATAACATTTGGAACAGACATCCTGGAAGGTCACATGAAACCAAAGTTCCCATTTTTTCCACTTGGTACTACCATACTGTTAGGATAGACATTGAAAGCAAGGCTTGCCCTGCACCAAAGTAACACGCACCCCAATAATCCTTTGAATCCACGTACTGGATGGCCGCATGAAAGCCAAGTTCACATTAGTCATTTGGTACTCCCATAGTGTTAGCCTATGCATTGAATGCAAGGCCTGCCCTGCTCCAAAGTAACACTCACCCCAATAACACTTGGCACAGACGTCCTGAATGGCCACATGAAAACAAAGTTCCCATTTTTTCCATTTGGTACTGCCATACTGTTAGTCTAGGCATTGAATGCAAGGCCTGCTCTGCAGCAAAGTAACATGCACCCCAATAACCCTTTCAACAGACGTACTTAAGGGCCTCATTAAAAAAATGTTCCCATTAGAAGACAGTGTGTCTCTCATAGTGTTAGCCTATGCATTGAATGCAAGGCCTCCCCTGCACTAAAGTAACTCACCCCAATAACACTTGGAACAGACTTCCTGGATGGCCACATGAAACCAAAGTTCCCATTTTTTCCATTTGGTACTGCCATACTGTTAGCCTAGCATTGAAAGCAAGGCCTGCCCTGCACCAAAGTAACACGCACCCCAATAAGCCTTTGAACCCACGTATTGGATGGCCACATGAAAGCATTGTTCCTATAAATTTGGTACTCCCATCCATATTGTTTGGCTATGCAGTGAATTGTTGAGCCTGAAGAACCTGCATTGGAGAATGTCAGAGTTGAGGATGAAGACCCGGCAGTGGAGAATGTCAGTGTTTAGTCTGGAAAACCTGCAGGAGATAATTTCAGTGTTGATGCTGAAGAACATGCAGTGGACAATTGCAGTGTTGAGGCTAAAGACCCAGCAGTGGAGCATTGCAGTGTTGAGGCTGAAGACCCGGCAGTGGACACTTGCAGTATTGAGGCTAAAGATCCAGCGGTGGACAATTGCAGTGTTGACGCTAAAGACTCTGCAGTGGACAATTGCAGCTTTGACGCTAAAGACCCAGCGGTGGACAATTGCAGTGTTGAGGCTAAAGACCCAACGGTGGACAATTGCAGTGTTGAGGCTAAAGACCTAGCAGTGGAGCATAGCAGTGTTGAGGCTAAAGACCCAACGGTGGACAATTGCAGTGTTGAGGCGAAAGACTCAGCGGTGGAAAATTGCAGTGTTGATGCTACAGACCCTGCAGTGGACAATTGCAGTGTGGAGGCTAAAGACCCAGCAGTGGAGCATTGTAGTGTTGAGGCTAAAGACCCAGCGGTGGACAATTGCAGTGTTGAAGCTAAAAACCCTGTAGTGGACAATTGCAGTGTTGAGGCTGAAGACCCGACAGTGGACAATTGCAGTGTGGAGACTAAAGACCCAACAGTGGAGCATTGCAGTGTTGAGGCTAAAGACCCAGCGGTGGACAATTGCAGTGTTGAGGCTAAAGACCCAGCGGTGGATAATTGCAGTGTTTACACTAAAGACCCTGCAGTGGACAATTGCAGTGTTGAGGCTGAAGACCCAGCAGTGTAGCAATTGCAGTGTTTGAGCTGAAAGACCCCAGTGGAGATTGCAGTGTTGAGGTAACACACCAGCAGTGGACAATTGCAGTGTTGAGGCTAAAGACCACGTGGTAATTGCAGTTTACAAGACCGGCAGTGGACATTGCAGTGTTGAGCTGAAGAACAGGAGTGGAGCATTGCAGTGTTGAGGCTGAAGACCCATGGGAATTGCAGTATTGAGG
>JARQOD010000001.1:326960268-327074225 GCA_033576555.1 Oophaga sylvatica | reverse complement strand
GATCGGCGCCGGCACCTCTTGCGATCTCAACTGCGTCGCAAGACCAGTGCCGCAAATTTAGACCCCGGCTTCAGACCAGGTTAGGCCTCAATAGGAGGGCGGGCTTACCATGCTCCTAGTTGGCTCCGCCCACATCGCGCTCTGTGCAGGACCCGGCCATTGGCAGGGAGTGTTTAACTCCTCCCTAGTTTCTCCTGCTCTTCCCTCCCATGTCTTCTGGCGCTTCTCGTGACCCACGAGAAGCGCAAAACAGCATAATCTCGGCAGCCTTTTTCCGGTCTCTCAGATCAACGCTGCGATACCAAAAGGGCTATTCTTCAGCTCCTCATCTTCCTCTCGTGGGCTCGGACACAGGACCTGGGTAAGCTTACACAGCGCTTAACCCTTCCCCTGCAGCAGGCTCTCAAGTGCAGAATATGTCCCAATCAAAGGGATCTAAAAGGCCCGACAAAAACCACACTGTGGTGTATGCTGCCTGCGCTTCATGCAACGCTTCCCTGCCATCAAAGCATGGGTCCCAATTCTGTGCATCATGTGCCCAAGAGCCCGCTGCTTCTGCTCAGGAGCCCCCTACTACCGTTCAGGAGTCCCTACCTATTCCTGATCCCAATGAGCCGGGTCCTTCAGGGTGGCCTGCGTTTCTGGCGCAGTCTATGGATTCTCTGACTATGGCCTTGGATACCTTCCGTGGCTCCTCTTCTAGCCAGGGCGTCCCTTTTCCACAAAGGGGCCCGTTAGCCTTCAGAGAGACCTCATCAGACAAGGGCCGACCCGCGGCATCAGCAAAGCGGCCGTCTGGAAAACGCCGCTATAATGCATCCCCCAATCCATCTAGCGGTTCGGCATCTGCGAGCTCAGGCTCTCGCTCACCCTCTCCTAGGAATCTCAGTGATCATGAATCTGAGTACGAGTCGGATACAGGCGATGACCCCAACTCGCCAGAGTTTCAAGAGTCCTTAGACTCTCTCATAGAAGCGGTTAATAAAACCCTGAAGCTAGACGAAGAACCCGGGTCTCAACCGAATCATCCTATTTCTTTCAAAAGGGCTAAGCGCCCTCACAAGGTGTTTGGTAACCACCCAGAGTTTACGGACATTGTTCAGGGACATAGGGATCGTCCAGACAGACGTTTTTCGGGACTGAAGTCCCTGAAAGCGCGATACCCATTTTCAACAACTGTAGTAAAAGAGTGGACCGAATCTCCAGTAGTAGATCTACCGGTATCTCGCTTAGCTTCAAAAACCCTTCTCTCTGTTTCAGATGGTTCATCCATTAAGAATCCCTCAGATAGACAGATCGACAACCTCGCCAAATCAATTTTTGAGGCTGCTGGAGCATCTCTCTCTCCGTCTTTCGCGGCCACCTGGGTGGCGAGGGCCATGGTGGCCTGGGCTGAGGATTTAGTTAAGACTACTAATGATATCCCTCTCCCCCCCGAGGCACGTAATCTGGCCTATCAGATTACTCGGGCAGGCGACTACATGGTCCATGCGTCCTTAGATGCAGCTAATTGCGCTGCACTCACAGCCGCCAATGCTATTGCCATTCGGAGGTCCCTTTGGCTCCGAGAGTGGCGTGCAGACTCTGCTTCAAAGAGAACTTTGACTTCGCTGCCTTATCATTCAGGGCGTCTCTTTGGAGATCACCTTGATCAGATTATTTCTGATGCTACAGGTGGCAAAAGTAAATTTCTTCCGCAGCGCAGAATCAATCGGCCTTTTCGGTCCCAGTACCAAAGCCGCTCCCAGCCTTTTCGGACCTCCTTTAATTGGTCCTCCACTTCGACCTCGTCTCGAGCACCACGTTCTTCTCGCAGAGACAGGGGCTCGCAATCATCTTTCAGGTCCTCTCAGCCCTGGAAAAACAGATTTTCCCTGTCGGGAAACAAGAGCTCCTCCTCTCGCAAATTATCTTCACAATGATTCCTTGCTGGGGACGGGGGACCCAATCAGGGTAGGCGGCCGCCTACTCTTGTTTCGCGAAGTCTGGGGGTCGGTCGTTCAAGACCGGTGGGTCCGAGATCTTGTAGACTTCGGTTACAAGATCGAATTCTTATCTCTCCCCCAAGGATCTCGCTACTCCCTTTCTTCAGGCCTTGAACATTCTTCGCACCAGCGGGGTCATTGTCCCAGTTCCTCACAAGGAAAGATTCAAAGGGTTTTACTCAAACCTCTTTGTGGTTCCCAAGAAGGACGGCTCTTTGCGTCCTATTCTGGATTTAAAATTGCTGAACAAATTCATCAGAGTCCGCCATTTCAGGATGGAATCTCTCCATTCTGTCATCGCATCTCTAGAAAGAAAGGAATTCCTGGCGTCAATCGACATCAAAGACGCGTATCTACACATTCCGATTTTCAGAGGCCATCAAAAGTTTCTGCGTTTTGCAGTCGGAGAGGAGCATTTTCAATTTGCCGCTCTGCCCTTCGGACTCGCAACCGCCCCCAGAGTGTTCACAAAAGTCATGGCGGCCGTCATGTCAATTTTACACTCTCGGGGTGTGGTGGTCCTCCCGTACTTGGACGACCTGCTTATCAAAGGACCGACCTTTCGGGCCTGCGCAGAGAGTGTCGAGATCACTATCGACACCCTCTCTCGCCTGGGCTGGTTAGTCAATTTGGACAAGTCCTCCCCCATTCCCTCTCAGAAGATTCCTTTTCTGGGAATGATTCTGGACACCTCCCAAGGGTTGGTATCTCTCCCTCCAGAGAAGATTGCTTCTCTGAGGCGGGGAGTGCTCCTGTTGTCTCTAGGCCGCTCCCACTCTCTACGATTCGCCATGCAGGTCCTGGGAAAAATGGTAGCCTCCATCGAGGCAGTAACATTTGCTCAATTCCATCTCCGACCTCTTCAACAGGAGCTAATATCATCCTGGGACAGGAACCCAGCGTCCTTAAGTCGCCGCTACCGTCTTTCTCCCAGAGTCAGATGCTCACTAAAATGGTGGACAAATGCTTCATCACTGAATCAGGGAAAATCTTTTCTGCCTGTCCATTGGCTGGTAGTGACCACCGATGCCAGTCTCCTCGGATGGGGAGCGGTGTTCCTTCACCACACGGCTCAGGGCCGCTGGTCTCTTCCAGAGACACGTCTCCCGATCAACATCCTGGAGATCAGAGCTATCAAACTAGCCCTTTTGCATTTCCATCATCTTCTGGCCGGTCCCATCCGGATCCAGTCAGACAACGCCACGGCCGTGGCGTACATCAACCATCAGGGAGGCACTCGGAGCAGAACAGCGATGCTCGAGGTATCGCACATTCTGCGGTGGGCCGAGTCAAACTGCTCGCTCATCTCCGCGGTTCACATCCCAGGAGTGGAGAATTGGGAGGCCGACTTTCTCAGTCGCCAAGGTTTAGACTCAGGAGAATGGTCCCTGCACCCGGAAATGTTTCACATCATTTGCCAGCGTTGGGGAATGCCGGATGTGGATCTCATGGCATCCAGACTGAATGCCAAAGTTCAGACTTTCATAAGTCGATCTCGCGATCCACTAGCCATCGGCTCGGATGCACTTGTCCTCCCTTGGAGTCAATTTCGCCTTCCTTACATTTTTCCACCTCTTCCGTTAATCCCCAGGGTGATTCGGAAGATCAAGGCGGAAGGCGTCCCTCTCATTCTTGTCGCCCCGGACTGGCCTTGCCGTCCGTGGTATGCCGAACTGGTGCGTCTGGTCGCAGACGTTCCCTGGAGATTACCGGATCGTCCGGACCTTCTCTCGCAGGGTCCAATTTATCATCACAATTCGAAAGCGCTGAATTTGACGGTATGGCCATTGAAGCCTGGATCTTAGGTCAGGCTGGTTTTTTCTCAGAAAGTTGTCTCTACAATGATCAATGCCAGGAAGCCGGTTTCCGTCCGCATTTATCATCGTGTCTGGAAAACGTTCTTTTCCTGGTGTAAGGATAAAGGTCGTTCCCCTTTGGTCTTTTCTATCCCTTCCATTCTGGAATTCCTCCAGGCAGGATTAGACTCGGGGTTAGCACTCTCTTCCCTCAAGGGGCAGATTTCCGCCTTATCCGTACTTTTCCAACGACGGATTGCATCTAAGTCCCAGGTCAGGACTTTTATCCAAGGAGTGTCACATCTCGTTCCACCCTACAAGAAGCCTTTGGAGCCTTGGGATCTTAATCTGGTCCTCAGTGCGTTACAAGAATCCCCCTTCGAGCCTTTGCCGGAAGTTCCTTTGTCTCTTCTTTCCTGGAAGGTTGTCTTCCTTGTTGCAATTACCTCTATCAGGCGGGTATCGGAATTGGCAGCCTTGTCTTGTAAACCTCCTTTTCTTATTTTTCATCAGGACAAGGTAGTCCTCAGGACTTCTCCTTCCTTCTTGCCCAAAGTCGTTTTGGCTTTTCATATCAATGAAGAGATAGTCCTGCCCTCGTTCTGTCCGGCGCCGACTCACCGTACTGAAAAAGCCCTTCACACCTTGGATTTGGTGAGGGCTCTCCGAAGGTACATTTCGAGAACTGCATCTTTCCGTAAATCGAACGCACTGTTTGTGCTTCCGGAAGGACGCAGGCAGGGTTTTCCTGCTTCCAAGGCCACGTTAGCCAGATGGATCCGTTTCGCGATCCAAGAGGCGTACCGTGTCAAAGGTCAGTCTATCCCGGCTGGGATTAAGGCACACTCCACTCGGTCTGTGGGGGCCTCCTGGGCCATTCGGCACCAGGCTTCGGCACAGCAAGTGTGCAAGGCTGCGACTTGGTCCAGTCTTCATACTTTTGTCAAGCATTACCACATCCATGCTCAAGTTTCTTCAGATGCGGCACTTGGCAGACAAATTCTGCAATCAGCTGTTGCGCATCTGTAAGTTGTCTGTTGACTGTTTAAGCGTTTTATGCATGTGGTTCACGAGGCTTCATCTACTGTTATGGCTTCCCACCCAGGGACTGCTTTAGGACGTCCCATGGTCTTGTGTCCCCCAATGAGGCGATGGAGAAAAGGAGATTTTTGTGTACTCACCGTAAAATCCTTTTCTCTGAGACGCTCATTGGGGGACACAGCTCCCACCCTTGTTTAGCCTGTAGCCTCGTTGTTTCTTTGATTTGTTGACATATTGCACTCTGTTATGAGCTCCTACTGCTTTGGCACCGAATAGTTTCAGGATTGAGCCAACAGAGGGTGTATACTGCAGGAGGAGGAGTTAACTTTCTCTGTGTATTGCTTAGGGTCCTCCTAGTGGCAGCAGCATAACACCCATGGTCTTGTGTCCCCCAATGAGCGTCTCGGAGAAAAGGATTTTACGGTGAGTACACAAAAATCTCCTTTTTGGGTCATTTGTTTTGTGCACATAGTTATTTCTAAATATTTAGTGTTAGAGATCGTGGTGATTTTCTTTTTGTCAACAATGCTATGTATAATCCTTAAAACCAAGTATTTCCCATTTCTTTTAAAGGAAAACGAAAAATCTCCCAGTCAAAACCGAAAAGCCAAAGATGCCACTTCTGATACTGGGAAAGGTGAGGGATTACAGAATTTGTTAGAATTATCTTCTTGGAGGCATTTTCTGGAGAATATATACATGTCATGTCTAAAATAAAGAAGCCCTCCTCCTCCTTCCATCAACATTTTTATCCTCTTAATATATTGCAGTTGTCATATTATACAGCACTGTATACTTACAATTGCTCATTTTGCCTTTCTCCCCAGTAAATTCTTCTCTTTTCCATTAGGTCTATGAAATTATGTGATTAAAAATGACTAGCTGAATCCTTCTGAGCTCTATGTAGAAACAGGAAGTCTCTTTTCTTTCTCACTTCACTGGGGGACACAGGTTACCATGGGTGTATGCTGCTGTCGCTAGGAGGCTGACACTATGCTAATAAGAAAAAGATAGCTCCTCCTCAGCAGTATACACCTACCGACAGGCACAAAGCAACCCAGTTTTTGCTTAGTGTCTGTAGGAGGCGGACCTGAATCTAAGCCCAGATCCGCATTATTTTCCTTTACAGGTTTTGTTTGTGTTTATTAATCTTTTTTTCCTTTTGTTTTCCAGAGTCATAACAGGGTGCAATTCTCACCCTGTTTTCCCACATTATGCGACCGAGAGAGCAGTGTGGTGTCACCCACATCGCCCACTCTCTGACCCGCAGTCAGGACTTAGTCCCCTGTCACCCTTACAGGTATTTCAGGGTGACTCTTGGGTGGCCAGTCCTTGCCGTTGCTCTCCTCACCCCTCTCCTCGGAGAGGGCTGAGAGGAAGACTGTGGTCACTGGTGGTGACCTCCCCCCTTACTTTAGGGGTTGATGCCGTCTTCTGCACCGTCCGGAGACTGTGCGGGAAGGAGGATCTTCACTTCCAGGACCCTCTATCTTCCGAGGGCTCCTGATGCGATCCTCACATCACTTCATCCCATCTCTGAAGAGGAGCCGGACATTATAAGCAGGTGAGTACGGTCACCCCACTCCCCCCTGCAGCAGTGCGCCTCCATTTCAGCTGCAGATGGAAGGAAGAGAGCCACAGTATTCATTACTGATGGGTAGGCGGAGCCCCAGATCAGGATGACACCTCAGATCAAAAGCGTGTTGACTGGCTGGCTCCTCCAGCTCGGGCTCCTCCTACTCAGCTCCTTCAGTCTAAGATTTGAGGTCTCAGAGGATGGTCGCTGCTAATGCAGCTCCTCAGAAGATTTTATTATTTTACGCTTCCCGGTCTTTTGTGCAGGAAGACGCGCACTCTGATGCTTCTCTTCCGACTCCCTCACTGCGGCGGCCGTTACCAAAGGCTCCTGGGCTCCTCAGACCGCTCCTCTCATCATAGACACCACGGCCAGCTGGGTGAGTGCTGATCCCTCACCCCGCAGCGCAGAGATCGCTATCCTGCAGCTGCAGTCTCATTAGAGACCTGGATATTTAGCTGGGGCTCACACAATATTATTGTGGGGAGTCTGCGACATTAACCCTTCTGAGGGTTATTTCTGCCAGCGTTTTTACTGTAATACCGCTGGGGTAGCTCTACCTGTAAAAGAGCTTTAACCCTTCAGCGATTTATTTAAAAAAAACAAAAAACGCATTTTTTGCTGGTACTGCCGTTTTGACCTGCTAATACAGGTGAGGCATGTCTGAACAGAGTTCAGAAGCCGCGGACCATGTCCCAGTGCCACTGCGGCAATCTGATACGCAGGCCTCAACAGCGTCTAGCGCTGCGGTCGACAGTGGTGCAAAATTGGATGATATCGCTCGCTCGCTTAACAGCTTATCTGACCTTTTAGGTCAATATGTGTCAGCTAAATCCTCTCAGGATAGGAAGCGACGCAGGCCGTTACCGACTTCTACACGAAGCGAGTCAGACGTATCTGATTTGGATGGTGGACAGGGTTCCCCTTTAAGTTCGGATGGAGAGATATCCGATTCAGATGAGGACGAACGGCAGGGGCGTTCTTCTCTTGCGAAACGTACGGAGGCATTGATTGAAGCCATGAGAGAGGTTTTACAGTTACCGGAGGTGGTAACTAGTCGTCCTGGTAAATCAGCACGTATGTTCCAGGAGTACCGTACTTCGCGTACAACATTGCCAGCTCTGGAGGAGCTTAATAGTGTAATAGAAGAGGAACGTCTGTGTCCAGATAAGCGTTTTCACGGAACGCGTTTCTTTGATGCACTTTATCCATGCTCTGCGGAGTTAAGGATAATTGGACTCCTTCTCCTGAAGTGGATGTTTCTTTATCCCAGCTTAGTAAATCCTCATTACTCCCTGTTAAAGGGAAGGCGAGTTTGCAGGAGCCGTTGGACAGAAAAACGGAGATGGCGGCAAAATCAAACTATGAGGCCGCGGGTCATGGATTCCGAGCGGTGCTAGGATCCATGTGTGCTTCTAGAGCTTCTCTAGGCTGGTTGGCACGTCTAAAGACGGCGTTGCAGAATGGATCTCCGTTATCTGATATACAGGAAATTTGCGAATGGTTAGAAACTGCAGCCTGTTATATCTTTGATGCGGGTCTGGATACGGCATCCCTTCTGGCCAGAGCGCAAGCTACAGCGGTCACAGTCAGAAGAGCTTTATGGCTCAGACAGTGGGCCGGGACGCAGTTTCCAAACAAGGTTTATTGGCCTTACCTTACAAGGGTGGCCTTCTTTTTGGATCTGACCTCACAGAGCTGATTTCCAAGGCAAAGGCGAAGGAAACATCATTGCCACAGCGTAGGGCCATGGCTTCGGTGTCTATCAAGCCTGGTGTCTATAGCGGTCGGCGGTCCTTTCGGGGCCGAGGACGATTCGGTCACTCCTCGTGGGGATCGGGTCGTTCTTCTTTCTCGGGAAAGTCCTCCCAGAAAGCTCGCACTCCCTGGAAGCAGAATTTCCGTCAGGACAAGCGGGAATCTGACAAGAAGCCCGCCAAGTCGGACTGACGCCAGGGGTCCACTCGAGGACTCTCGAGTGGGGGGGTCGCCTGCTTCAGTTCAAGGCGACTTGGATATCTCGCGTTCCAGATTCCTGGGTAACGCGGGTCGTGTCGGCAGGCTATTTCATAGAGTTTTCTTCTCGACCCCCAAATATTTTTTGTCAGTCTCGCATTCCGTCAGAGCCCGAGCTTTTTGTCGCTCTACAGCGAGAGGTCGAATTTCTCCTACAAAAGGGTGTAGTAATACCGGTTCCATCAGAGGACCGAGGAAAAGGTTTTTATTCCAACCTTTTTGTGGTTCCCAAAAGGAGAACAAATTTCGCCCGATTCTGGATCTCAAGCGATTAAATCGGCATGTCCACACCCGGAAATTTCGCATGGAGTCACTTCGCTCCGTTGTAGCAGCTCTGTCACAGAACGCTTTTCTGGTGTCAATCGACATTCGCGACGCCTATTTGCATGTTCCCATTGGAAGGGCTCATCAGCGCTTTCTTCGGTTTGCCATAGGTCAGGATCACTACCAGTTCGTGGCTCTGCCTTTCGGCTTAGCTTCAGCGCCCAGAGTCTTTACAAAGATTCTGGCGCCCCTCATGGCAATCCTTCGAAGACATGGGATTACGATTCTTCCTTACCTGGACGATCTTTTGATAATGGCTTCCTCGGAAGAGGAGGCAGTGACGGCTCGCGATTTGTCTCTTCAGCTTCTGAAGGACTTTGGTTGGCTGGTCAATTGGGAGAAGTCGTTCCTGGAACCATCGCGGGCAATCCTCTTTTTGGGGATGCATTTCGACACGATTCGGACAGTAGTTTCTCTACCGCCAGACAAACAGTCATGTCTTCTTCGACATGTACGGATTATGAAATCCTCGACAGCAATGTCCCTACGGAAGTGTATGCGTCTTCTGGGACTAATGGTGGCGTCCATGGAGGCGATTCCTGTTGCCCAGTTTCATTCCAGGACTCTCCAAAGGTTCATCCTGAGTCGATGGAATCGGTCGCAATCACTGGATTGCAGTGTCACCATTTCTCGCGCGGTGCGAGATTCCCTAGGATGGTGGTTACGTCCAGGGGCATTTTCCCTGGGGAAGTCCTTCCTTCCTCCGAAGTGGTCGGTCATAACCACCGATGCCAGCCTGACGGGCTGGGGGGGTGTTTGGAACAGTCTCTGGATTAAGGGGGTATGGTCATCGGAAGAGTCTGTTCTTCCGATCAACATCCTGGAATTGAGGGCGATTTTCCTTTGCCTCCAGCATTGGACGGTCCCTTTGAGCGGTCAGCCAGTCCGAGTGCAGACAGACAATGCGACGGCTGTCGCGTATATCAATCACCAAGGCGGGACAAGGAGCTCCAGGCTCATGGTGGAGGTGTCCCGGATTCTGTGTTGGGCCGAGGCCAGAGTACCAGCCATTTCTGCGATTCACATTCCAGGGGTTCAGAATGTTACAGCGGACTTTCTCAGTCGCAAGAAGATGGATCCCGGAGAATGGAGTCTTCACCCGGAAGTTTTTGCACTGCTGTGCTCCCGTTGGGGAACTCCCCAAGTGGATTTGATGGCATCCAGGTCCAATGCCAAGTTACCGACGTTCATGTCCAGGTTCAAGGACCCGAAGGCTGTGGCGGTGGATGCTCTAGTGGCTCAGTGGGACCAGTTCGAGCTAATCTATGTATTCCCGCCGATATCCTTACTTCCTCTAGTACTGCGTCGGATCAGACTAGAGAGAATCCCAGCTATGTTGATAGCTCCAGATTGACCAAGAAGGATGTGGTTCTCGACAATAATGTCGCTGTTGGCGGCACCTCCTTTTCCACTTCCTCTTCGACCGGACTTGTTGACTCAGGGGCCCGTTTGTCATCCGGACTTGAAGTCTCTGCGTTTGACGGCGTGGCTCTTGAGACCGAAATGTTGACCCGTAGAGGTTTTTCAGCCGAGGTCATTGCTACTCTTCGAGCTGCCAGAAGTCCGGCTACTACTAGGATTTACCACAAAACTTGGGAAACCTTCTTTTCGTGGTGTTCGGGATCTTCACGGAACCCGAGAAAATTTTCCATTCCCAATCTGTTGGCTTTTCTGCAGCATGGGTTAGACAAGGGTTTGGCAGTTAGCACCCTGAAAGGTCAGGTTTCTGCTCTGTCCTTATTATTCCGGAGAGCTATTGCCTCGCGTAGGGATGTGCTTTCCTTTTTCCGCGGTATAGCTCGTAAGTTTCCGCCGCGGAAGGCACCTGTGTCTCCTTGGCGGCTCAACCTTGTTTTGGAGGCTCTTCAGCATAAACCTTTTGAGCCTATGGATTCTGCTAGCCTTTCTTTACTTTCTTGGAAGGTGGCCTTCCTAGTAGCGGTCACCTCTTTGAGAAGAGTTTCTGAGTTAGCAGCTCTTTCTTGCTCGCCTCCTTTTCTGGAGTTTTTTCCGGATCGTGTAGTGCTTCGCACACGGGGTGATTTTCTACCTAAAGTAGTGTCACAATTTCATGTTAACCAGGATATTGTGTTGCCTTCACTCTGTCCGGATCCGAAGAATGCGAAAGAGCGAGCTTTACACACATTGGATTTAGTGCGAGCCTTGAAGTTTTATCTATTACTCAAGGTTTTCGTAAGACGGACTCCCTGTTTGTGGTTCCAGCAGGTCGTCGGCGTGGTCAACGAGCCTCCAAGGATTCTATAGCTCGTTGGATCCGGTCAGCTATTTTGGAAGCTTACCGTCTTGGGGGTGAATCTTGCCCGATTAAGATTCGAGCCCATTCCACGAGAGCTGTGGCTTCATCGTGGGCTTTTCATCAAGGTGCCTCGGCAGTGCAGCTCTGCCGGGCGGCAACTTGGCGCTCTGTCCACACGTTTACAAAGTTTTATAAAGTGGACGTCAGTGCTTCCGCTGATGCAGCCCTCGGACGTAGGGTCCTGCAGGCAGCTGTAGTTTAAAGTTCTAGATGAACTTGTGTTTAGCGCTGGTTGCGTTTTTTTGTTAAGGTTGTTGGGTTTCTGCCTCTTGTTTGGTTTTTTCCCACCCTTATTTTTGAACTGCTTTGGGACGTCCCATCAGTAATGAATACTGTGGCTCTCTTCCTTCCATCTGCAGCTGAAACACGGATTTTGGTAAGAACTTACCTGTAAAATCCTTTTCAGCGAAGGAAGGAAGAGAGACACAGCACCCTCCCAAGGCAGAAGTGTGTTGATGTTTTCAGATGCAGCGCGACCCTTATCTGATTGCGATATCTGGGCTGAGGTCAGCGCGCTAAGGCTCTGTTCCAGCATCGCCAGCTCATCACAGTAGTCAGGTTCAGTGAGTAGTACCTGGAACTCTGTGGTTTTTGCCTTTCTTTGCATGCATAACCTGTATTCTTGTGTTTTCTCTGAAGTTACTTCAGAAGGGGTTATGTTGCTCCGCTGGTGATCTTGGTTCTTCCCTAAAGCTTTGGTACGACTGAAGGAGCTGAGTAGGAGGAGCCCGAGCTGGAGGAGCCAGCCAGTCAACACGCTTTTGATCTGAGGTGTCATCCTGATCTGGGGCTCCGCCTACCCATCAGTAATGAATACTGTGACTCTCTTCCTTCCTTCGCTGAAAAGGATTTTACAGGTAAGTTCTTACCAAAATCCGTGTTTCTAAGGCCCTGGACAATCCTACCCTCCTCTTAGGACTCAGCCAGCAGTCGCCGTCTTTAAATTTTGCGCCCTTTTTCTCTGAGCGCGCGCTTCTCCGGCATTTTCCCTTCTTCCCCGGGTGTCTCTCCTCCCCCAGCTTCTGCCTGTCATGCCCTCCTGCTGGGCGCGGTTAGCTCTCCTCACCAGGCGTCCTCAGGCACGCCCCCCCTTAGCCGGCCGTCTTTAGTTTCCCTCAGTTCCTGGCGCCAAGGACATGCCCCCCCCGCCTGCGTTTTGGCCTATCAGGCCACAGGTTCCTTTTCCTTCGGCTGTTCACGCCCCCTTCTTGTGCGCCCGAGCCGACAGTCCAATCACAGGGCGCCTTTCTCAGCCCTGTTTGCTCAGCACTTTAGCCCCGCCCCACCGCTCGTGTCGGCACATCGCGTGGCCTCAGTGTCCATATTGGCAGCCGAGCTACAGCGCCTCAGTATCCCGGCGTGCTCATCTCTGCAGGCTCCAACAGGCATCTTCTCTGCGGTCTGCTTCGGGGGACACAGCTACCTGCACTCTGCTGCTGATCGCTTGGCTCCTGGTAGGCTCTGCCCTCTCTACCCCCTGGCTGCCTTTCCCCCTATCCACTCAGAAATATCTCCCTTTATAGCTTCTAGCTGCAGTTCTGTACAGACTCTTCCTATGCCCAATCCCGCAAGGGTCCCTGGTTGCAAACCCACGATGATTCATTACACTTGTGCCCTCTGTAAGAGAAAGTGGGCTTCAGGCCAGCCGTCACCCGACTGCCTGTCCTGCAGTCCTTCCTCCATGTCTGCCCCTCAGGAGAACCCCACCGCCCGGGATGAGAACACCCCCCCCCTTCTGGAGTGGGCTGTTGCCATGTCTCAGTCTGTCTCCAACCTCACTAAAATACCACAGTCCTTGGTACAGGCCCGGAACATATGCCTCATCTGCCACCACCAGTGCTCCGAACGCCTCTCACAGTGATTCGCACTCACCTGCCAAGAACCTTCACATGGACAGATCCGGAAAAAGATCTAGAAAGCGGACTCTGTCTAGTTCCTCATCCAGCTCACAGGGCCCCTCTGCAGCGTCCAGAGTGCCCCGCTCTGCCCGTTCCCCTCCTCGGAGGCGGATGTCGGGTCGGATTTAACTTCTCAGTCCAAGTCTGACTTGGAAGTAGGCTTCTGGGATGCAGGACATGGTAGATAGCCTTATCACAGCTATCGTTCAAACGCTTGAAATAAAAGAGGAAGAAGTGGCTGCTCAGGACGACTGTTTCTTTCAAACGGGTTAAACGGCCATCTAGAACCTTTCCCAATCATAAAGAGTTTGAGGCTACTACCTCTAGACATTGGGAACATCCCAGCAAACGATTTCCGGGGAGGAAGCAACTGGACGTTCTTTACCCTTTTTAGTCCGAATCTGGTCCGCAAATGGTCCGAATCCCCTAATGTGGATCCGCGGTTCTCGCGCTTATCCTCAAAGACAGTCCTGTCCATTCCTAATGCGGCTTCTCTCAAGGACGCTACGGACAGACAGATTGAGGCTTTATCAAAATCGGCCTTTGAGGCGGCGGGCACTGCTCTCTGCCCTAATTTCGCCTCCACTTGGGTAGCGAAAGTCATATCTGCTTGGGCCAAGATACTTCGCCGGGCATCATGGCAGCAGCTTCTACAGAGGAGCTTGCAGATTTAGCAGACCAGATTGCTCACGCCAGTAAATATCTCTTGAATGCTTACCTGGATGTGGCCGCCTGTTCCACTAGAGCTAGCGGCAACATCATTGCTGTTCGCCGTGTCCTTTGGTTAAAGGCGTGGAACGCAGACCCGGCCTCTAAAAAATCTCTCACTGGTCTACCGTTTCTGGGTTCCAGGCTCTTTGGAGCCAAGCTGGACCCCAAATAATTTCAGACGCCACTGGAGGCAAAAGTACCTCCTTGCCCCAATCCAGGCCAAAACGTCCCTTCAACAGAAAAGGACCCTTGCCCTTTCGCTCATTTCGGCCCTTCTCTTCCTCAGGAGGCTCCTCCCAACAGGACCGTTCCTCCGCTCAGGCCGGCATCACACTTGCGAGTTTGATGCGAGTAAGTCGCACGACTTTCTCACATCAACACCCGGCACCGCCGCCCGCTCTCGGACCAGAGTGTACGGCTGCAAGTATTTCTATGCAGCCGCACACTCGGGTCCGAGAGCGGGCGGCCGTGCCGGGTGTTGATGCGAGAAAGTCGTGCGACTTACTCGCATCAAACTCGCAAGTGTGACGCCGGCCTCAGGGTGAAAGAAAGAAACCGTCTTTCAAACCCACTGCTCACTGGAGGTCTAGGAGCCGACTCTCTAAGCCCTCTGGATCCCGCAGTCACAGATTCTCCTCTAAATGACAGGTCACCCCCACCTGGAAATCTTTCCAGGGTGGGAGGCAGGCTTCTTCTCTTCAAGGAGGCATGGTTGTCGTTGGTCGACGCCTTGGTCAGGGAAATCATTACATCCGGCTACAAAATAGAGTTTTCATCGCTCCCAGGAAGACGCTTCTTCTCTTCTCGCCCCCAAAACAGCCGTCACATCTCCCAGGGCTTCTCCAGGCCGTTTCTTCCCTCCTAAACTCAGGAGTGATCGTACCTGTCCCTTGGCACGAATGGTTTTCCGGGTTCTACTCGAACCTATTCGTAGTCCCAAAGAAAGACGGTTCACTCCGTCCGCTCTTGGAACTCAAGCAGTTGAATCGCCACCTTCGTATTCGCCACTTCAGAATGGAGTCCTTGCGCTCGGTGATCGCCTCCATGGAGCCGGGGGAATTTCTTTGCTCAGTGGACATACAGGATGCTTATCTGCGCATTCCTGTGTTCAACACCAAAGGTTCCTTCGGTTTGCCATACAGGAGCACCATTACCAGTTCACGGCTCTTCCGTTCGGCTTGGCCTCTGCTCCCAGGATCTTCTTGAAGGTCATGGTGGCGGTCATGGCCATCCTTCGTTCCAAGTGGATTCTCATAATCCCTTAGCTCGACGATCTCCTGGTCAAGGACATGTCTCGCCGGGACTGAGTCCAGAGCCTCCAGATCACTCTGGACACGCTGGTCTGTCTCGGCTGGATTGTCAACAAGGAAAAGTCTACCCTGATTCTGACCCAGCGTCTCGTCTTTCTGGGCATGGAACTCGACACCATTTATGCTCGGGTCTTTCTTCCAAAGGAGAAGTTCTCTTCTCTCCTGCAGGGGATCAAAGCTCTAAAGCGCCCAGCTCCTCTTCCTCTGTGGTTCGGCATGAGGGTTCTGGGGAAGATGATTGCCTTCATGGAAGCAGTGCCTTATGCCCTTTTGCACTCCCTCCCTCTCCAGCTGGCCCTCTTGTCTACCTGGGACAAGAGAGTAGTTTCCCTGGATCGTCCAGTGATTCTGCCTCTCAAGGTGAGACAGTCCCTCACCTGGTGGACGCTGTCCTCCTACATCCTGCGCGGAAGGTCATTTCTTCCTCTCCGGTGGCAGGTCATCACCACCGATGTCAGTCTTCAGGGTTGGGTAGCGGTCTTCCTCCATCTCACAGCGCTGGGACGCACAGGAAGCCCTCCTCCCAATTAATCTCTTGACGATCAGGGCAATCTTTCTTGCCCTCCTCCACTGGCAGTCCCTCCTCGCAGGCAAGCCGGTGCGCCTTCAGTTGGACAATGCCATGGCCATGGCTTACATAAACCACCAGGGCGGGACTCGAAGCAAGCAAGTCATGGCCGAGGTGGCAAAGATTCTTTGGTGGGCGGAACGCCATGTCCCTGCCATCTCAGCCGTTCACATTCCAGGGATGGACTCGGGTGGCTCGTATCCGGCGAGTGGTCGCTCAACCCCGCCGTCTTCCACCAAATTTGTCTAAGGTAGGTCGTTCCAAACATCGACCTAATGGCTTCTCGAGCAAACCACAAGGTTCCCCAGTATGTAGCCAGGTCCCGGGACCTGATGGCAGTCGGTTGCGACGCACTAGTGATCCCGTGGTCCCAGTTTCAGATGCCCTATCTTTTTCCGCCTCTTCTCTTGATTCCAAGAGTCGTAAAAAAGATAAAGGCAGAAGGAGTTCCCATACTGTTAATAGACTGGCCGCGACGGGCCTGGTATGCGGAGCTAATGAACATGCTCTCGAACGTCCCCTGGAGGCTTCCAGCCCGTCCGGATCTTCTCTCGCAAAGGCCCCTCTTCCACCCGAGTTCTCAGTCTCTAGCTTTAACGGCATGGATGTTGATGCCGCGGTCCTGAGGAACACAGGGTTTTCGGACAACGTCATTCAGACTATGATTAAGGCCAGGAAGCCAGCATCTTCCCGCATCTATCAAAATCTTTCTTGGAGCCTTCATTGGGGGGGACACAGCACCCTCCCTTAATGTTGTACATTGTTGGCCATTGTGTCGTTGTTTTGGATTGGTACATAGATTGAGTCTTTTTTGTTTATTCTTGCTCCTACTACTGCTTTTGCACCACCTGAGTTGCTTTGTGCCTGTCGGTAGGTGTATACTGCTGAGGAGGAGCTATTTTTTTCTTATTTGCATAGTGTCAGCCTCCTAGCGGCAGCAGCATACACCCATGGTAACCTGTGTCCCCCAATGAAGGCTCCAAGAAAGAGATTTTACGGTGAGTACCAAAAATCCCACTTTTCCCTGCATAAATCATCATTAGAACTACAATCCTACCACCCTTGCGAAAATAAATGAGAACGAGTGATAAAAGCAAAGGAGGTGGAAGCAGCTGGGTCACGAGATGAATGATTGGTGCAGCTGGGCTGCCAGGGACTTTTCAGTGATGTTGGATTGTAGTTCTAATGATAATTCATATAGGGAAAATTGACTTCATGTTTCTACATAGAGCTTAGAAGGATTCAGCTAGTAAATTTTTAATCATGTGATGTCATAGACATAATTGAAAACAGAAGAAATACCTGGGTAGAAAGGCAAAATGAGCAATTGTAAGTACACAGTGCCACATAATATAATGATTGCAATATATTAAAGGGAATCTGTCACCCCATTTTTGCCCTATGAGATAGGGCCACCGCCATCAGGGGCTTATCTACAGCATTCTGTAATGCTGTAGATAAGCCCTCGATGTCACCTGAAAGTGAAGAAAAACGAGTTATATTATACTCACCCAGGGGCGTTCTGCCACCGTCCGGTCCGATGGGCGTCGCGGTCCGGGGCCTCCCATCTTGTAGCGAACCCGGCCTCTTCGTTCCGTCCGTCGCGGACCTCTCTGACCTTTCCCAGCGCCTGCGCACTGCAGTACTCTGCTCTGCCCTCACCAGGGCAGAGCAGTGCGCCTGCGCAGGAGCCGCAACGGACGGAACGAAGAGGCCGGCTTCGCTACAAGATGGGAGGGACCGGACCGCGACGCCCATCGGACCGGACGGCGTGCTCCTAACAGCCGCAGGTGGAATTGCGATCCACCCGCAGCTGTTAACATGTTAAATGTTACTGTCAATCTCTGATAGCAGCATGTAACATGCTTGCACAGGAGTCGCGTCACTAATTCCTCCCATCAGTGCCCATGTCACATGACTGTGTGTCACCAATGGATTGACATGACAACCTGGGGTCTGCAGGAGACCCTGTGATTGAGAGCCACCCAGAGGATGATGCATTTATCAAGTGACTATTTCTGCTACACATAGAAGGGCTGAAGCTCTGCTGTGTGTAGCACAGGCGATCGGATGATCGCAGCTTCTAGTCTCCCATAGAGACTATTGAAGCAAGTGTAAAGTAAAAAGACGGATTTTGGTAAGACCTTACCTGTAAAATCCTTTTCAGCGAAGGAAGGAAGGGAGACACAGTCATTAGTAGTGGGTAGGCGGAGCCCACACAGGATAGAACACCTCAGATTAAAAAAAGAGTGTTGACCGGCCCCTCCAGCTTGGGCTCCTCCTACTCCAGCTCTCCAGTCCGTACACAAGCTAAGGAAGAGCAAATATCACCAGCGGAGCAACATAACCCCTTCTGAAAAACTTCAGAGAAAAAAACAAGAAAACAGGTTATGCATATAACAGAAAAAAACACACAGTCCCAGGTACTACTCACTGAACCTGACCACTGCGATGAGCTGGCAATGCTGGAAACAGAGCCTTAGCGCGCCGACCTCAGCCCAGATAATCGCTATCAGAGAAGGGTCACGCCGCATCTGAAAACACAACAACACACTTCTGCCATGGGAGGGAGCTGTGTCTCCCTTCCTTCCTTCGCTGAAAAGGATTTTACAGGTAAGGTCTTACCAAAATCCGTCTTTCAGCAGCAGATGGAAGGAAGGGAGACACAGTCATTACTAGTGGGACGTCCCAAAGCAGTCCAGAAATTAAGGGTGGGCAAAAAACCAAAAGAGGCAGATTCCCAACAACTTAGATAAATGCGCAACTAGCGCTAAATACAAGTTCACAAGAACTTTAAACTACAGCCGCCTGCAGGACCCTACGTCCCAAGGCCGCATCAGCGGAAGCACTAACGTCCACCTTATAAAATTTTGTAAACGTGTGGACGGAGCGCCAGGTCACCGCCCGACAGAGCTGAGCTGCCGAGGCCCCTTGATGAAAGGCCCACGATGAACCCACAGCCCTCGTGGAGTGAGCTCGAATCTTAATCGGGCAAGGTTCACCCTTAAGTCGGTAAGCCTCTAAAATGGCCGACCGAATCCAACGAGCTATAGAGTCCTTGGAAGCTCGTTGACCACGCCGACGTCCTGCTGGAATCACAAACAGAGAATCCGATTTCCGAAAACTTTGAGTAATAGACAAATAGAACTTCAAAGCCCGCACTAAATCCAATGTGTGCAAGGCCCGTTCCTTCGCATTCCTCGGCTCCGGACAGAGCGAGGACAACACAATATCCTGGTTAACATGAAATTGTGACACCACCTTAGGTGGAAAATCGCCCCGTGTGCGGAGCACTACGCGATCCTGGTGAAACTCCAGAAAAGGAGGCGAGCAAGAAAGAGCCGCCATCTCAGAAACCCTTCTCAAAGAAGTGACCGCCACTAGGAAGGCAACCTTCCAAGAGAGCAAAGAAAGGCTAACAGTGTCCATAGGCTCAAAAGGCCCATGTTGGAGAGCCTCCAAGACAAGATTGAGCCGCCAAGTAGACACAAGCGCCTTCCGCGGCGGAAACTGACGTGTTACTCTGCGAAAAAAGGAACGTACGTCCCTACGCGAAGCGATAGCCTTCCGAAACAGCAAGGACAGAGCAGAAACCTGACCCTTCAGAGTGCTAACTGCCAAACCCTTGTCCAGCCCGTACTGCAAAAAGGCCAACAAATTGGGAATGGAAAAAATCCTCGAGTTCCTTGAAGAACCCGAACACCACGAAAAGAAGGCCTCCCAAGTCTTGTGATAAATCCTAGTAGTAGCCGGACCTCTGGCAGCTCGCAGAGTGGCAATGACTTCGGCTGAAAAACCTTGACGGGTCAAGATTTCGGTCTCAAGAGCCACGCCGTCAAACGCAGAGACTTCAGGTCCGGATGACGAACGGGCCCTTGGGTTAACAGGTCCGGGCGAAGAGGTAGTGGAAGTGGAGGCGCTGCCAGAAGCGACACCAGCGTCGAGAACCACGTCCTCCTTGGCCAATCCGGGGCTACCAACATAGCCGGGACTCTCTCCAGTCTGATTCGACGCAACACCAGAGGAAGTAAGGATATCGGCGGGAACACATAGATTAGCTCGAATTGGTCCCACGGAGCCACCAGAGCATCCACCGCCACAGCCTTCGAGTCCTTGTACCTGGACATGAACGTCGGTAACTTGGCATTGAACCTGGATGCCATCAAATCCACTTGGGGAGTTCCCCAACGGGAGCACAGCAGTGCAAAAATTTCCGGATGAAAACTCCATTCTTCGGGGTCCATCTTTTCACGATTGAGGAAGTCCGCCGTGATATTCTGAACTCCTGGAATGTGAATCGCAGAGATGGCTGGCACCCTGGCCTCGGCCTATACTAGGATCCGAGACACCTCCATCATAAGCCTGAAGCTCCTCGTCCCACCTTAATGGTTGATATACGCGACCGCCGTCGCGTTGTCTGTCTGCACTCGGACTGGTAGACCGCTTAAAGGGACCGTCCAGTGTTGGAGGCAAAGGAAAATTGCCCTCAATTCCAGGATGTTGATCGGCAGGACAGACTCTTCCGACGACCATACCCCCTGAATCCAGAGATCGTTCCAGACCCCCCCCAGCCCGTCAGGCTGGCATCGGTGGTTATGACCGACCACCTCGAAGGGAGGAAGGACTTCCCCAGGGATAACGCTTCCGGACGTAACCACCATCCTAGAGACTCTCGCACCCTGTGAGAGATGATGACACTGCAATCCAGCGAAGCCTGCGATCGATCCCAACGGTTCAAAATGAGCATTTGGAGAGCCCTGGAATGAAAATGGGCAAACGGAAGTGCCTCCATCGACGCCACCATCAAGCCCAGAAGGCGCATACATCTTCGAAGGGACATTGCTGTCGAAGACTTCATAACCTGTACATGTCGAAGAAGACTTGCTTGCTTGTCTGGAGGCAGAGACACCACCGCTCGTACCGTGTCGAAATGCATCCCCAAAAAAAAAGGATTGACTGCGACGGTTCCAGAGACGACTTCTCCCAATTGACCAGCCACCCGAAGTCCTCCAGGAGCTGAAGGGATAGATTGCGAGACGTCACCACCTCCTTCTTCGAGGACGCCACAATCAAAAGGTCGTCCAGGTAGGGAAGAATCGTAACCCCCTGTCTTCGAAGGATCGCCAATAGAGGTGCCAGAATTTTGTAAAAACTCTGGGTGCTGAAGCCAACCCGAATGGCAGGGCCACAAACTGGTAATGGTCCTGACCTATGGCAAAAAGAAGGAAGCGTTGGTGGGCCCTTCCGACGGGAACATGCAAATAAGCGTCGCGAATGTCGATTGACACCAAAAAGTCGTTCTGCGACAGGGCCGCCACAACCGAGCGAAGTGACTCCATGCGGAATTTCCGGGTGCGGACATGCCGATTCAATCTTTTGAGATCCAGAATGGGGCGAAATTTGTCCTCCTTTTTGGGGACCACAAAGAGGTTGGAATAAAACCCTCTTCCCCGGTCCTCCGGCGGAACCAGTACCACCACACCCTTCTGCAGAAGGGAATCGACCTCCCGCAATAGAGCGGCAAATAGCTCGGGCTCTGACGGAATGCGAGATTGACAAAAACTGTCCGGGGGTCGAGAAAGAAACTCTATGAAGTAGCCTGCCGACACAACCCGCGTCACCCAGACGTCCGAAACGCGGGAAACCCAAGTCGATTCGAATTGGAGCAGGCGACCCCCCACTCGAGAGCCCTCGAGTGAGGCCCTGGCGTCAGTCCGCCTTAGCGGGCTTTTTGTCAGCTTCCCGCTTGTCTTGACGGAAGCTCTGTTTCCAGGGAGTGTGGGATTTCTGAGAGGTCTTTTTTCCTGAAAAAGATGGACGACCCGATCCCCAAGAGGGCTGACCGAACCGTCCCCTGGACCGAAAGGACCGCCGACTACTACCGGCACTAGGCCTGTCAGACGCAGAAGTCACAGCTCTTCGCTGCGGTAAAGCCGTTTCTTTTGCCTTTGCTTTAACAATCAGCTCCGTGAGGTCAGAAACAAATAGCTGACCACCCTTGTAAGCTAAAGATAGCAAACCTTGCTTGGAAACCGCGTCCCCGGTCCACTGTCTAAGCCACAGTGCTCTCCTGACTATGACCGCCGAGGATTGCGCCCTGGACAGCAGTGACGCAGTATCCAAACCTGCATCACTGCCATATCGGGCTGCATCCTCCAACAAATTGAAAAGCCCATCTACCTCGGATAGCGGGATCCATCTTGCCACGCCGTCCGTAGACGGTCCAACCTGCTCAGGGAAGCTTTACAAGCACACATGGATCCTAGTACTGCTCTGAATCCATGACCCGCGGCCTCGTAGATGGATTTCGCCGCCATCTCCGTTTTTCTGTCCAGCGGATCCTGCAGACTCGCCTTCCCTTTAACAGGAAGTAATGAGGATTTGCTAAGCTGGGATAAAGGGACATCCACTTCAGGAGAAGGAATCCAATTATCAATCAACTCCGTCGAACACAGATACAGTGTCTCAAAAAACCGTGTCCCCTGAAAACGTTTATCTGGACACAGGCGTTCCTTCTCCACTGCCCCATTAAGCTCATCCAGAGATGGTAATGCTGATCGCGACCTATGCGACTCCTGAAACATCCGAGCCGACTTACCAGGACGTCTAGTTACCTCCTCCGGTAACTGTAACGCCTCCCTCATGGCTCCAATAAAAGCTTCTGCACGGCCCAAAAAAGAGGCAGAGTGTCCCTGCCGATCCTCCTTATCCGAATTGGACATCTCCCCATCCGAGCTTGAAGGGAACCCTCCATACCAGAGATCTCAGAGTCGCTACGCGAGAAGGATAGTACCGGCCTTTGGCGCTTCCTGCCATGAGAGGATCTAGCTGACACCCAATAACCTAGAAGGTCAGACAGGCCATCAATAGAACGAGTGAGGGCCTCCATTTTGACATCACTGAAACCTCCGACCGCTGCGCTTGACGCCGTCGAGGACTCCTGCGTGTCAGATACGCGAGACTGATCCTGTAGCGAACCTGGGAGACGGTCCGCACCTCCTGGACCCTGATCTGACATGCCCTCACACAGTATATGGCAGGTTAAACCTGTCAGTAACTAGAAAAGTGTGGTTTCACAAAGGAAAGAAAAAAACGAACGCTGAATGGTTAAAGCTCTTAAAGAGAGCTACCCCAGCTGTCCCCCAATTAAGGGTTAACCGCCTATTAGGGGTTAATGTCGCAGACTCCCCACAAACTTTCTGTTAAATGAAAAGGGTGTGCGAGCCCCAGACAAAAAAAGGCCTCTATATGAGGCCACAGCTGCAGGACAGCTCAGTCTGCCACCTAATTGTGCCTCAGAAAGGTGCCCTGCGCTGTGAGGGTGAGGGAGTTAAGCTTCTGCCCTGATAGGCAGGAGCGACTCACCCAGCTGGCCGCGGTGCAGTGTTCCTTCGGTCTGTCGGGAGGAGCGGAGAGTGAGGAGCCCGAAGCCTTCAATAATGGCCGCCGCGCTGTGAAAGAGGGAAGCCGGAAGAGGAGAGGCAGGAGAAATCGCGCGCTCAGAGCGCTTCCTGCCCGCGAAAGACCGGGGAAGCGCGAAGCCACGCCCCCCGCCGGCTTAAAAAAAAACGCGCGCGAATCCTCCGCTCTCCGCTCCTGCCCCGCTCCCATGTCATGCAGGCATCCACCTGCGGACAAAAAAACACATCACCAAAATGAATACATGTGGCAGCGGCTGCCGCAGCAGCCGCTGAAGCACTCAAAACGTAATTAAATGTTGAGTACTCACCAGCTGAGCGCCACAGGGACCCCCAGGGATTTGTGGCGCTATGCCCATCGCTTTTCCCCCAGGGCGGGAACGCAGTGACCCCAGAAGCGTGGTTTGCGTCCCCGCCAGGGAAGCAACCCTCATCCCCCGGGGCCGGCAGGGTTCTGCAGGGACCACCTTAAAGGGTAATACAGATCCGCCAAGGGAGGGGTGGGGGTCCAGCAGCGCTGAGACCCCAAGACCACTGGGATCCAAGTCTCTGTCTGATAAAAATAAAAAAAATTTCTGAGGAGCTGCTCCAGCAGCGACCATCCTCTGTGACCTCAAATTTTAGACTGGAGAGCTGGAGTAGGAGGAGCCCAAGCTGGAGGGGCCGGTCAACACTCTTTTTTTAATCTGAGGTGTTCTATCCTGTGTGGGCTCCGCCTACCCACTAGTAATGACTGTGTCTCCCTTCCTTCCATCTGCTGCTGAAAGAATTTTTTTTTTAAAAAAAAAAACATACCCCATTCAAAATAACACAATTAAAAAAAATACACACATTTGGTATCTCTGAGTTCATAATCGCTCAATCTATCAATATATAAAAATCCGATCGGTAAACAGCGTAACAAGAAGAAAAAAACAAGCCGCCAGAATTTCGGTTTTTTGGTCACTGCAACATTGCATTAAAATCCAATAACGGGCGATCAAAAGGTCATATCTTCACCAAAATGGTGTCAAGAAAAACATCAGCTTGGCTCCAAAAAATAAGCCCTCACCTAACCCGAGATCACGAAAAATGGAGATGCTACGGGTCTCGGAAAATGGCAACTTTTTTTTTTTTTTTTTTTATAAAAACTTTGGATTTTTTGCATCGCTTAAATAAAAAGCACCTAGACATGTTTGGTGTCTATTAACTCGTAATGACCTGGAGAATAATAGTGGCAGGTCAGTTTTAGCATTTAGTGAAGGTGGTAAAAACAACAATTGTGGGATTGCACTATATGGTAAAACCAATGGTGTTTTTCAAAAGTACAACCTGTTGCTCAAAAAGACAAGCCCTCACATGGTCATATTGACGGAAAAATAAAAAGATTATGGCTCTGGGAAGAAGGGGAGCAAAAAAACGGAAAAATTCAAGGTGGTGAAGGGGTTAATGGAAGGAGTGCTTCTTTAACAGAAATAGAAAATGGACAATCCCTTTTAATATACTTTGTTTATGGCTATGGGTTACAAAAAGTCTCTGTATATCGTTTCTTACCTCACGTGATGATTTTACATCGGCTCACTTGCAGTTAATGTTGCTCTTCATTTTTCTGTGTCATATCTTTATAGATGGATTGGCATATTCTGCTTTGCTGAAAAACGAGTTGTTGGGGGCCGGAATTGAAAAAGTTCAGGACCCTCAAACTGAAGACCGCCGCCTTCAACCATCCACACCTGAAAAGAAGAGTCTATTCACGGTAAGGTCCCAACATTCCCAATTTGCTTTAGCCATCCAGCGGTGGCATCGTTTGTGAACTAGGGTGGTCCTAGTGCATGTGGGGACAGCTAGAAGTGGCGATAAGTATGGAATCCTAATAGAAAGTATATTTGATTCTAATAGCCAACTCTAAGGAAAAGCGAAATGATACTGTGGTTATTAGGAGGTTTTCCATCACGTTCTATTCTTGAATGTTTGACTTTTTTCTTTTCAGTATTCCTTAAGCTCAAAGCGATCCAGCCCCGATGATGGAAATGAAGTGTCTCCATATTCTTTGTCCCCGTGAGTAACAAAAGGTAAACTTTTTAGTTGTCATTTTAAAAGTTTAAAACTAGCTTTCTTGGGTAAAGACTATATATTTTTTTTTCCCCACTACACAGTCAAAAACTTTTGCGCTCTCCACGAAAACCCACACGGAAGATTTCTAAAATTCCATTTAAGGTACTCGATGCCCCAGAACTACAAGATGATTTCTACCTTAATCTAGTGGACTGGTCATCCCTGAATGTGTTGAGTGTAGGATTGGGGACCTGTGTATATCTATGGAGCGCATGTACAAGCCAGGTAAGGGAGAAGAGCCGTTCGTGTAAGTATATGTGTTGTATAAGTATGTACCCACATCTGCCCTTGGGGAACAGTAGGGCCACCCCTATACATGTTCGATAGTCAACTGGTCTCGTCAAAATTGGCTAGGTTTTATGGCCACCTAAACTTCACACATGATATATTGGTTACGGATTAATCCTTTCACTGCCTGTACAATTTTGAAACTCAATTCTGGATTCTAAAATTGAATTATACTACCTTAAAAAAATCAGACCCAAGCAGAACCTAAGAAGTACACCCCTAATTAGAGGACATATATCCTCAAATGGTATCTAAGAATGATTACATAAAACCAGAAAGCAAAACTTTCAATACTGTCCAGTGTATATGCCCCTAGAATATTTTGCCTGGCTATATTTGAAAGCTAAATGGAACCTGTCACGTTGTACATGCTGTCTGATCTATAGACAGCATGCTATAGATAAGGAGACGCTGAGCAGAATGGTGCACATTTTTGTGGGAAATTATTCAGTATAACTTGTATTTTATTAATTGAAGTCCTTGGTGTTTGTATGTGTAGGAGTCCAGTGGGCGGTCCTACTCAGTGATGTACAGTCATGCAGGGAAGACTGGGTAGGACAGCCTGCTGGACTCAAGCATACTAACACAGGGATTTTAATTAGGGGTTGGCCACTTCTTTTATGTTGATGGTTTTTGTTCTAGGGTAGGCCATCAATATTTGATTGAGAAGGTGCAGCATCCTTCACCCTGGCAATCGGCTGTTACCAGCGGCATTTATATAGAGGGTGCTTCTGCATTACCTCGCCGCGGCTACTATACAGATGATGGAGGTGCTGAGAACTTCCGTCTGCCATCTGTGCCAGTAACAGCTGATCAGCGGGGTGCCTGGTGTCGCAACCCCATCTATCAGATATTTACGGCCTATCTTTAGGGTTGGCTATCAATAAAAAAAAATTGTGGACAACCCTTTTCAGTGTTCCATACACCTTAGACCAGAGATCTCAAACACTTGGGTCGCATCCAGCCCATGAGGCTGCATCTTGCAGCCCGCAGCCATCGGAGCTCTGTGTGACTGTCGCGGCCCGGTCCACGGGCCGCCGATGCAGAGCTTTGTTTCAGCTGAATGCCTTGGACGCAGGTTCAGTTGAAATGTATTGCAGCGCGGAGTCCATCTCTGCTCCGCAATACCGGCCAATCCAAGGTCAGCAGCTGATGTCGGCATGCTGGCGCAGGCAGTGTATTACGTCTGCCATGTACTGCTTTGGCTGGAGGAAGAGGTCGCTGTTCGCCAACGGAGCGAGGTCAAGTAAGAAGGATTTTTCAGCAGCAGATGGAAGGAAGAGAGACACACTAGTCATTACTAGTGGGTAGGCGGAGCCCAGATAGGATTGACACCTCAGATTAAAAAGAGTGTTGACCGGCCCCTCCAGCTCGGGCTCCTCCTACTCCAGCTTCTCCAGTCTAAAATTTGAGGTCTCAGAGGATAGTCGCTGCTGGAAGCAGCTCCTCAGAAGAATTTTTTATTTTCATCGGACAAGAGACTTGGATCACCAGAAGTGGTCTTGAGGTCTCAGGGGTCTCAGCGCTGCTGGACCCCCACCTCTCCTTTGGCGGATCTGTATTTCCTGTATGGTGGTCCCTGCAGAACCCTGCCGGCCCTGGGGGATGAGGATGGCTTCCCTGGCGGGGACGCAAACCGCGCTTCTGGGGTCACTGCGTTCCCCGCCCTGGGGGGAAGCGATGGGCACAGCGCCACAGACCCCTGGGGGTCCCTGTGGCGCTCAGCTGGTGAGTACTCCACATTTTTAATAATGTTTGTGAGTGCTTCAGCGGCTGCTGCGGCAGCCGCTGTTACATGTATACATGTCGGTGACTAGTGTTTTTGTCCGCAGGTGGATGCCTGCAGGACATAGGAGAGGAGTTGCGCGCCTTTTATTTGAATTTTCGCGGCGCTCTGAGCGCGCGCTTTACTGCTGTCTCCATTTCCGGCTTCTCTCATGGAGCGCATCGGAGGCACAGCGCGGCGGCCATTACTGAAGCAGGCTGAAAGCTTTCTCGGGCCTTTCACTCTCCTCCCCTCCCGGCAAGACGCTACACCGCGACCAGCTGGGTGAGTCGCTTCTACCCGTCTGGGCAGAAGCTTAACCCCCTCACCCCCACAGCGCGGGCGCCTTTCTGAAGCACTAATCGGGTGCAGACTGCGCTGTCCTGCAGCTGTTATCTTATAAGGGGGCTCGCACATCCTTTTCATTAAAGAGGTTGTGGGGAGTCTGCGACATTAACCCCTATTAGATGGTTAACCCTTTCAGCGCAAGAATCCAGCAATACCCGCCGTAGGTTCTATTCCAGCTTGGATCAGAACATAAAGGGTTAATTATACTGCTGACATATTCTGCTGATATTTTAAATTGAGGGACAGCTGGGGTAGCTCTCCCCTTTAAGAGCTTTAACACTTCAGCGTTCTTGTTTCGTCCACTTTAAGAAACCACACTTTTTTCTAATTACTGACAGGTTTTGACCTGCCATATACTGTGTGAGGGCAATCAGGGTCCAGAAGGTGCGGACCGTCTCCCAGATCCGCTACAGGATCAGTCGCGCGTATCTGATACGCAGACCTCGACGGCGTCAAGCGCAGCGGTCGGAGGTTGCAGTGATGCAAAAATGGATGTCCTCGCTCGTTCTATTTATGGCCTGCCTAACCTTTTAGGTTATTGGGTGTCAGCCAGATCCTCTCATGGCAGGAGGCGACACAGGCCAGTACCATCCTTCCCGCATAGCGAATCAGAGATCTCTGATATAGAATACGGATTTTTCAGCAGCAGATGGAAGGAAGAGAGACACACTAGTCATTACTAGTGGGTAGGAGGAGCCCAGATGAGATAGACACCTCAGATTAAAAAGAGTGTTGACCGGCCCCTCCAGCTCGGGCTCCTCCTACTCAGCTCTCCAGTTTAAAATTTGAGGTCTCAGAGAATAGTCGCTGCTGGAAGCAGCTCCTCAGAAGATTTTATTATTTTTTATCGGACAGAGACTTGGATCACCAGAAGTGGTCTAGAGGTCTCAGGGGTCTCGGCTCTGCTGGACCCCACCTCTCCCTTGGCGGATCTGTATTACCCTATATGGTGGTCCCTGCAGAACCCTGCCGGCCCGGGGGGATGAGGATGGCTTCCCTGGCGGGGACGCAAACCGCGCTGCAGGGGTCACTGCGTTCCCCGCCCTGGGGGGAAGCAATGGGCATAGCGCCACAAATCCCTGGGGGTCCCTGTGGCGCTCAGCTGGGTGAGTACTCAACATGTTAATGTGTTTTGAGTGCTTCAGCGACTGCTGCGGCAGCCGCTGTTACATGTATACATGTCGGTGACTGGTGTTTTTTGTCCGCAGATGCCTGCAGGACATAGGAGAGAGGAGTTGCGCGCCTTTTTATTTGAATTTTCGCGCCACTCTGAGCGCGCGCTTTACTGCTGTCTCCTTTTCCGGCTTCTCTCATGGAGCACATCGGAGGCACAGCGCGGCGGCCATTACTGAAGCAGGCTGAAAGCTTCCTCGGGCCTTTCACTCCTCCCCTCCCGGCAAGACGCTACACCGTGACCAGCTGGGTGAGTCGCTTCTACCCGTCTGGGCAGAAGCTTAACCCCCTCACCCCCACAGCGCGGGCGCCTTTCTGAGGCACAAATGAGTGGCAGATAGCGCTGTCCTGCAGCTGTTATTCCATAAGAGGGCTCGCACACTCTTTTCATTAAAGAGGTTGTGGGGAGTCTGCGACATTAATGCCACTATACGTTCCCGATAACAATCCCGATAACGACGCATACTAATGCGATCGTTTGTGTGATCGTTTTAATGTCGCTAGTAGCTGCCAATCTGGACGACGCATAAGCGGATAGCGATCTCCTTTACGAATTTGGCGGTCATTGCGATGTACAAAACAGCGCAATTTTTTTAGCGATGTTTAGTGTGGCATGGCTGCCCTGCAGCTGCTGCCTTATAAAGGCACTTGGGGCTCGCACACCCTTTTCATTATCAAGGTTGTGGGGAGTCTGCTATTTTAACCCCTTCTTAGGCGGTTAACTCTTAATGGGGGACAGCTGAAGTAGCTCTCTCTTTAAGAGCTTTAACTCTTCAGCGTTCGTTTTTTCTTTAAGAAACACACTGTTCTAGTTACTGACAGGTTTATCCTGCCATATACTGTGCAAGGACATGTCAGATGCCGACCGTCTCTCAGATCCGCTACAGGATCAGTCTCGCGTATCTGACACGCAGACCTCGACGGCGTCATGCGCAGCGGTCGGAGGCTCCAGTGGTGTCAAAATGGAGGCCATCGCTAGTTTCTATTGATGGCCGGTCTGACCTTCTAGGTTTTTTGGGTATCGGCTAGATCCTCTCAAGGAAGCGACACAAGCCGGTGCCTTCCTTCCCGCGTAACGAAGATGTCCGATTCGGACAAGGAGGATCGGCAGGGACACTCTGTCTCTCTTTTGGGCCGTACGGAGGCTTTTATTGAAGCCATGAGGGCGTTACAGTTACCGGTGGAGGTAACTAGACGTCCTGGTAAGTCGGCCCGGATTTTTCAGGAGTCGCATAGGTCGCGATCAGCTTTACAACGTTTTCAGACACTGTATCCGTGTTCTACGGAGTTGATTGAAGGGAATGTCCCTTTATCCCAGCTTAGCAAATCTTCCTTTTAAAGGGAAGGAGAGTCTGCAGGACCCGCTGGACAGAAAAACGGAGATGGCAGCAAGATCCATCTGCGAGGCCGCGGGTCATGGATTCAGTGCTAAGGATCCATGTGTGCTTGTAAAGCTTCCCTGAGCCGGTTGGACCGTCTACGGACGGCGTGGCAAGATGGATCTCCTCTATCGAGGTAGATGGGCTTTTCAAGTTGTTGGAGGATACTGCGTCACTGCTATCCAGGGCGCAATCCTCGGCAGTCACAGTCAGAGAGCACTGTGGCTTAGACAGTGGACTGGGGACGCGGTTTCCAAGCAGGGTATGCTATCTTTAGCTTACAAGGTGGTCAGCCTTTGGATCTGACCTCACGGAGCTGATTGCCAAGGCAAAAGCAAAAGAAACGGCTTTACTGCAGCGAAGAGCTGTGACTTCTGCGTCTGGCAGGACTAGTGCCGGTAGTAGTCGGCGGTCTTTTCGGTCCAGGGGACGGTTCGGTCAGCCCTCTTGGGGATCGGGTCGTCCCTCTTTTTCAGGAAAAGAGACCTCTCAGAAATCCCGCACTCCCTGGAAACAAAGTTTCCGTCAAGAAAAGCGAGAAGCTGACAAAATGCCCGATAAGGCGGACTGACGCCAGAGTCTCACTCGAGGGCTCTCGAGTGGGGGGTCGCCTGCTCCAATTCAAATTGACTTGGGTTTCCCGCGTCCCGGACGCCTGGATGACGCGGGTTGTATCGGCAGGCTACTTTATAGAGTTTTCTTCTCGACCCCCAGACAGTTTTTTTGCCAATCTCTCATTCTGTCAGAGCCCGAGCTATTTGCCGCTCTACTGCGAGAGGTCGATTCCCTTCTACAGAAGGGTGTGGTGGTACCGGTTCCGCAGGAGGACCGGGGAAGAGGGTTTTATTCCAACCTCTTTGTGGTTCCCAAAAAGGAGGACAAATTTCGCCCCATTCTGGATCTCAAAAGATCGAATCGGCATGTCCACACCCGGAAATTCCGCATGGAGTCGCTTCGCTCCGTTGTGGCAGCCTTGTCGCAGAACGACTTTTTGGTGTCAGTCGACATTCGCGACGCTTATTTGCATGTTACAGTCGGAAGGGCTCACCAACGCTTCCTTCGTTTTGCCATAGGTCAGGACCATTACCAGTTTGTGGCTCTGCCATTCGGGTTGGCCTCAGTGCCAAGAGTTTTAACAAAAATTCTGGCGTCTCTCATGGCAATTCTTCAAAGACAGGGGGTTTCGATTCTCCCTACCTGGACGACCTTTTGATGGTGGCGTCCCCAAAGGAGGAGGCGGTGACGGCACGCAATCTATCCCTTCAGCTCCTGGAGGACTTCGGGTGGCTGGTCAATTGGGAAAAGTCGTCTCTGGAACCGTCGCAGTCAATCCTGTTTTTGGGAATGCATTTCGACGAGCAGTGGTGTCTCTGCCTCCAGACAAGCAAGCATGTCTCCTTCGACATGTACAGGTTATGAAGTCTTCGACTGCAATGTCCCTTCGAGGGTGTATGCGCCTTCTGGGTTTTATGGCGTCCATGGGGGCACTTCTGTTTGCCCAGTTTCATTCCAGGGCCCTCCAAAGGCTCATTCTGAGCCATTGGCGATCGCAGGCTTCGCTGGTTTGCAGTGTCATCATCTCCCACAGGGTGCGAGAGTCTCTAGGATGGTGGTTACGTCCGGAAGCGTTATCCCTGGGGAAGTCCTTCCTCTCTCCGAGGTGGTCGGTCATATCCACCGATGCCAGCCTGACGGGCTGGGGAGGTGTCTGGAACGATCTCTGGATTCAGGGAGTATTGTCGTTGGCTGTCCTGCCGATCAACATCCTGGAATTAAGGGCAATTTTCCCTTGCCTCCAACACTGGACGGTCCTTTTAAGCGGTCTGCCAGTCCGAGTGCAGACAGACAATGCGACGGCGGTCGCGTATATCGAACATCTAGGCGGGACAAGGAGTTCCAGGCTCATGGTGGAGGTATCTCGGATCCTGGTATGGGCCGAGACCAGAATGCCAGCCATCTCTGCGATCCACATTCCAGGAGTTCAGAATATCACGGCAGACTTTCTCAGTCGCGAGAAGATGGATCCCGGAGTAAGAAGTCTTCATCCGGAGATTTTTGCACTGCTGTGCTCCCGTTGGGGAACTCCCCAAGTGGATTTGATGGCATCCAGGTTCAATGCCAAGTTACCGACTTTCATGTCTAGGTACAGGGACCCGAAGGCTGTGACGGTGGATGCTCTGGTGGCTCCGTTGGACCAATTCGAGCTAATCTATGTGTTTCCGCCGATACCCTTACTTCCTCTGGGGTTGCGTCGGATCAGACTGGAGAGAATCCCGGCTATTTGATAGCCCCAGATTGGCCAAGGAGGATGTGGTTCTCGACACTGGTGTCGCTTCTGGCAGCTCCTCCTTTTCCACTTTCTCTTCGCCCGTACCTGTTAACCCAAGGGCCCGTTCGTCATCCGGACCTGAAGTCTCTGCGTTTGACGGCGTGGCTCTTGAGACCGAAATATTGACCTTCAAGGTTTTTCAGCCAAAGTCATTGCCACTTTGCGGGCTGCCAGAGGTCCGGCTAATACTAGGATTCATCACAAGTCTTGGCAAGCCTTCTTTTTGTGGTGTTCGGTTTTTCAAGGAACCCGAGGATTCTTTCCATTCCCAATTTGTTGGCCTTTTGCAGTACGGGCTGGACAAGGGTTTGGCAGTTAGCACTCTGAAGGGTCGGGTTTCTGCCCTGTCTTTGCCTTTCGAAAGACTATCGCTTCGCGTAGGGATGTACGTTCCTTTTTTCGCGGAGTAACCCGTCAGTTTCCGCCGCGGAAGGCGCCTGTGTCTCCTTGACGGCTCAACCTTGTCTTGGAGGCTCTTCAGCATGGGCCTTTTGAGCCTATGAACTCTGCTAACCTTTCTTTACTTTCTTGGAAGGTTGCCTTCCTAGTGGCGGTCACCCCTTTGAGAAGGGTTTCTGAGTTGGCGGCTCTTTCCTGCTCGCCTCCCTTCCTGGAGTTTTACCCGGATCGAGTAGTGCTTCGCACACGGGCGACTTTCTACCTATGTTGGTGTTGCAATTTCATGTTAACCAGGATATTGTGTTGCCCTCGCTTTGCCCGGGCCTGAGGAATGCAAAGGAACGGGCCTTGCACACATTGGATTTAGTGCGGGCCTTGAAGTTCTATTTGTCTGTTACTCAAGGTTTTCGGAAGTCAGACTCTCTGTTTGTGATTCCAGCAGGCCGTCGGCGTGGTCAACGAGCTTCCAAGGACTCTATAGCTCGTTGGATTCGGTCGGCCGTTTTGGAGGCTTACCGACTTAAAGGCGAACCTTGCCCGATTAGGATTCGGGCTCACTCCACGAGGGCTGTGGCTTCATCATGGGTCTTTCATCAAGGGGCCTCGGCAGCTCAGCTCTGCCGAGCGGCGACCTGGCGTTCCGTCCACACGTTTACAAAGTTTTATAAGGTGGACGTCAGTGCTTCCGCTAATGCGGCCTTAGGACGTAGGGTCCTGCAGGCGGCCGTAGTTTAAAGTTCTAGTTAACTTGTATTTGGCGCCGGTTGCGCATTTATCTAGGTTGTTGGGATTGTGCCTTTTTTGGTTTTTTTTTTCCCACCCTTAGTTTTTGGACTGCTTTGGGACGTCCCACTAGTAATGACTAGTGTGTCTCTCTTCCTTCCATCTGCTGGTGAAAGACGGATTTTGGTAAGAACTTACCTGTAAAATCCTTTTCAGCGAAGGAAGGAAGAGAGACACAGCTCCCTCCCATGGCAGAAGTGTGTTGTTGTGTTTCAGATGCGGCGTGACCCTTCTCTGATAGCGATTATCTTGGCTGAGGTCGACGCGCTAAGGCTCTGTTCCAGCATTGCCAGCTCATCGCAGTGGTCAGGTCCAGTGAGTAGTACCTGGAACTGTGGTTTCTTCCTGTTGCATGCATAACCTGTATTCTTGTCTTTTCTCTGAAGTCCTTCAGAAGGGGTTATGTTGCTCCGCTGGTGATATTGGCTCTTCCTTAAGCTTGTGTACAACTGGAGAGCTGAGTAGGAGGAGCCCGAGCTGGAGGGGCCGGTCAACACTCTTTTTAATCTGAGGTGTCTATCTCATCTGGGCTCCGCCTACCCACTAGTAATGACTAGTGTGTCTCTCTTCCTTCCTTCCTTCGCTGAAAAGGATTTTACAGGTAAGTTCTTACCAAAATCCGTCTTTCAGGAGTAGCATAGATCGCTTAATGGGGACAGTGGAGAAGGAACGCCTGTGTCCAGATAAACGTTTTCAGGACATGATTTTTTGAGGCACTGTATCCGTGTTTGACGGAGTTGATTGTTATTTGGATTCCTTCTCCTGAAGTGGAATGTTACTTTATCCCAGCTTAGTAAATCCTCTTTACTTCCTGTTAAAGGGAAGGCGAGTCTGCAGGATCCGCTGGACAGAAAAACGGAGATGGCGGCAAAATCCATCTACGAGGCCGCGGGTCATGGATTCAGAGCGGTGCTAGGATCCATGTGTGCTTGTAAAGCTTCCCTGAGCTGGTTGGTCCGTATACGGACGGCGTTGCAAGATAGATCTCCGTTATCCAAGGTAGATGGGCTTCTCCAATTGTTGGAGAATGCAGCCCGATATGGCTATGATGCAGGTCTGGATACTGCGTCACTGCTGTCCAGGGCGCAATCCTCGGCGGTCACAGTCAGAAGAGCACTGTGGCTTAGACAGTGGACCGGGGACGCGGTTTCCAAGCAAGGTTTGCTATCTTTAGCTTACAAGGGTGGTCAGCTATTTGGATCTGACCTCACGGAGCTGATTGCCAAGGCAGAGGCAAAAGAAGCGGCTTTACCGCAGCGAAGGGCTATGGCTTCTGCGTCTGGCAGGCCTAGTGCCGGTAGTGGTCGGCGGTCCTTTCGGTCCAGGGGACGATTCGGTCAGTCCTCTTGGGGATCGGGTCGTCCCTCTTTCAGCAGCAGGTGGAAGGAAAGGAGACACACTAGTTCATAACTAGTGGGTAGGCGGAGCCCAGATAGGATTGACACCTCAGATTAAAAAGGGTGTTGACCGGCCCCTCCAGCACGGGCTCCTCCTACTCCAGCTTTCTCCAGTCTTAAATTTGAGGTCCCAGAGGATGGTCGCTGCTGGAAGCAGCTCCTCAGAAGATTTTATTATTTTAATCGGACAAGAGACTTGGATCACCAGAAGTGGTCTAGAGGTCTCAGGGGTCTCAGCGCTGCTGGACCCCCACCTCTCCCTTGGCGGATCTGTATTACCCTGATGGTGGTCCCTACAGAACCCTGCCGGCCCTGGGGGATGAGGATGGCTTCCCTGGCGGGGACGCAAACCGCGCACAGGGGTCACTGCGTTCCCCGCCCTGGGGGGAAGCATGGGCATAGCGCCAGAAACCCCTGGGGGTCCCTGTGGCGCTTCGGCTGGTGAGTACCACGCATTTTTATTAATGTGTGTGAGTGCTTAAGCGACTGCTGCGGCAGCCGCTGTACAATACATGTCGGTGACTGGTGTTTTTTGTCCGCAGGTGGATGCCTGCAGGACATAGGAGAGAGGAGTGCGCGCCTTTTTATTTGAATTTTCGCGCCGCTCTGAGCGCGCGCTTTACTGCAGTCTCCATTTCCGGCTTCTCTCATGGAGCACACGGAGGCACAGCGCGGCGGCCATTAAAGAAGCAGTCTGAAAGCTTCTTCTGGCTCTTTTCCCTCCTCCCCTTCCGGCAAGATGTTACACTGTTACCAGCTGGGTGAGTCGCTTCTAGCTCGCGTGCAGAAGCTTAACCCCTTCACCCCCACAGCGCAGGCGCCTTCTGGGGCACTAATGAGTGACAGACTGCGCTGTCCTGCGGCTGTTATCGCATAAGGGGCTCGCACACTCTTTTCAATAATAATAAAGAGGTTGTGGGGAGTCTGCGATTTTAATACTGCCACTATACGTTCCCACTAACGATCCTGATAACGACGCATACTAATGCGATCGTTTGTGTGATCTTTTTTTTTTTTTTTTTTTAATGTCACTAGTAGCTGCCAATCTGGGCGATCTCATTAACATCGCATAAGCGGTTAGCGATCTCCTTAACAACTTTGGAGGTCATTGCGATATACAAAACAGCGCAATTTTTTAGCCATCTTGTGGAACGTTTTTTTCTGTTAGTGTGGCATAGCTGTCCTGCAGCTGCTGCCTTATAAGAGGCACTTGGGGCTCGCACAACTTTTTCATTATCAAGGTTGTGGGGAGTCTGCTACTTTAACCCCTTCTTAGGCGGTTAACTCTTAATGCTGGGGTAGCTCTCTCTTTAAGAGCTTTAACCCTTCAGCGATTGTTTTTCTTTAACCCCTTCCCGACCTTTGACACAGCGTATGCGTCATGAAAGTCGGTGCCAATCCGACCTATGACGCATACCCTGTGTCATGAAAGGATCGCGTTCCTGCGGGCCGGGAGACCGGGGTCACTCAAAGGTCACCCGACACGCAGTTACAGGACCCTTTGTGCTTCACCACAGGGGGTTGGCTTAACCCCCCCGTGGCCACGATCGCTCTGATTGGCTGTTTCACTTTTAACAGCCAATCAGAGCAATGTGTAATATTTCACCAATTTAATTGGTGAAATATTACAATCCAGCCATGGCCGATGCTGCAATAGCATCTGCCATGGCTGGACACCGAGACCTGACCCCCCCCACACGTAGTCACGGCAGCGATCAGCCGCCGCCACCGAAAGATGGCAGCGATCGGTCACCGCCGTCACTAACAGCTCCCCTCCTCCTTTGCTCCGGTGCCCCCACCTTCCGATCCCCCCCCTAACCTTCCGACCACCCTTCTCACCTCTCCCGATCCACCGATGTCCCTGGATCGGTCCCGGTGTCCGCCCGGGCCTCTTCATGGGCGCCGCCATCTTGGAAAATGGCGGGCGCAGTGCGCCCCCCAGTGTCAAAATTTATTTTGATCACTGTGATAAACTGTCACAGTGATCAAAATAAAAAAAAAAAGTAAATGAACCCCCCCTTAGGGACAAATAAAAAAAAAAGATTTTTTTTTTTTTTTTTTCCTATTAGGCCCTGTGCACACGTTGCGGATTTTGCTGCGGATCCGCGGCGTATTTTGCTGCGGATCCGCGGCGATTTTGCTGCGGATCCGCGGCGGATTTCGCTGCTGATCCGCGGCGGATCAGCAGCGAAATCAGCCGCGGATGCGCAGCGATATCCGCCGAGGATCAGCAGCGAAATCCGCCGCGGATCCGCAGCAAAATACGCCGCGGATCCGCAGCAAAATACGCACGTGGCGGATTTCGCTGCTGATCCACGGCTGATTTCGCTGCTGTCCGCGGCTGATTTCGCTGCTGATCCGGTGGATTTCGCTGCGGATCCGAGACTGATTTCGCTGCGGATCCGCGCTGATTTCGCTGCTGATCCGCGGCGGATGTCGCTGCTGATCCGCGGCGGATCCGCGGCTGATTTCGCTGCTGATTTGCGGCGGATTTCGCTGCTGATTCGCGGCGGATTTCGCTGCGGATCCGCGGCGGATTTCGCTGCTGATCCGCGACTGATTTTGCTGCTGATTTCGCTGCTGATCCGCGGCTGATTTCGCTGCTGATTCCTGCTGCCCGGCGGATTTCGCTGCTGATCCGCGGCGGATTTCGCTGCTGATCCGCGACTGATTTTGCTGCTGCGATCCGCAGCGGATTTCGCTGCTGATCCGCGGCTGATTTCGCTGCTGATCCGCGGCGGATTTCGCTGCGGATCCGCTGCGGATTTCGCTGCTGATTCGCTGCAGATCCGCGGCTGATTTCGCTGCTGATCCGCGGCGGATTTCGCTGCTGATCCGCGACTGATTTCGCTGCGGATCCGCGACTGGTTTCGCTGCGGATCCGCGACTGTTTTCGCTGCGGATTCGCGGCGGATTTCGCTGCTGATCCGCGGCGGATTTCGCTGCTGATCCGTGGCGGATTTCGCTGCGGATCCGCGGCGGATTTTGCTGCGGATCCGCGGCTGATTATCTGCTGATTCATCTGCGCTAGCGGGTATAGCATAACGCGATCGCGTTATGCTATACCGTTACCAGCCGGTCAACGCTACGTGTTGAACGGGCTGGTAAAACGCAATATGAACCCAGCCTTAGGGTTAGAACTAGGGTTAGGGTTAGCATTAGGGTTAAGGTTAGAATTACGGTTAGGGTTGGAATTTGGGTTAGGGTTGGAATTAGGGTTAGGGTTGGAATTACGGTTAGGCTTGTAGTTAGGTTTATGGTTAGAGTTGGGATTAGGGTTAGGGGTGTGTTGGGGTTAGGGTTATGATTAGGGTTTGTATTAGGGTTAGGTGTGTGTAGGGGTTAGGGTTGGGGTTAGGGGTGTGTTGGGGTTAGGGTTGGAGTTAGAATTGAGGGGTTTCCACTATTTAGGCACATCAGGGGGTCTCCATACGCGACATGGCGCCACCATTGATTCCTGCAAATTTTGCGTTCAAAAAGTCAAACAGTGCTCCCTTTATTCCAAGCCCCGACGTATGCCCAAACAGTGGTTTATCCCCACATATGAGGTATCAGCATACTCGGGAAAAATTGCACAACAACTTTGGGGGTTCTAATTTCTCCTGTTAACATTGGGAAAAAAAATTGGGGACTAAAAATTATTTTTGTGGAAAAAAAATGATTTTATATTTTCACGGCTCTGCGTTATAAACTTCTGTGAAGGACTTGGAGATTCAAAGTGCTTATCACACATCTATAGGAGTTCCTTGGGGGATCTAGTTTCCAAAATGGGGTCACTTGTGGGGAGTTTCTACTGTTTAGGCACATCAGGGACTCTGCAAACGTAACATGACGCCCGAAGACCATTCCATCAAGTGGGCATTTCAAAACGTCACTACTTGCCATCCGAGCCCCGACGTGTGCCCATACAGTAGTTTTCTCCCACATATGGGATATCAGCATACTCAGGACAAATTGGACAACAATTTTGGGGTCTAATTTCTTATGTTACCCTTGGGAAAATAAAAAAATTGGGGACTAAAAGATCCTGATTGTGGAAAAAATATGATTTTTTTATTTTCATGCCCGGGCGTTATAAACTTCTGTGTAGCCCTTGGGGTTCAAAGTGCTCACCACACATCTAGATAAGTTCTTTGCCGGGTCTAGTTTCCAAAATGGGGTCACTTGTGGGGAGTTTCTACTGTTTAGGCACATCAGGGCTCTGCAAACGTAACAAGATGCTCGCAGACCATTCCATCAAGTCGGCATTTCAAAGCGTCACTACATCCCTTCCGAGCCCTGACGTGTGCCCAAACAGTGGTTCCCCCCCACATATGGGGTACTAGCGTACTCAGGAGAAACTGGACAACAACTTTTGGGGTCAAATTTCTCCTGTAACCATTGTGAAAATAAAAAACAGTGGGCTAAAAAATCATTTTTTGAGAAAAACAAATGATTTTTTATTTTCACGGCTCTGCGTTATAAACTTCTGTGAAGCACCTGGGGGTTCAAAGTGCTCACTATGCATCTAGATAAGTTCCTTAGGGCGTCTAGTTTCCAAAATGGGGTCACTTGTGGGGGAGCTCCAATGTTTAGGCACACAGGAACTCTCCAAATGCGACATGGCAACCGCTAAATATTCCAGCATATTTTCCATTCAAAAAGTCAAATGGCGCTCCTTCCCTTCTGAGCCCTGCAGTGCACCCAAACAGTGGTTTATGACCACATATGAGGTATCTGTGTACTCAGGAGAAATTGCCCAACAAATTTTAGGATCCAATTTATACTGTTGCCCATGTGAAAATGAAAATAACTGAGGCTAAAAGAAAATTTTTGTGAAAAAAAAGTACTTTCTTTTATTTACGGATCAATTTGTGAAGCACCTGGGGGTTCAAAGTGCTCACTATGCATCTAGATAAGTTCCTTAGGGGGTCTAGTTTCCAAAATGGGGTCACTTGTGGGGGAGCTCCAATGTTTAGGCACACAGGGACTCTCCAAATTCGACATGGCAACCGCTAAATATTCCAGCATATTTTCTATTCAAAAAGTCAAATGGCGCTCCTTCCCTTCTGAGCCCTGCCGTGCGCCCAAACAGTGGTTTATGACCACATATGAGGTATCTGTGTACTCAGGAGAAATTGCCCAACAAATTTTATGATCCAATTTATACTGTTGCCCATGTGAAAATGAAAAAAACTGAGGCTAAAAGAAAATTTTTGTGAAAAAAAAGTACTTTCTTTTTTTTACGGATCAATTTGTGAAGCACCTGGGGGTTCAAAGTGCTCACTATGCATCTAGATAAGTTCCTTAGGGGGTCTAGTTTCCAAAATGGGGTCACTTGTGGGGGAGCTCCAATGTTTAGGCACACAGGGACTCTCCAAATGCGACATGGCAACCGCTAAATATTCCAGCATATTTTCCATTCAAAAAGTCAAATGGCGCTCCTTCCCTTCTGAGCCCTGCCGTGCGCCCAAACAGTGGTTTATGACCACATATGAAGTATCTGTGTACTCAGGAGAAATTGCCCAACAAATTTTAGGATCCAATTTATACTGTTGCCCATGTGAAAATGAAAAAACTGAGGCTAAAAGAAAATTTTTGTGAAAAAAAAGTACTTTCTTTTTTTTACAGATCAATTTGTGAAGCACCTGGGGGTTCAAAGTGATCACTATGCATCTAGATAAGTTCCTTAGGGGGTCTAGTTTCCAAAATGGGGTCACTTGTGGGGGAGCTCCAATGTTTAGGCACACAGGAACTCTCCAAATGCGACATGGCAACCGCTAAATATTCCAGCATATTTTCCATTCAAAAAGTCAAATGGCGCTCCTTCCCTTCTGAGCCCTGCCGTGCGCCCATACAGTGGTTTATGACCACATATGAGTTATCTGTGTACTCAGGAGAAATTGCCCAACAAATTTTAGGATCCATTTTATCCTGATGCCCATGTAAAAATGAAAAAATTGATGCTAAAAGAAAATTTTTGTTGGAAAAATTAAAATGTCCATTTTTTCCTTCCACGTTGCTTTAGTTCCTGTGAAGCACCTGAAGGGTTAATAATCTTCTTGAATGTAGTTTTGAGTAGCTTGAGGGGTGCAGTTTTTATAAAGGTGTCACTTTTGGGTATTTTCTGCCATATAGACCCCTCAAAGTGACTTCAAATGTGAGGTGGTCCCTAAAAAAAATGGTTTTGTAAATTTTGCTGTAAAAATGAGAAATCGCTGGTCAACTTTTAACCCTTATAACTTCCTAACAAAAAAAAATGTTGTTCCCAAAATTGTGCTGATGTAAAATAGACATGTGGGAAATGTTATTTATTAACTATTTTGTGCCACATAACTCTCTGGTTTAACAGAATAAAAATTAAAAATTTGAAAATTACAAAATTTTCAGAATTTTCGCCAAATTTCCATTTTTTTTCACAAATAAACGCAAAAATTATCGACCTAAATTTACCACTAACATGAAGCCCAATATGTCACGAAAAAACAATCTCAGAATCGCTAGGATCCGTTGAAGCGTTCCTGAGTTATTACCTCATAAAGGGACACTGGTCAGAATTGCAAAAAATGGCAAGGTCTTTAAGGTCAAAATAGGCTGGGTCTTGAAGGGGTTAAGAAACACACTGTTCTAGTTACTGGCAGGTTTAACCTGCCTTATACTGTGCAAGGACATGTCAGAATCTGACACGCAGACCCCGACGGCGTCATGCGCAGCGGTCGGAGGTTCCAGTGGTGTCAAAATGGAGGCCCTCGCTAGTTTCTATGATGGCCTGTCTGACCTTCTAGGTTATGGAGTGTCAGCTAGATCCTCTCAAGGAAGCGACACAAATCGGTGCCTTCCTTCTCGTGTAGCGAAGATGTCCGTTTCGGACAAGGAGGATCGGCAGGGACATTCTGCCTCTCTCATGGACCGTACTATGGAGCCATGAGGGCGTTAGTTACCAGAGAGAGGTAACTAGACGTCCTGGTAAGTCGGTCCGGATGTTTCAGGAGTCGCATAGGTCGCGACGGCTTTACAAACTGTATCCGTTTTCTACGGAGTTGATTGTCAATTGGATCTCCTGAAGTGAATGTCCCTTTATCCCAGCTTAGCAAATCTTCCTGGTAAAGGAAGGCGAGTCTGCAGGACCTGCTGGACAGAAAGATGGAGATGGCAACAATATCCATCTGCGAGGCCGCGGGTCATGGATTCAGTATTAAGGATCTATGTGTACTTGTAAAGTTTCCCTGAGCCGTTTGGACCGTCTACGGACGGCGTGACAAGATGGATCCCCTCTATCGAGATAGATGGGCTTTTCAAGTTGAAGGATACTGCGTCACTGCTATCCAGGGCGCAATCCTTGGCAGTCACAGTCAGAAGAGCACTGTGGTTTAGACAGTGGAACGCGGTTTTCAAGCAGGGTTTGCTATCTTTAGCTTACAAAGTGGTCAGCTATTTGAATCTGACCTCACAGAGCTGATTGCTGAGGCAAAAGAAACAGCTTTACCGCAGCGCAGAGCTGTGACTTCTGCGTCTGGCAGGACTAGTGCCGGTAGTTGTCGGCAGTCCTTTCGGTCCAGGGGATGATCCGGTCAACCCTCTGGGGGTTTGGGTCGTTCCTCTTTTTTTTTTTTAAAAAAAAAAAAAAGGGAATTCTCAGAAATTCCGCATACCCTGGAAACAGAACTTCCATTAAGACAGAAGCTGGCAAAAAACCCGCTAAAGCGGTCTGACGTCTGGGTCTCACTCGAGCGTTCTCGAGTGGAGGGTCGTTTATTCCAATTCAAACCGACTTGGGTTTCCCGTGTGTCGGACGCCTGGGTGACACAGGTTGTGTTGGCAGTCTACTTCATAGAGTTTCTTTCTCGACCCCCGGACAGTTGTTTTTTTTTTTTTTTTTGCCAATCTCGCATTCCGTCAGAGTCGAGCTATTTGCCGCTCTACTACGAGAGGTCGATTCCCTTCTGCAGAAGGGTGTGGTGATTCCGCAGAGGACCGGGGAAGAGGATTCTTATTCCAACCTCTTTGTGGTCCCCAAAAAGGAGGACAAATTTCGCCCTATTTTGGATTTCAAAGATTGAATCGGCATGTTTACATCCCGAAAATTCCGCATGGAGTCGCTTCGCTCCGTTGTGGCAGCCCTGTCGCAGAACGTCTTTTTGGTCAATCGACATTCGCAACGCTTATTTGCATGTTCCCGTCGGAAGGGCTCACCGGCGTTTCCTTCGTTTTGCCATAGGTCAGGACCATTATCAGTTTGTGGCTCTGCCATTCGGCTTGGCCTCGGCACCCAGAGTTTTTACAAAAATTCTAGCGCCCCTCATGGCAATTCTTTGAAGACAGGGGGTTACGATTTCCCTACCTGGACGACCTTCTGATTGTGGCGTCCTCAAAGGAGGAGGCGGGGACGGCTCGCAATCTATCCCTTCAGCTCCTGGAGGATTTCGGGTGGCTGGTCAATTGAGAGAAGTCGTCTCTGGAACCATCGCAGTCAATCCTGTTTTTTGGGGATGCATTTCGACACGGTACGGACGGTGGTGTCCCTTCCTCCAGACAAGCGGACATGTCTCTTTCGACATGTACAGATTATGAGGTCTGCGACAGCAATGTCCTTTCGGAAGTGTATGCGCCTTCTGGGTTTGACGTCCATGGAGGCACTTCTGTTTGACCACTTTCATCCCAGGGCCCTCCAAAGGCTCATTCTGAGTCGTTGGGATCGATCGCAAGCTTCTCTGGATTGCAGCGTCATCATCTCTCACAGGGTGCGAGAATCCCTAGGATGGTGGTTATGTCCAGGAGCTTTATCCCTGGGGAAATCTTTCCTCCCTCCGAGGTGGTCGGTCATAACCACCGATGCCAGCCTGACGGGCTGGGGGGGGGGGGTGTCTGGAACGATCTTTGGATCCAGGGAGTATGGTCATCGGAAGAGTCTGTTCTACCGATCAACATCCTGGAATTAAGGGCAATTTTTTCTTTTGCCTCCAACACTGGACGCTCCCTTTGAGCGGTCTGCCAGTCCGAGTGCAGACAGATAACGCGACGGCGGTCGCGTATATCAACCACCAAGGCAGGACAAGGAGCTCCAGGCTCATGATGGAGGTGTCTCGGATTCTGCTATGGGCCGAGACCAGGGTTCCAGCCATCTCTGCGATTCACATTCCAGGAGTCCAGAATACCACGGCGGACTTCCTCAGTCGCGAGAAGATGGATCCTGGAGAATGGAGTCTTCATCCGGAAATTTTTGCACTGCTGTGCTCCCGTTGGGGAACTCCCCAAGTGGATTTGATGGCATCCAGGTTCAATGTCAAACTACCGACCTTCATGTCCAGGTACAAGGACCCGAAAGGCTGTGGCGGTAGTTGCTCTGGTGGCTCCGTGGGACCATTTCGAGCTAGTCTTATGTGTTTCCGCCGATATCTTTACTTCCTCTGGTGCTGCGTCGGATCAGCCTGGAGAGAATTCCGGCTATGTTGATAGCCCCGGATTGGCCAAGGAGGACGTGGTTCTCGACACTGGTGTCGCTTTTGGCGGCACCGCCATTCCCACTTCCTCCTCGCCCGGACCTGTTAACCCAAGGGCCCGTTCGTCACCCGGACCTGAAGTCTCTGCGTTTGACGGCGTGGCTCTTAAGACCGAAATATTGACCCGTAGAGGTTTTTCAGTCGAAGTCATTGCCACTCTGCGAGCTGCCAGAGGTCCGGCTACTACTAAGATTTATCACAAGACTTGGGAAGCCTTCTTTTCATGGTGTTCGGGTTTTTCAAGGAACCCGAGGATTTTTTCCATTCCCAATTTGTTGGCCTTTCTGCAGGACAAGGGTTTGACAGTTAGCACTCTGAGGGGTCAGGTTTCTGATCTATCTTTGCTGTTTCGGAAGGATATCGCTCGCGTAGGGACGTGCTTTCCTTTTTTTCGCGGAGTAACCCGTCAGTTTCCGCCGCGGAAGACGTCTGTGTTCCCTTGGCGGCTTAACCTTGTCTTGGAGGCTCTTCAGCAGGTGCCTTTTGAGCCTATGGGCTCTGCTAGTTTTTTCCTTACTTTCTTGAAAGGTTGCCTTCCTAGTGGCGGTCACCTCTTTGAGAAGGGTTTCCGAGTTGGCGGCTTTTTCCTGCTTGCCTCCCTTCCTGGATTTTTACCCGGATCGAGTAGTGCTTCGGACACGGGGCGACTTTCTACCTAAGGTGGTGTCGCAATTTCATGTTAACCAGGATATTGTGTTGCCCTCGCTTTGCCCGGGCCCACGGAATGCAAAGGGACGGGCCTTGCACACATTGGATTTAGTGCGGGCCTTGAAGTTCTATTTGTCTGTTACTCAAAGTTTTCAGTAGTCAGACTCTCTGTTTGTGATTCCAGCAGGTCGTCAGCGTGGTCAACGAGCTTCCAAGGACTCTATAGCTCGTTGGATTCGGTCGGCCATTTTGGAGGCTTACCGACTTAAAAGCGAACCTTGCCCAATTAAGATTCGAGCTCTCTCCACGAGGGCAGAGGCTTCCTCGTGGGCCTTTTATCAAGGGCCTCGGCAGCTCAGCTCTGCCGAGCGGCGACCTGGCGTTTTCGTTCACACGTTTATAAAGTTTTTATAAGGTGGACGTCAGTGATTTCACTGATGCAGCCTTAGGACGTAGGGTCCTACAGGCGGCTGTAGTTTCAAGTTCTAGTTAACTTGTATTTGGCGCCTATTGCGCATTTATCAAGGTTGTTGGGATTCTGCCTCGTTTTGGTTTTTTCCCACCCTTAATTTTGGACTGCTTTGGGACGTCCCACTAGTTATGAACTAGTGTGTCTCCTTTCCTTCCACCTGCTGCTGAAAGACGGATTTTGGTAAGAACTTACCTGTAAAATCCTTTTCAGCGAAGGAAGGAAAGGAGACACAGCTCCCTCCCATGGCAGAAGTGTGTTGTTGTATTTGCAGATGCGGCGTGACCCTTCTCTGATAGCGATTTATCTGGGCTGAGGTCGACGCGCTACGGCTCTGTTCCAGCATTGCCAGCTCATCGCAGTGGTCAGGTCCAGTGAGTAGTACCTGGAACTGTGTGGTTTTTTACCAAATGCATGCATAACCTGTACTCTTATGTTTTTTCTCTGAAGTCCTTCAGAAGGGGTTATGTTGCTCCGCTGGTGATATTGCTCTTCCGTAAGCTTGGGTACGACTGGAGAAAGCTGGAGTAGGAAGAGCCCGCGCTCGAGGGGCCGGTCAACACCCTTTTTAATCTGAGGTGTCAATCTTATCTAGGCTCCGCCTACCCACTAGTTATGAACTAGTGTGTCTCCTTTCCTTCCTTCACTGAAAAGGATTTTACAGGTAAGTCCTTACCAAAATCCGTCTTTTTCGGGAAAAAAGACCTCTCAGAAATCCCGCACTCCCTGGAAACAAAGTTTCCGTCAAGACAAGCGGGAAGCTGACAAAAAGCCCGCCAAGGCGGACCGACGCCAGGGTTCCACTCGAGGGCTCTCGAGTGGGGGGTCGCCTGCTCCAATTCGAAGCGACTTGGGTTTCCCGCGTTCCGGACGCCTGGGTAACGCGGGTCGTGTCGGCAGGCTATTTCATAGTTTTCTTCTCGACCCCCGGACAGTTTTTGCCAATCTCGCATTCCGTCAGAGCCCGAGCTATTTGCCGCTCTACTGCGAGAGGTCGAATCCCTTCTGCAGAAGGGTGTGGTGATACCGGTTCCGCCAGAGGACCGGGGAAGAGGATTTTATTCCAACCTTTTTGTGGTCCCCAAAAAGGAGGACAAATTTTGCCCTATTCTGGATCTCAAAAGATTGAATCGGCATGTCCACACCCGAAAATTCCGCATGGAGTCGCTTCGTTCCGTTGTGGCAGCCCTGTCGCAGAACGATGTCAATCGACATTCGCGACACTTATTTGCATGTTCCCGTCGGAAGGGCTCACCAGCGCTTCCTTCGTTTTGCCATAGGTCAGGAGCCATTACCAGTTTGGGGCTCTGCCATTCGGCTTGGCCTCAGCGCCCAGAGTTTTTACAAAAATTCTGGCGCCTCTCATGGCAATTCTTCGAAGATAGGGGGTTACGATTCTTCCCTACCTGGACGACCTTTTGATTGTGGCGTCCTCAAAGGAGGAGGTGGTGATGGCTCGCAATCTATCCCTTCAGCTCCTGGAGGACTTCGGGTGGCTGGTCAATTGGGAGAAGTCGTCTCTGGAACCGTCGCAGTCAATCCTGTTTTTGGGGATGCATTTCGACACAGTACGGGCAGTGGTGTCCCTACCTCCAGACAAGCGGGCATGTCTCCTTCGACATGTACAGATTATGAAGTCTTCGATGGCAATGTCCCTTCGGAAGTGTATGCGCCTTCTGGGTTTAATGGTGGCGTCCATGGAGGCACTTCCGTTTGCCCAGTTCCATTCCAGGGCTCTCCAAATGCTCATTCTGAGTCGTTGGGATCGATCGCAGGCTTCGCTGGATTGCAGTGTCATCATCTCCCACAGGGTGCGAGAATCTCTAGGATGGTGGTTACGTCCAGGAGCGTTATCCCTGGGGAAGTCTTTCCTCCCTCCGAGGTGGTCGGTCATAACCACCGATGCCAGCCTGGCGGGCTGGGGGGGTGTCTGGAACGATCTCTGAATTCAGGGAGTATGGTCATCGGAAGAGTCTGTTCTACCGATCAACATCCTGGAATTGAGGGCAATTTTCCTTTGCCTCCAACACTGGACGGTCCCTTTGAGCGGTCTGCCAGTCCGAGTGCAGACAGACAACGCGACGGCGGTCGCTTATATCAACCATCAAGGCGGGACGAGGAGTTCCAGGCTCATGGTGGAGGTGTCTCGGATCCTGATTTGGGCCGAGACCAGAGTGCCAGCCATTTCTGCGATCCACATTCCAGGGGTTCAGAATATCACGGCGGACTTCCTCAGTCGCGAGAAGATGGATCCCGGAGAATGGAGTCTTCATCCGGAAATTTTTGCACTGCTGTGCTCCCGTTGGGGAACTCCCCAAGTGGATTTGATGGCATCCAGGTTCAATGCCAAGTTACCGTCCTTCATGTCCAGGTACAAGGACCCGAAGGCTGTGGCGGTGGATGCTCTGGTAGCTCCGTGGGACAAATTCGAGCTAATCTATGTGTTTCCGCCGATATCTTTGCTTCCTCTGGTGCTGCGTCGGATCAGACTGGAGAGAATCCCGGCTATGTTGATAGCCCCAGATTGGCCAAGGAGGTCGTGGTTCTCTACACTGGTGTCGCTTTTGGCAGCACCTCCATTCCCACTTCCTCTTCGCCCGGACCAGTTAACCCAAGGGCCCGTTCGTCATCCGGACTTGAAGTCTCTGCGTTTGACGGCGTGGCTCTTGAGACCGAAATATTGACCCGTAAAGTTTTTCAGCCGAAGTCATTGCCACTCTGCGAGCTGCCAGAGGTCCGGCTACTACTAAGATTTATCACAAGACTTGGGAAGCCTTCTTTTCGTGGTGTTCGGGTTCTTCAAGGAACCCGAGGATTTTTTCCATTCCCAATTTGTTGGCTTTTCTGCAGTACGGGCTGGACAAGGGTTTGGCAGTTAGCACTCTGAAGGGTCAGGTTTCTGCTCTGTCCTTGCTGTTTCGGAAGGCTATCGCCTCGCGTAGGGACGTGCGTTCCTTTTTTCGCGGAGTAACCCGTCAGTTTCCGCCGCGGAAGGCGCCTGTGTCTCCTTGGCGGCTCAACCTTGTCTTGGAGGCTTTTCAGCATGGGCCATTTGAGCCTATGAACTCTGCTAGCCTTTCTTTACTTTCTTGGAAGGTTGCCTTCCTAGTGGCGGTCACCTCTTTGAGAAGGGTTTCTGAGTTGGTGGCTCTTTCCTGCTCGCCTCCCTTCCTGGAGTTTTACCCGGTTCAAGTAGTGCTTCGCACACGGGGCGACTTTCTACCTAAGGTGGTGTCGCAATTTCATGTTAACCAGGATATTGTGTTGCCCTCGCTTTGCCCGGGCCCGAGGAATGCAAAGGAACGGGCCTTGCACACATTGGATTTAGTGCGGGCCTTGAAGTTCTATTTGTCTGTTACTCAAGGTTTTCGGAAGTCAGACTCTCTGTTTGTGATTCCAGCAGGTCGTCGGCGTTGTCATCGAGCTTCCAAGGACTCTATAGCTCGTTGGATTCGGTCGGCCATTTTGGAGGCTTACTGACTTAAAGGCGAACCTTGCCCGATTAAGATTCGAGCTCACTCCACGAGGGCTGTGGCTTCATCGTGGGCCTTTCATCAAGGGGCCTCGGCAGCTCAGCTCTGCCGAGCGGCGACCTGGCGTTCCGTCTACACGTTTACAAAGTTTTACAAGGTGGACGTCAGTGCTTCCGTTGATGCGGCCTTAGGACGTAGGGTCCTGCAGGCGGCCGTAGTTTAAAGTTCTAGTTAACTTGTATTTGGCGTCTGTTGCGCATTTATCTAGGTTGTTGGGATTCTGCCTCTTTTGGGTTTTTTTCCCACCCTTAGTTTTTGGACTGCTTTGGGACGTCCCACTAGTAATGACTAGTGTGTCTCTCTTCCTTCCATCTGCTGCTGAAAGACGGATCAGCTCCTATTTATAGCGTTCTGCCTGCTAATCAGATGCCATTTTTAATATGACAAATTCCCTTTAAAATGTAAGTTCTAATTCTTCTACTTGACAGCCAATTAAAGTCATGGGCCTTGAGTCAACATTGATGTTTTGCAGGCATGTCTAAAGGAAAGGTGCACTAGTGAGATCCTCCAAGTTCAAGACCCGGCTATTTTCTATTAAAGAGATTTTACCCCCAAAACTATTAGAAAGAGCTACATTCACATATAAAGACAAATCCAGTGATGACTTTACATGGCCAGACCACGCCTCCATTCCTGAAAAATCCCCATTTGAATTAATAGGCAAATGAGGTTGTAGATCTGAAATCCTGGTCACCCAAGCGCCACTCTTGTCGAGCAGGAGGAGGCAGCCCTCAGCGGGGCATAGACCTGGAGTGACAGAGACTTCAGATCTACTATAGTCCTTCAGCCTCATTTGCATATCAATTCAGTCACTGATTTCTCAGTATCAGAGCTTACATGTATGTATAAATAGCTGGGGGTGGGGTGAAATCCTGCAGACAGTTTACTTTTATGGGGTGGTATGTTGAGGGGGGGGAGAAATTGTTTATTTTTCACAAAGGCAGAGTAAACTTTTTCAAATGTTCCCCTTTTGTAGAAATTACTTTGATATATTGGACATTGATGGGATAGAAATATTGATTTTGGATTGGCAGTGGATGACTTTCTTTTGTGCGCTAACACATAAGATTGTGAAATGCTGCCCATCAAGGATTTTTAACATTAAGATTTGTTTTTATTGTTTCTGATTTCTCCTGTAACTGGGTCCTGCATATAAGTCCCAGTTGCAGGGAGGACTCATCCTCCAGCTGCTTGTACTCCAGAGCTAATCTGGGTCTGCTAGAACAGTAGTCATTCTTATACTGCATGCAGAGCCATTTTCTGCTCCTGTAGCTGCACAATACAAGGCTGCTCCTTACTTTTCCATTACATTCTAAAACGTCTGAGTAATGGGCGGTCTGGGAGCAGTTAAAAGGCATGCTCCTCTTAATGAATCTGCCTCCTCGTTCAGCAGCCAGTGTTCGATCTGTATTTGTTTTACCACCATGATTTGTTACCTCCCCTTTACTAAGAACCGCCATTTTACCAAAAAAATAAACGAACGGGCAGAACTGCTGTAAAAAAAGTAACAAGTTGTAAAATTTTTGCACAACCACAAATTCTGGTGAAAACTACATATTTATGGATTTGGGACGTATCCTCTACATCCATGGCAGAAAATAAATTTATGTTGCTCCGCCTATCATTCTGACTAGAAATTTTAAAGCATGTTGACAACTGGGTGTTACCATTCCTTGTGACAACTGACACTGCACGGATCAAAGTGTCAGAACACCCCCCCAAACTAGTGAGCCAATAAAGTTGCTCCTTAAAGTGAACCTGTCACGTGAAAAAACGCTATTATTATGGGGTTAAAATGCAGGGTAACAGCTTTTGAACCTGCCCGGCGCCTGGACTTAGACACCCGCTGCCGGGAGGAAATGAACTATATTGCTCCCAATAACGCTGGATTTGTCACGTGGGTGGCACGGTTACATCCCTGTGTATAGAGAGCGGCGTCTGTATCCGCCCCCTGCACTGACAGCCCAGCATTAGACCTAGTCAGTCAGTAACCGGTGGCGCTCTACAAACAGCGGTGACTGAACCCTCGCCGGTGCCGCCCCATGACTGAAACCGGAATTCTACCAAGAAGATTGAAGCGCATTTCCTCCTGTCAGTGGGGGTCTCGGTACAGGCATCGGGCAGGTTCAGAACGCCGCTAACCTGCAGATTAATCCCATATCCGCAGGATAATACTGTTTTTTCATGTGACAGGTTCCCTTTAATTTTCATGTCATGGGGAATCCTATTCTTACCTGAGCAGAGGCACCATGAGAGCTGAGATTTGTCAGGAACCACACTTTTGATATAGTGTACGGTAACCTCATGTTTTCTGCACTTGAATTCGTTTTTTATCATTGTATGTCTTTTTTTTTTTTCTTCTTTCCAGGTGACCAGGCTCTGTGACTTATCTGTAGAGGGTGATTCAGTGACATCAGTGGGTTGGTCTGAAAGAGTGAGTATCGTTAAGACATGTCCGGATTGTCATTTGCTCCTTAGATGCAGCCAAATGTTTTGACAGCGTTGAGTTGGGGATTCATGTGGTCAATTTTAGAAGAATTTGGATTGGGGGCGGAATTTATATATTCGATAAAAATCTTATATACAAATCCTACAGCCAGAATAAGGGTGAATGGTTCCTTATTAGAAGCATTGGGGAGAGGTACAAGACAAGGTTGTCCCTTGTCACCTTTGCTTTTCACGTTGGTGGCTGAGCCCAATGGCGATTCTGCTAAGGAAACATTCTGGGATAGAGGGGTTTAGAAGAGGGGGGTTGGAAAATAAAATTGCTCTTTATGCGGATGACACTTTACTCTTTCTAGCTAATGCGTCGATGGTAGTGGAGGTGATCCAGTCTTTTGGGACCTATTCTGGGCTGGTGATTAACTGGTCTAAATTGATGCTAATGCCATTAGATGAGAGGGGGATCAGGTTGTCAATCCACGTCACTCTGGACTGCAACAGGTATCAATATTTAAATATTTGGGAGTGATGGTCTCGCCTAGCCTGTTAGATTATGAAAAACTAAATTTAGGCCCAATCCTCACTAAGTTTACATGGAAAATGGATGCGTGGTCTAAACTTCCTTTATCAGTTGTGGGGACAGACAATTTAATTAAGATGATATGGATGCCCCAGCTGCGGTATCTTCTTCACAATTCACCGATATGGATCCCTTTTAGGTTCTTTCGGGCTATTGAAGGGGTGTTTAGATCTCTGCTTTGGAAGGGTGGAAAGGCTCGTAGTACATTGGAAACTCTGCAGAGGGACAAATCAGATGGGGAGTTAGCGGTTCCTAACCCAGGGGTCTGTTTCTTGGCAGCCCAGGCTCAATATTTTAGAGGGTGGGAGGATACAGGTAAAAGTTTGTTAAAGGATCTCTTGCAGTGGGGGGTAAGTAGCCAATCTTTATATGAAATACTAGAGGGTAACACATTCAAATCTTCTCCAAAAAAATTTCCCACATTATCGTTAATGCAGAAAATATGGTGGAAAATAAGAGATCTGTAACAAATAGAGAGTTGCTCACAATTTACATCAATATGGGACACCCCATGGTTAATTAATCTGAGAAGTTTGGTGGGTTTTGGGAAGCCCAGCTGCTATTAGATAATGTTCTCAAATCTTATGCTCAATTACAGGAGGCGTCAATCCAAAGGACTTTTATAAATACCTCCAGCTACGTCATGCGTTCAGTGCGGACTTTACAGAGAGTGGCTTGAAAGTCTATGTACCAAATACTGTTATACAGTTAATTAGTAGATCAAATAGTTCATCTGGGATAATATCGAGGCTATATAGATCTTTATTAACATTTGTGCTAAGCAAGCACCCAATTCATAGTAAAGAGAGATGGGAGGCAGAGATCTGCCCAATAGAAGAAGGTCAATGGATAGAGTTACTGGAAAGGTACCTCATCTCTCTTAGGCTGGTTTCACATTAGCATTGCACTGACCTGCATCGGTCAGTGCACGGCCGCCGCTAAACTCCGACCCCAGCCACGCCTCTTCCCGATTGCTCCGCCTATGGGCGCATGACGCTGCATGCGACCTGCGTACCCTATCTTTAGCATTGTGTTCACAGGCCATACGCTGGTCGTGCGCAGGTATGCGTTTGCCGGTGCATGCGTCCTTTTGACGGTGTGCCGACATGCACCGTGTTGCATTTTGGTGCGCTCGGTGCACTGTCAAGAGGACGCAAACGCAGGCCTGCGTACCCAATGCTAAAGATAGGGTACGCAGGTCACATGCAGTGTCATGCGCCAATAGGCGGAGCAATCAGGAGGAGGCGCGGCCGAGGGCGGAGCTTAGCGGCGGCCGTGCGCTGACCGACGCAGGTCAGTGCAACGCTAGTGTGAAACTAGCCTTAGTGAAGCGCATCAACTTAATCAACTTTATCTAATACATAAGGTGTTTAGAACACCGGAGTTAATGTGTAAGATTGGGGCCAGAGCAGATGCATGCTGTCCTAGGTGTGGGGTGAAGCTGGCTCCTCTACTTCATATCATGTGGTCATGTCCTAAACTGGAGGAAAGTACTAGGATGAATCGGACGAGTGTTTAAGGTGGTATTGGAAGCTACACCCTTAGTTTGTGTGCTGGGGTGTGGAAGATCTACAGACAACTTAGCCTGGTAAAATAGCTATAGCACGAATGCTGTATTTAGCAAGGAAACTAATAGCGCAACACTGGATACTGAGAGCCCAACAAAAACGGGTATATCAACAAAATAAACTGGTTTACAAGTTTGAAAAAAAGGTGTGTACAAAAAAAAAGAGGCAATATCAATAAATTTGAACAGCTTTGGTCTGCCTGGATGGATGAACCAGGGCTCCCGTCAAGGGAATTACTGAGATATAGATTGGGCTTGATTTAATAAAGAGGATAATGAGTGATATGACCCATGGTTATCCCATGAGCAATAATAATGATTGCACGGCTAGAAACTGCAATAGGAGATGTTTTCTTTCTGGACATTACAGTGGTGATGACTATCTGTTTTGTTTGTTTGTTTTTTCAGCAGCAGATGGAAGGAAGGGAGACACATTCATTACCAGTGGGTAGGCGGAGCCCACACAGGATAGAACACCTCAGATTAAAAAAGTGTTGACCGGCCCCTCCAGCTTGGGCTCCTCCTACTCCAGCTCTCCAGTCTAAAATTTGAGGTCATAGAGGATAGTCGCTGCTGGAGCAGCTCCTCAGAAATTTTTTTATTTTAGTCGGACAGAGACTTGGACCTCCAGTGGTCTAGAGGTCTCAGGGGTCTCAGCGCTGCTGGACCCCCACCTCTCCCTTGGCGGATCTGTATTACCCTGTAAGGTGGTCCCTGCAGAACCCTGCCGGCCCTGGGGGATGAGGATTGCTTCCCTGGCGGGGACGCAAACCGCGCTTCTGGGGTCACTGCGTTCCCCGCCCTGGGGGGAAGCTACGGGCACAGCGCCACAAATCTCTGGGGGTCCCTGTGGCGCTCAGCTGGGTGAGTACTCCACATTTTAATGTGTTTGAGTGCTTCAGCGGCCGCTGTGGCAGCCGCTGCTACATGTATTCAGTGTGGTGATTGTGTACTTTTGTCCGCAGGTGGATGCCTGCAGGACATGGGAGCGGAGTGAGTCGCACGCTTTTTTTTTTAAACCGGCGGGGGGGCGTGGCTTCGCGCTTTCCCATTTTTTCGCGGGCAGGAAGCGCTCTGAGCGCGCGCTTTACCCTGCCTTTTCTCTTCCGGCTTCTCTCCTCTAGCGCGGCGGCCATTACTGACGGCCTCCTCGGGCTCCTCACTCTCCGCTCTCCCCGACCGACCGAAAGGAACAAGGACACTACACCGCGGCCAGCTGGGTGAGTCGCTTCTACCTGTCAGGGCAGAAGCTTGACCCCCTCACCCCCACAGCGCAGGGCAAGGTACTGTCACACGGAACGCTCCCGCTACGATCACGATAGCGACGCATATTTTTGCGATCATTTTTGTGATCGTTTTAATGTCGCTAGTAGCTGCCACAGTGGGCGATCTCATTGACGACGCATAAGTGGTTAGCGATCTCCTTAGCGACTTTGGCGGTCATTGCGATGTACAATTCAGCGCAATATGTTAGCGATCTCGTTGGCGTTCTTGTTTAGTGTGGCATACCTTTGAGGCACTGTCCTGCAGCTGTTACCTCATAAGAGGCACCTGGGCTCGCACACCCTTTTCATTAAACAAGGGTTGTGGGAGTCTGCGACATTAACCCCTTCTTTGGCGGTTAACCCTTTATTGGGAGACAGCTGGGTAGCTCTCTCTTTAAGAGCTTTAACCCTTCCGCGTTCGTTTTGCCTTTGAAAACCACACTGTTCTAGTTGCTGACAGGTTTTGACCTGCCATATACTGTGTGAGGGCATGTCAGATCAGGGTCCAGGAGGTGCGGACCGTCTCCCAGATCCGCTACAGGATCAGTCTCGCGTATCTGACACGCAGACCTCGACGGCGTCAAGCGCAGCGGTCAGAGGTGTCAGTGATGTCAAAATGGAGGCCCTCGCTCGTTCTATTAATGGCCTTTCTGACCTTCTAGTTTATTGGGTGTCAGCTAGATCCTCTCATGGTAGGAAGCGACACAGGCCGGTGCCATCTTCCCCGCGTAGCGACTTGGACAACTCGGGCATGGAGGGTTCCCCTTCAAGCTCGGATGGGGAGATGTCCGATTCGGATAAGGAGGGTCGGCAGGGACACTGCCTCTCTTTTGAGCCGTACAGAGGCTTTTATTGGAGCCATGAGGGAGGCGTTACAGTTACCGGAGGAGGTAACTAGACGTCCTGGTAAGTCGGTCCGGATGTTTCAGGAGTCGCATAGGTCGCGATCAGCCTTACCATCTCTGGATGAGCTTAATGGGGCAGTGGAGAAGGAACGCCTGTGTCCAGATAAACGTTTTCAGGGGACACGGTTTTTTGAGACGCTGTATCCGTGTACGACGGAGTTGATTGATAATTGGATTCCTTCTCCTGAAGTGGATGTCCCTTTATCCCAGCTTAGCAAATCCTCATTACTTCCTGTTAAAGGGAAGGCGAGTCTGCAGGATCCGCTGGACAGAAAAACGGAGATGGCAGCGAAATCCATCTACGAGGCCGCGGGTCATGGATTCAGAGCAGTGCTAGGATCCATGTGTGCTTGTAAAGCTTCCCTGAGCTGGTTAGACCGTCTACGGACGGCGTGGCAAGATGGATCTCCACTATCCGAGGTAGAGGGGCTTTTCAAGTCATTGGAGGATGCAGCCCGATATGGCAGTGATGCAGGTTTGGATACTGCGTCACTGCTGTCCAGGGCACAATCCTCGGCGATCACAGTCAGGAGAGCACTGTGGCTTAGACAGTGGACCGGAGACGCGGTTTCCAAGCAAGGTTTGCTATCTTTAGCTTACAAGGGTGGTCTGACCTCACGGAGCTGATTGCCAAGGCAAAAGAAACGGCTTTACCGCAGCGAAGAGCTGTGACTTCTGCGTCTGGCAGGCATAGTGCCGGTAGTAGTCGGCGGTCCTTTCGGTCCAGGGGACGGTTCGGTCAGCCCTCTTGGGGATCGGGTCGTCCCTCTTTTCAGGAAAAAAGAACGCTCAGAAATCCCGCACTCCCTGGAAACAGAGCTTCCGCCAAGACAAGCGGGAAGCTGACAAAAAGCCCGCTAAGGCGGACTGACGCCAGGGTCTCACTCGAGGGCTCTCGAGTGGGAGGTCGCCTGCTCCAATTCGAACCGACTTGAGCTTCCCGCGTGTCGGACGCCTGGGTGACGCGGGTTGTGTCGGCAGGCTACTTCATAGAGTTTCTTTCTCGACCCCCAGACAGTTTTTGCCAATCCCGCATTCCGTCAGAGCCCGAGCTATTTGCCGCTCTACTGCGGGAGGTCGATTCCCTTCTGCAGAAGGGTGTGGTGGTACCAGTTCCGCCGGAGGACCGGGGAAGAGGGTTTTATTCCAACCTCTTTGTGGTCCCCAAAAAGGAGGACAAATTTCGCCCCATTCTGGATCTCAAAAGATTGAATCGGCATGTCCGCACCCGGAAATTCCGCATGGAGTCACTTCGCTCCGTTGTGGCGGCCTTGTCGCAGAACGATTTTTTGGTGTCAATCGACATTCGCGACGCTTATTTGCATGTTCCCATCGGAAGGGCCCACCAACGCTTCCTTCGTTTTGCCATAGGTCAGGACCATTACCAGTTTGTGGCCCTGCCATTTGGGTTGGCCTCAGCACCCAGAGTTTTTACAAAAATTCTGGCTCCTCTCATGGCGATTCTGCGAAGACAGGGGGTTACGATTCTTCCCTATCTGGACGACCTTTTGATTGTGGCGTCCTCAAAGGAGGAGGCGGTGACGGCTCGCAATCTATCCCTTCAGCTCCTGGAGGACTTCGGGTGGCTTGTCAATTGGGAGAAGTCGTCTCTGGAACCGTCGCAGTCAATCCTGTTTTTGGGGATGCATTTCGACACGGTACGAGCAGTGGTGTCTCTGCCTCCAGACAAGCAAGCGAGTCTTCTTCGTCATGTACAGGTTATGAAGTCTGCGACAGCAATGTCCCTTCGAAGGTGTATGCGCCTTCTGGGTTTGATGGTGGCGTCAATGGAAGCAATTCCGTTTGCCCAATTTCATTCCAGGGCTCTCCAAATGCTCATCTTGAACCATTGGGATCGATCGCAGTTTTCACTGGATTGCAGTGTCATCATCTCCCACAGGGTGAGAGAGTCTCTAGAATGGTGGTTACGTCCGGAAGCGTTATCCCTGGGGAAGTCCTTCCTTCCTCCGAGGTGGTCGATCATAACCACCGATGCCAGCCTGACGGGCTGGGGGGTGTCTGGAACGATCTCTGGATTCAGGGAGTATGGTCGTTGGAAGAGTCTGTCCTGCCGATCAACATCCTGGAATTGAGGGCAATTTTCCTTTGCCTCCAACACTGGACGGTCCCTTTAAGCGGTCTACCAGTCCGAGTGCAGACAGACAACGCGACGGCAGTCGCGTATATCAACCATCGAGGTGGGACGAGGAGCTTCAGGCTCATGATGGAAGTGTCTCGAATCCTGGTATGGGCCGAGGCCAGGGTGCCAGCCATCTCTGCGATTCACATTCCAGGAGTTCAGAATATCACAGCGGACTTCCTCAGTCGCGAAAAGATGGATCCCGGAGAATGGAGTCTTCATCCGGAAATTTTTGCACTGCTGTGCTCCCGTTGGGGAACTCCCCAAGTGAATTTGATGGCATCCAGGTTCAATGCCAAGTTACCGACGTTCATGTCCAGGTACAAGGACCCGAAGGCTGTGGCGGTGGATGCTCTGGTGGCTCCTTGGGACCAATTCGAGCTAATCTATGTGTTCCCGCCGATATCCTTACTTCCTCTGGTGTTGCGTCGGATCAGACTGGAGAGAGTCCCGGCTATGTTGATAGCCCCAGATTGGCCAAGGAGGACGTGGTTCTCGACACTGATGTCGCTTCTGGCAGCGCCTCCATTTCCTCTTCGCCCGGACCTGTTAACCCAAGGGCCCGTTCGTCACCCGGACCTGAAGTCTCTGCGTTTGACGGCATGGCTCTTGAGACCGAAATCTTGATCCGTCAAGGTTTTTCAGCCGAAGTCATTGCCACTCTGCGAGCTGCCAGAGGTCCGGCTACTACTAGGATTTATCACAAGACTTGGGAAGCCTTCTTTTCGTGGTGTTCGGGTTCTTCTAGGAACCCGAGGATTTTTTCCATTCCCAATTTGTTGGCCTTTTTAGCAGCAGATGGAAGGAAGAGAGCCACACTAGTCATTACTAGTGGGTAGGCGGAGCCCAGATGAGATAGACACCTCAGATTAAAAAGAGTGTTGACCGGCCCCTCCAGCTCGTGCTCCTCCTACTCAGCTCTCCAGTTTACAATTTGAGGTCTCAGAGGATAGTCGCTGCTGGAAGCAGCTCCTCAGAAGATTTTATTATTTTTTATCGGACAAGAGACTTGGATCACCAAATGTGGTCTAGAAGTCTCAGGGGTCTCAGCGCTGCTGGACCCCCACCTCTCCCTTGGCGGATCTGTATTACCCTATATGGTGGTCCCTGCAGAACCCTGCCGGCCCGGGGGGATGAGGATGGCTTCCCTGGCGGGGACGCAAACCGCGCTGCAGGAGTCACTGCGTTCCCCGCCCTGGGGGGAAGCATGGGCATAGCGCCAGAAACCCCTGGGGGTCCCTGTGGCTCTTCGGCTGGTGAGTACTCCACATTTTAATATGTGTTTGAGTGTTTTCAGCGACTGCTGCGGCAGTCGCTGTTACAGTATACATGCGGTGACTGTGTGTTTTTTGTCCGCAGGTGGATGCCTGCAGGACATAGGAACGGGGGAGAGAGGAGCTGCGCGCCTTTTTTATTTAAATTTCGCGCCGCTCTGAGCGCGCGCTTTACGGCAGTGTCCTTTTCCGGCTTCTCTCATGAAGCACACGGAGGCACAGCGCGGTGGCCATTACTGACAGGCTGAAAGCTCCCTCGGACATCGCTCTCCTCCCCTCTTGGCAGCGCTGCACCGCGACCAGCTGGGTGAGTCGCTTCTTCCCGTCTAGGGCAGAAGCTTAACCCCTTCACCCCCACAGCGCGGGCGCCTTTCTGAGGCACAAATGGGTGGCAGACTGCGCTGCCTGCAGCTGTTATCTCATAAGGAAGCTCGCACACCTTTTCAAAGAGGTTGTGGGAGTCTGCGACAGTAATACTGCCACTATACGTTCCTGCTAACGACGACGCATACTATGCGATCGTTTGTGTAACCATTTTTCATGTCGCTAGTAGCTGCCAATCTGGGCGATTTCATTAACAACGCATAAGCGGTTAGCGATCCCCTTAATGACTTTGGCGGTCATTGCGATTTACTAACAGCGCAATTTTGTAGCGATCTTGTGAACGTTTCTTGTAAGTGTGGCATAGCTGTCCTGTAGCTGCTGCCTTATAAGAGGCACTTGGGGCTCGCACACCCTTTTCATTATTAAGGTTGTGGGGAGTCTGCGACTTTAACCCCTTCTTAGGCGGTTAACTCTTAATGGGGGACAGCTGGGGTAGCTCTCTCCTTAAGAGCTTTAACCCTTCAGCGTTCGTTTTTTCTTTAAGAAACCACACTTTCTAGTTACTGACAGGTTTGACCTGCCATATACTGTGCAACCGTCTCCCAGATCCGCTACAGGATCAGTCTCGCGTATTATGACGCGCAGACCTGGACGGCGTCAAGCGCAGCGGTCGGAGGTTCCAGTGGTGTCAGAATGGAGGCCCTTGCTAGTTTCTATTGATGGCCTGTCTGATTTTCTATTATTGAGTGTCAGCTAGATCTCTCATGCCAGGAAGCGACACAAGCCGGTGCCTTCCTTCCCGCGTAACGAAAATGTCCGATTCGGACAAGAAGGATCGGCAGGGACACTCTGCCTCTCTTTTGGGCCGTAAAGAGGTTTTTATTGGAGGCGTTAGTTACCGGAGGAGGTATCTGGACGTCCTGGTAAGTCGGCCCGGATGTTTTTCAATCACGATCAAGCTTTTCCATCACTGGATGAGATTAATGGGGCAGTGGAGAAGGAGCGCCTGTGTCCAGAAAATTGAGACACCGTATCCGTGTTCTACGGAGTTGATGGATCCTTCTCCTGAAGTGGATGTCCCTTTATCCCAGCTTAGCAAAATCCTCCTGTTAAGGGGAAGGCGAGTCTGCAGGCCCCTCTGGACAAAAAGCGTAGATGGCAGAAAAATCCATCTGCGAGGCCGCGGATCATGGATTCAGTATTAAGGATCCATGTGTGCTTGTAAAGTTTCCCTGAGCCGGTTGGACCGTCTACGGACGGCGTGGCAAGGTGGATCTCCTCTGTCGAGGTAGATGGGCTTTTCCAGTTGTTGGAGGATACTGCATCACTGCTATCCAGGGCGCAATCCTCGGCAGTCACAGTCAGAAGAGCACTGTGGCTTAGACAGTGGACCGGGGACGCGGTTTCCAAGCAGGGTTTGCTATCTTTAGCTTGCAAGGTGGTCAGCTATTTGGACCTGACCTCACGGAGCTGATTGCCAAGGTAAAGGCAAAAGAAACAGCTTTACCGCAGCGCAGAGCTGTGACTTCTGCGTCTGGCAGGACTAGTGCCGGTAGTTGTCGGCGGTCCTTTCGGTCCAGGGGATGATTCAGTCAGCCCATCTGGGGTTCGGGTCGTCCCTCTCAAAAAAAAAAAAGGGGAATTCTCAGAAATTCCGCATATCCTGGAAACAGAACTTCCGTTAAGACAAGCGGGAAGCTGGTAGAAAGCCCGCTAAGGCGGACTGACGCCTGGGTCTCACTCGAGCGCTCTCGAGTGGGGGGTCGTTTACTCCAATTCAAACCGACTTGGGTTTCCCGCATGTCAGACGCCTGGGTGACACGGGTTGTGTTGGCAGGCTACTTCATAGAGTCTCTTTCTCGACCCCCAGACAGTTTTTTTTTGTCAACCTCGCGTTCCGTCAGAGCCCGAGCTTTTTTGCCGCTCTGCTGCGGGAGGTAGATTCCCTTCTGCAGAAAGGTGTGGTGGTGCCGGTTCCGCCGGAGGGCCGGGGAAGAGGGTTTTATTCCAACCTCTTTGTGGTCCCCAAAAAAGAGGACAAATTTCGGCCCATTCTGGATCTCAAAAGATTAAATCGGCATGTCCACGCCAGGAAATTACGCATGGAGTCGCTTCGCTCCGTTTTGGCGGCCCTGTCGCAGAACGCTTTTTTGGTGTCAATCGACATTCGCGACGCTTATTTGCACTTCCCAATCGGAAGGGCCCACCAACGCCTCCTTCGTTTTGCCATAGGTCAGGACCATTACCAGTTTGTGGCTCTGCCATTCGGGTTGGCCTCAGCGCCCAGAGTTTTTACAAAAATTTCTGGTGCCTCTCATGGCATTTCTTCGAAGACAGGGGGTTTCGATTCTTCCCTACCTGGACGACCTTTTGATTGTGGCGTCCTCAAAGGAGGAGGCAGTGACTGCTTGCAAGCTATCCCTTCAGCTCCTGGAGGACTTCGGGTGGCTGGTCAGTTGGGAGAAGTCGTCTCTGGAATCGTCGCAGTCAATCCTGTTCTTTGGGGATGCATTTCGACACGGTACGAGCAGTGGTGTCTCTGCCTCCAGACAAGCAAGCATGTCTCCTTCGACATGTACAGGTTATGAAGTCTTCAACAGCGATGTCTCTTCGAGGGTGTATGCTCCTTCTGGGTTTGATGGTGGCCCATGGAGCCACTTCCGTTTACGCAGTTTCATCCCAGGGCCCTCCAAAGGCTCATTCTGAGCCGTTGGGATCGATCGCAGACTTTGCTGGATTGCAGTCTCATCATCTCCCACAGGGTGCGAGAGTCTCTAGGATGGTGGTTACATCCGGAAGCGTTATCCCTGAGGATGTCTTTCCTCCCTCCGAGGTGGTCGGTCATAACCACCGATGCCAGCCTGACGGGCTGGGGAGGTGTCTGGACGATCTCTGGATTCAGGGAGTATTGTCGTCGGAGGAGTCTCCTGCCGATCAACATCCTGGAATTGAGGGCAATTTTCCTTTGCCTCCAACACTGGACGGTCCCTTTAAGCGGTCTGTCAGTCCGAGTGCAGACAGACAATGCGACGGCGGTCGTGTATATCGACCATCTAGGCGGGACAAGGAGTTCCAGGCTCATGGTGGAGGTTTCTCGGATCCTGGTATGGGCCGAGACCAGAGTGCCAGCCTTCTCTGCGATCCACATTTCAGGAGTTCAGAATCACGGCAGACTTTCTCAGTCGTGAGAAGATGGATCCCGGAGAATGGAGTCTTCATCCGGAGATTTTTGCACTGCTGTGCTCCCGTTGGGGAACTCCCCAAGTGGATTTGATGGCATCCAGGTTCAATGCCAAGTTACCGATTTTCATGTCCAGGTACAAGGACCCGAAGGCTGTGACAGTGGATGCTCTGGTGGCTCCGTTGGACCAATTCGAGCTAATCTATGTGTTCCTGCCAATACCCTTACTTCCTCTGGGGTGGTGTCGGATCAGACTGGAGAGAATCCCGACTATGTTGATAGCCCCAGATTGGCCAAGGAGAATGTGGTTCTCGACACTGGTGTCGCTTCTGACAGCGCCTCCTTTTCCATTTCCTCTTCGCCCGTACCTGTTAACCCAAGGGCCCGTTCGTCATCCGGACCTGAAGTCTCTGCGTTTGACGGCGTGGCTCTTGAGACCGAAATATTGACCTTCAAGGTTTTTCAGCCAAAGTCATTGCCACTTTGCGGGCTGCCAGAGGTCCGGCTACTACTAGGATTTATCACAAAGTCTTGGGAATCCTTCTTTTTGTGTTCGGGTTCTTCAAGGAACCCGAGGATTCTTTCCATTCCCAATTTGTTGGCCTTTTGCAGTACGGGCTGGACAAGGGTTTGGCAGTTAGCACTCTGAAGGGTCAGGTTCTGCCCTGCTTTTGCTTTTCGGAAGGCTATCGCCTCGCGTAGGAACGTATGTTCCTTTTTTCGCGGAGTAACCCGTCAGTTTCCGCCGCGGAGGCACCTGTGTCGCCTTGGCAACTCAATCTTGTATTGGAAGCTCTTCAACATGGGCCTTTTGAGCCTATGGACTCTGCTAGCTTTTCTTTGCTATCTTGGAAGGTTGACTTTCTAGTGGCGGTTACCTTTTTGAGAAAGGTTTTTCTGAGTTGGCGGCTCTTTCTTGCTTGCCTCCTTTCCTGGAGTTTCACCCGGATCGCGTAGTACTTCGCACACGGGGCGACTTCCTACCTAAGGTGCCCTCGCTCTGCCCGGAGCCGAGGAATGCGAAGGAACGGCCTTGCACAAATTGGATTTGGTGCGGGCTTTTAAGTTCTATTTGTTTATTACTCAAAATTTTCGGAAGTCGGAACTCTCTGTGATTCCAGCAGGTCGTCAGGTGGTCAACGAGCTTCCAAGGACTCTATAGCTCGTTGGTTTCGGTCGGCCTTTTTAGAGGCTTACCGACTTAAAAGCGAACCTTGCCCAATTAAGATTCGAGCTCACTCCACGAGGGCTGTGGCTTCCTCGTGGGCCTTTCATCAAGGGGCCTCGGCAGCTCAGCTCTGCCGAGCGGCGTCCTGGCATTCCGTCCACACGTTTATAAAGTTTTATAAGGTGGACGTCAGTGCTTCCGCTGCTGCGGCCTTAGGACTTAGGGTCCTGCAGGCGGCTGTAGTTTAAAGTTCTAGTTAACTTGTATTTGGCGCCTGTTGCTCTTTTATCTAGGTTGTTGGGATTCTGCCTATTTTTGTTTTTTTCCCACCCTTAATTTTTGGACTGCTTTGGGACGTCCCACTAGTAATGACTAGTGTGGCTCTCTTCCTTCCATCTGCTGCTGAAAGACGGATTTTGGTAAGAACTTACCTGTAAAATCCTTTTCAGCGAAGGAAGGAAGAGAGACACAGCTCCCTCCCATGGCAGAAGTGTGTTGATGTTTTCAGATGCGCCGTGACCCTTCTCTGATAGCGATTATCTGGGCTGAGGTCGACGCGCTAAGGCTCTGTTCCAGCATCGCCAGCTCATCGCAGTGATCAGGTCCAGTGAGTAGTACCTGGAACTGTGTGGTTTTTTGCCTACATGCATGCATAACCTGTACTCTTGTGTTTTTTTCTCTGAATTCCTTCAGAAGGGGTTATGTTGCTCCGCTGGTGATATTGCTCTTCCCTAAGCTTGTGTACAACTGGAGAGCTGAGTAGGAGGAGCCCGAGCTGGAGGGGCCGGTCAACACTCTTTTAAATCTGAGGTGTCTATCTCATCTGGGCTCCGCCTACCCACTAGTAATGACTAGTGTGTCTCTCTTCCTTCCTTCGCTGAAAAGGATTTTACAGGTAAGTTCTTACCAAAATCCGTCTTTTTGCAGTACGGGCTGGACAAGGGTTTGGCAGTAAGCACTCTGAAGGGGCAGGTTTCTGCTCTGTCCTTGCTGTTTCGGAAGGCTATCGCCTCGCGTAGGGACGTACGTTCCTTTTTTCGCGGGGTAACCCGTCAATTTCTGCCGCGGAAGGCGTTTGTGTCTCCTTGGGGCTCAATCTTGTCTTGGAGGCTCTTCAACATGGGCCTTTTGAGCCTATGGACTCTGTTAGCCTTTCTTTGCTCTCTTGGAAGGTTGCCTTCCTAGTGGCGGTCACTTCTTTGAGAAGGGTTTCTGAGTTGGCGGCTCTTTCTTGCTCGCCTCCTTTTCTGGAGTTTCACCCAGATCGCGTAGTGCTTCGCACACGGGGCGACTTTCTACCTAAAGTGGTGTCACAATTTCATGTTAACCAGGATATTGTGTTGCCCTCGCTTTGTCCGGAGCCGAGGATTTCGAAGGAACGGGCCTTGCACACATTGGATTTAGTGCGGGCTTTGAAGTTCTATTTGTCTATTACTCAAAGTTTTTGGAAGTCGGATTCTCTGTTTGTGATTCCAGCAGGTCGTCGACGTGGGCAACGAGCTTCCGAGGATTCTATAGCTCTTTGGATTCGGTCGGCCATTTTAGAGGCTTACCGACTTAAGGGCGAACCTTGCCCGATTAAGATTCGAGCTCACTCCACGGGGGCTGTGGGTTCATCATGGGCCTTTCATCAAGGTGCCTCGACAGCTCAGCTCTGCCGGGCGGCGACCTGGCGTTCCGTCCACACATTTACGAAATTTTATAAGGTGGTCGTCAGTGCTTCCGCTGATGCGGCCTTAGGACGTAGGGTCCTGCAGGCGGCTGTAGTTTAAAGTTCTTGTGAACTTGTTTTTAGCGCTGGTTGCGCATTTATTTAAGTTGTTGGGAATCTGCCTCTGTTGGTTTTTTGCCCACCCTTAATTTCTGGACTGCTTTGGGACGTCCCACTGGTAATGAATGTGTCTCCCTTCCTTCCATCTGCTGCTGAAATACGGATTTTGGTAAGACCTTACCTGTAAAATCCTTTTCATCGAAGGAAGGAAGGGAGACACAGATCCCTCCCATGGCAGAAGTGTGTTGTTGTGTTTTCAGATGCGGCGTGACCCTTCTCTGATAGCGATTATCTGGGCTGAGGTCGGCGCGCTAAGGCCCTTTTCCAGCATTGCCAGCTTATCGCAGTGGTCAGGTTCAGTGAGTAGTACCTGGAACTGTGTGGTTTTTTCTGTTATATGCATAACCTATCTTCTTGTTTTGTCTCTGAAGTTCTTCAGAAGGGGTTATGTTGCTCCGCTGGTGATTTTTGCTCTTCCTTAGCTTGTGTACGGACTGGAGAGCTGGAGTAGGAGGAGCCCAAGCTGGAGGGGCCGGTCAACACTCTTTTTTAATCTGAGTTGTTCTATCCTGTGTGGGCTCCGCCTACCCACTGGTAATGAATGTGTCTCCCTTCCTTCCTTCGCTGAAAAGGATTTTACAGGTAAGGTCTTACCAAAATCCGTATTTTTTTGTAGGATGGGAATTTTTGTTTTTATTTTAATTTGGTGTTTCCATTTCTTTGTCCCCTTCCCAGTTGTTCTTAATTTTCTGTGTTTACCCGAGGCGGGGAATATGTTCGTGTAAACATTTTTGGAAAATTTCAATAAAAATACTTTATTAAAAAAAAAAAAAGACGTCCAATTATATCGAAGTATGCTACTGATACTTTATAATCAATACAGTGCACATTAGACATTTTCAGACATGTACATGTGAATGATAGCGAGGGGCCCCTCTTATTAGCCAGAGGGAAGTACCGATTCACAACAAAATCTTAATCAGGTTCAAGCAATTTGCTTTTAATGTTTAATACTGTGGGGGAACAGATGATTCGGTGCTCCTTGTGAAGCAGAGCTCCTGCCAATAAAGGGATTGTGCTGCTGGGATCTCCAAAGATCCTGAGAACAGGGCTCTGAAGGGCCGCATCCAAATGGATCCGAAGTTGAGCATGGGCACCTCTGATATCAGAGAATGAATGACTTGGAGGTGCTCATGCTCAACCTCTGCTCCATTTATACTGGACTCTTCAGAGATCCATTCTTGAGATCAGTAGGGAATAACATTCACTGGATACAAGCCCTTTAACCTCTTAGCGACTATTACTGTACAAGTATGGACCAAGCTCAAGAGATGAGCCAGCACCATTCCTGGCAGAATAAGGGCTGTGTTATTCAGTCATCATCTGTATCTAACAGCCAAAGGTGGAGCTGAACTCTGCCAGCTACTTGTATGTGGCTCTGTCAATCTTTGTTAGCAGCATTTACAGCATAGAGTTGTGGTATTCCAGGCGCCCATCAGCACTCTTCACCGTCAGACGCAATCGATAGGTTACCAGGACAGCCACAGGTCTGCTGAAGGCCCCTCATACCTGCCATGACTGTCCTCATGCAAAAACTAGTCTATGGCTGGCGTTCGTAGGAGACTTTGATATTTCTTACATATAGTATAGGTGATAAGGCGTTTTATTTTTTGTTTTTTTAATTTTTCTAAACACCTCCCACCTAGGCCACCTTACTCGTCCCATGAAGAAATAAAAAAAATACATATTTGGTAACGTTGTTTACATAAAAGTCCAATCTCTCAAAATATGCAATTAATTAACCCAATCGGTAAGAAATGTAAAGAGAAAGAAAAAACTCATCATGTACATAGTGCAGCACAGATTCACTACTGAGCATGTACAATAGTGCAGCACAGATTCACTACTGAGCATATACATAGTGCAGCACAGATTCACTACTGAGCATGTACATAGTGCAGCACGAGGGTGACGCGTGGTGTGCTGTCCTCCCTCCCTGTGTCTTACACCTTATTTATTGGCCTCCCGGGTGGCTTCCATGTCAAAAGTGGTATGTATATTGCACTATATGCATGATTTCTCATATATTAATGCTATTCATTGTTCTGGTTAATGCAGTTATCCACTATTGAGAGGTTTGCCAGGCCATTAATTTTGGATTTATATCTGAGGGTAATATCTTATTATTGTATTGCTTTATTGCATACTTATACTTTGCTGATATTCCATAATTGAGCACACCTTGCGTCCCATGCTTAAATGCTCTGCACACTGCACTTTAGTGTTTCACACTGTTTATATGTTCCTATTGTAATTAATAAAATTGGCTGTTTTACATCTCAAATTGGGCTTTTTGGTCGTACTTTTTCTCTTGTTGGTTGTTCTGTGTTTCTAGCGACTAGCCCTATATATTCTGTCCTTAATTAGGTATCGTTATGAATTTTCTGCAAATATTTTTCTATATTATTCATATTGCATTATGATACCGTTTTCAATGTTGAAGTGTGTTCTCACTGAGCATATACATAGTGCAGCACAGATTCACTACTGAGCATGTACATAGTGCAGCACAGATTCACTACTGAGTGTGTATATAGTGCAGCACAGATTCACTACTGAGCATGTACATAGTGCAGCACAGATTCACTACTGAGCATGTACATAGTGCAGCACAGATTCACTACTGAGCATGTACATAGTGCACACAGATTCACTATGGCTGTCATAGTGCAGCACAGATTCACTACTGAGCATGTACATAGTGCAGCACAGATTCACTACTGAGCATGTACATAGTGCAGCACAGATTCACTACTGAGCATGTACATAGTGCAGCACAGATTCACTACTGAGCATGTACATAGTGCAGCACAGATTCATACTGAGCATGTACATAGTACAGCACAGATTCACTACTGATGCATGTACATAGTGCAGCACAGATACATACTGAGCATGTACATAGTGCAGCACAGATTCACTACTGTCAGTACATGTGCACACGATCATACTGATCATGTACATAGTGCAGCACAGATTCACTACTGAGCTGTACCGTACATGTGCAGCACAGATCACTATGAGCAGGTACTCAAAGTGCAGCACAGAGTCATCCAACTAAAAGCCCCGATCCTTAGATCAGGAACAACAGATATTTATAGGACATTTCGTAAATTTCCCAAATTCTTATGAAAACATTCACATCACATCCTGCACTGAACTTACTGTACCCAATTTAATATATAATAATCCAATAAAACCAATAAGAAGGTCATTTTTCCTGAACAATGAACACAATATAAAGGAAATCCTAAAAATGATTGCAGAATTAATGGTATTAATGTCCCTTTTATTTTCAGGGAAATCTTGTAGCAGTAGGGACGCACAAAGGTTTTGTACAGATATGGGATGCATCTGCAGGGAAGAAGCTGTCCACACTCGAGGGGCATACAGCCAGAGTTGGTAAGGCTGGGCATATCCTCATGTCTCCAGCATTAGTACAGATCATCTTTTTTCTGCCCCATTCTTGTAATCTGTGCGCACCATCTCAGCAGTGTTGTCCTCTACCCGCCATAGGTGCCTTGGCTTGGAATGCAGATCAGCTGTCCTCTGGAAGTAGAGACCGCATGATCCTTCAGAGAGATATCAGAACGCCACCTGTGCAGTCTGAAAGGAGGCTACAAGGGCATCGGCAAGAAGTTTGTGGCCTGAAGTGGTCCACCGACCACCAACTGCTTGCATCAGGAGGGAATGACAACAAGGTATATACACTAAATAGAAGAGATAATAACGTTGATGGTTTGCCCTCTTTACCACGTGACGTATCTTGCTCCTCTTCCAGCTCCTAGTATGGAATCACTCAAGTTTGACTCCTGTTCAGCAATATACGGAGCATCTGGCTGCCGTGAAGGCAATCGCCTGGTCTCCTCACCAACATGGTCTGCTGGCTTCTGGCGGGGGCACAGCTGATCGTTGCATTAGGTTCTGGAACACACTCACTGGTCAGCCACTGCAATGTATTGACACTGGTTCTCAGGTCTGCAACCTAGCCTGGTCCAAGCATGCTAACGAACTGGTAAGTGGCCTCCTGGCAGATCTGCTGCTTTTACCCCTTGTGATACTCCCCCAGCTCCTTGTAGACTGTCGGACCCTCACTTTATGGATTTTTATTTAGGCTCGTATTCTGCAATGTCTGATTTTGACTGCGCATGTACACTCTGAATTGTAGATTGCTGTAGAGCATGTTGGCGCTATAGAAATGTATAACGTTATATTCTCATCCGTATTGCTGATTATCACCTGCAGTAGACGGTGTAGGGACTTTAATAACTTTTAGCTTAAAGGGGCTGTCTCAATTTGTTGAATGGGTTAAGCTACAAATTATTGTATAAAAAATAATCTTTTGAAGTTGCAGCCTAAATGTGTATATTGTGTGTAAATGACCTGGATGCTTTCAGGTAGGTCCGGTATATCGGCCCACCCCATTGTATTTTTCTAATAAGGATGTACAGATTGGAGAGTGTCTCCCATAAAATCCATGCATTGCTGACCCTAAGCTATCTTCTCCTCGCTCACAGGTGAGCACACACGGCTATTCTCAGAATCAGATCCTAGTGTGGAAGTATCCGTCTCTTACACAGGTGGCAAAATTGACTGGACACTCTTATAGAGTTCTCTACCTTGTAAGTACTTTGTGTATATTGTATAGATTGCCTAGAAAAATTAGAGGGCGAGCAACTGTGCGGCCTTGCATCATAGCACGTGGCTAACCTTGGTATTTGGGGCACGGTAAAATATATTCGTAAGCGCAGAATACTTGAGTCTGGTTCTATGACGCCATTTGCGTGTGTGTAGTCAATCAGTGTGGCGGGAATGATTACAGCGCTCGCTGTATAGCGAGTGATAACGGTTACAGCCCCCTGCACTGCCCCGATGACTGGAAGCGAGCGGCTGCAGAGAGAATATAACCTCATTTTCTCCCTGTAGCCGCTGTTACTCAGCCAAACGTAAGCACTAGTTACCTGCAAATTACCACTTCATCTGCAGGTAAATAGCATTAAGGCTAACAAGTTCCCTTTCCGGGGGTTCTTAAGGATCAGAAAGTCAAGGCTGCTTACTGTCTAAAACCGTGGTATACCCATCCACAGGATATGTGTGTTTTTACAGCTCAGGCCTATATGCTTTAAAGGGGCTGAGCTGCAATACTACACGCAATCCCTATATACAGTTAGGTCCATAAATATTTGGACAGAGACAACATTTATCTAATTTTGGTTCTAGACATTACCACAATGAATTTGAAACAAAACAAATCAGATGCAGTTGAAGTTCAGACTTTCAGCTTTCATTTGAGGGTATCCACATTAAAATTGGATGAAGGGTTAGGAGTTTCAGCTCCTTAACATGTGCCACCCTGTTTTTAAAGGGACCAAAAGTAATTAGACAGATTAAATAATTGTAAATAAAATGTTCATTTCTAGTACTTGGTTGAAAACCCTTTGTTAGCAATGACTGCCTGAAGTCTTGAACTCATGGACATCACCAGACGCTGTGTTTCCTTCTTTTTGATGCTCTGCCAGGCCTTCACTGCGGTGGTTTTCAGTTGTTGTTTGTTTGTGGGCCTTTCTGTCTGAAGTTTAGTCTTTAACAAGTGAAATGCATGTTCAATTGGGTTGAGATCAGGTGACTGACTTGGCCATTCAAGAATATTCCACTTCTTTGCTTTAATAAACTCCTGGGTTGCTTTGGCTTTATGTTTTGGGTCATTGTCCATCTGTAGTATGAAACGACGACCAATCAGTTTGGCTGCATTTGGCTGGATCTAGCACACAGTATGGCTCTGAATACCTCAGAATTCATTCGGCTGTTTCTGTCCTGTGTCACATCATCAATAAACACTAGTGACCCAGTGCCACTGGCACCATGCATGCCCAAGCCATCACACTGCTTCCGCCATGTTTTACAGATGATGTGGTATGCTTTGGATCATGAGCTGTACCACGCCTTCGCCATACTTTTCTCTTTCCATCATTCTAGTAGAGGTTGATCTTGGTTTCATCTGTCCAAAGAATGTTCTTCCAGAACTGTGCTGGCTTTTTTAGATGTTTTTTAGCAAAGTCCAGCCTAGCCTTTTTATTCTTGATTCTTATGAGTGGCTTGCACCGTGCAGTGAACCCTCTTTATTTAATTTCATGCAGTCTTCTCTTTATGGTAGATTTGGATATTGATACGCCTACCTCCTGGAGAGTGTTGTTCACTTGGTTGGCTGTTGTGAAGGGGTTTCTCTTCACCATGGAGAGTATTCTGCGATCATCCACCACTGTTGTCTTCCGTGGGCGCCCAGGTCTTTTTGCATTGATGAGTTCACCAGTGCTTTCTTTCTTTCTCAGAATGTACCAAACTGTAGATTTTGCCACTCCTAAAGTTGTAGCAATTTCTCGGATGGGTTTTTTCTGTTTTTTGCAGCTTAAGGATAGCTTGTTTCACCTGCATGGAGAGCTCCTTTGACCGCATGTTTCCTTCACAGCTAAACCTTCCAAATGCAAACACCACACCTCAAATCAACACCAGCCCTTTTATCTGCTTAATTGAGAATGATATAATGAAGGGATTGCCCACACCTGTCCATGAAATAGCCTTGGAGTCAATTGTCCAATTACTTTTGGTCCCTTTAAAAACAGGGTGGCACATGTTAAGGAGCTGAAACTCCTAAACCCTTCATCCAATTTTAATGTGGATACCCTCAATGAAAGCTGAAAGTCTGAACTTCAACTGCATCTGATTTGTTTTGTTTCAAATTCATTGTGGTAATGTCTAGAACCAAAATTAGATAAATGTTGTCTCTGTCCAAATATTTATGGACCTAACTGTATATATATATATATATATATATATATATATGTTCACTGTTTTTGGGAGTGAATGGCTGTTTTCTTATAACTATAAATCCTCTTTAAGTTTATAATGTGAATCTTGGTTTTTTTTGTGCTCCTCAGAGGGGGAGAGGTTGTGCTCATCCCACCATCTCCAAACCCTGCCTGATTTAAACACGTGCATGAAATTCCAGAAATCTCATTTACTTTGCTGTGACACTAAAATGCTGTTTTTTTTTTTTTTTCGTTGCAAAACCGCAACGTGTGTGAACGTAGCCTAAAGGCTGTCTATATTCTATACATTCATTTACAACTACTTTTTTTTTTCCAAATGTCTTGTCATGAGACCGTCTCCTTTTAATGTTGGACTGTATTTTCTGGCCTAGATTCCATTTTGACATAGATTTCTATGCTTCACAGGCCATGTCTCCAGATGGTGAAGCTATTGTTACAGGTGCTGGAGATGAAACATTGAGATTTTGGAATGTTTTTAGTAAAACGCGATCAACAAAGGTGAGGCAGATGCAATTCTTGTTCCTCTTAAAAATGATATATCACCAGGTTTTTGCTTACCCATCTGAGAGCAGCATGATTTTGGAGCAGAGACCCTGATTCCAGTGATGAGTCACTTACTGGGCTGCTTGCTGTCATTTTGATAAAATCACTTCTTTCTCTGCTGCAGAGCTGGCAGTTCTCTGAATGCTGAGCTTTGTATAACCCCGCCCACATCACTGATTGGAAGCCCATGTGCTGTGGACACAGAGAGCTGCCAATCAGTGGTAGAGGCGGAGTTATACAAAGCTCATAAACTACCTGGCAGCAGGATTATTAGTCCTGTAATGATCGGCTGCTGATAAAATAGTGATTTCAGCTGCAGATGAAGGAAGGGGAGACACACTAGACATTACTAGTGGGTAGGCGGAGCCCAGATGAGATAGACACCTCAGATTAAAAATAGTGTTGACCGGCCCCTCCAGCTCGGGCTCCTCCTACTCAGCTCTCCAGTTTACAATTTGAGGTCTCAGAGGATAGTCGCTGCTGGAAGCAGCTCCTCAGAAGATTTTATTATTTTTTATCGGACAAGAGACTTGGATCACCAAATGTGGTCTAGAGGTCTCAGGGGTCTCAGCGCTGCTGGACCCCAACATCTCCCTTGGCGGATCTGTATTACCCTATATGGTGGTCCCTGCAGAACCCTGCCGGCCCGGGGGGATGAGGATGGCTTCCCTGGCAGGGACGCAAACCGCGCTGCAGGGGTCACTGCGATCCCCGCCCTGGGGGGAAGCATGGGCACGCGCCAGAAACCCCTGGGGGTCCCTGTGGCGCTTTCGGCTGGTGAGTACTCCACATTTAATATGTGTTTGAGTGTTTTCAGCGACTGCTGCGGCAGTCGCTGTTACAATATACATGCGGTGACTGTGTGTTTTTTGTCCGCAGGTGGATGCCTGCAGGACATAGGAACGGGGGAGAGAGGAGCTGCGCGCCTTTTTTTATTTGAATTTCGCGCCGCTCTGAGCGTGCGCTTTACGGCAGTCTCCTTTTCCGGCTTCCCTCATGAAGCACACGGAGACACAGCGCGGCGGCCATTAGCCGAGTAATGCTGACAGGCTGAAAGCTCCCTCGGACATCGCTCTCCTCCCCTCTCGGCAGCGCTGCACCGCGACCAGCTGGGTGAGTCGCTTCTTCCCGTCATAGGGCAGAAGCTTAACCCCTTCACCCCCACAGCGCGGGCGCCTTTCTGAGGCACAAATGGGTGGCAGACTCATAAGGAAGCTCGCACACCTTTTCAATATAAGAGGTTGTGGGGAGTCTGCGACAGTAATACTGCCACTACACGTTCCTGCTAACGACGACGCATACTATGCGATCGTTTGTGTGATCATTTTTAATGTCACTAGTAGCTGCCAATCTGGGCGATCTCATTAACAACGCATAGGCGGTTAGCGATCCCCTTAATGACTTTGGCGGTCATTTTGATTTACAAACAGCGCAATTTTTTAGCGATATTGTGAACGTTTTTTCTTGTTAAGTGTGGCATAGCTGTCCTATAGCTGCTGCCTTATAAGAGGCACTTGGTGCTCGCACACCCTTTTCATTTTTAAGGTTGTGGGGAGTCTGCAACTTTAACCCCTTCTTAGGCGGTTAACTCTTAATGGGGGACAGCTGGGGTAGCTCTCTCCTTAAGAGCTTTAACCCTTCAGCGTTTTCGTTTTTTCTTTAAGAAACCACATTACTGACAGGTTTAACCTGCCATATACTGTGCAACTGTCTCCCAGATCCGCTACAGGATCAGTCTTGACGCGCAGACCTGGACGGCGTCAAGCGCAGCGGTCGAAGGTTTCCAGTGGATGTCAGAATGGAGGCCCTCGCTAGTTTCTATTGATGGCCTGTCTGATTTTCTATTATTGAGTGTCCGCTAGATCCTCTCATGTCAGGAAGCGACACAAGCCGGTGCCTTCCTTCCCGCTTAACGAAAATGTCCGATTCGGACAAGGAGGATCGGCAGGGAAACTCTGCCTCCCTTTTGGGCCGTAAAGAGGTTTTTATTGGAGGCGTTACAGTTACCAAAGGAGGTATCTGGACGTCCTGGTAAGTCGGCCCGGATGTTTTCAATCACGATCAAGCTTTACCATCACTGGATGAGCTTAATGGGGCAGTGGAGAAGGAACGCCTGTGTCCAGAAAATTGAGACACCGTATCCGTGTTCTACGGAGTTGATGATAATTGGATCCTTCTCCTGAAGTGGATGTCCCTTTATCCCAGCTTAGCAAAATCCTCCTTGTTAAGGGGAAGGCGAGTCTGCAGGACCCACTGGACAAAAAACGTAGATGGCAGAAAAATCCATCTGCGAGGCCGCGGATCATGGATTCGGTATTAAGAATCCATGTGTGCTTGTAAAGTTTCCTTGAGCCGGTTGGACCATCTACGGACGGCGTGGCAGGGTGGATCTCCTCTACAGAGGTAGATGGGCTTTTTCCAGTTTTTGGAGGATACTGCATCACTGCTATCCAGGGCGCAATCCTCGGCAGTCACAGTCAGAAGAGCACTGTGCCTTAGACAGTGGACGCAGTTTCCAAACAGGGTTTGCTAGCTTGCAAGGTGGTCAGCTATTTGGACCTGACCTCACGGAGCTGATTGCCAAGGTAAAGGCAAAAGAAACAGCTTTACCGCAGAGCTGTGACCTCTGCGTCTGGCAGGACTAGTGCCGGTAGTTGTCGGCGGTCCTTTCGGTCCAGGAGATGATTCAGTCAGCCTTCTGGGGTTCGGGTCATCTCTCTCTTTTTTAAAAAAAAAAAAAAAAGGGGGGGGAATTCTCAGAAATTCCGCATACCCTGGAAACAGAACTTCCTTTAAGACAAGCGGGAAGCTGGCAAAAAGCCCGCTAAGGCGGGCTGACGCCTGGGTCTCACTCGAGCGCTCTCGAGTGGGGGGTCGTCTATTCCTATTCAAACCGACTTGGGCTTCCCGCATGTCGGACGCCTGGGTGACACGGGTTGTGTTGGCAGGCTACTTCATAGAGTCTCTTTTCGACCCCCAGACAGTTTTTTTTTTTTTTTTTGTCAACCTCGCGTTCCGTCAGAGCCCGAGCTTTTTGCCGCTCTGCTGTGGGAGGTAGATTCCCTTCTGCAGAAAGGTGTGGTGGTACCGGTTCCGCCGGAGGGCCGGGGAAGAGGGTTTTATTCTAACCTCTTTGTGGTTCCCAAAAAAGAGGACAAATTTCGGCCCATTCTGGATCTCAAAAGATTGAATCGGCATGTCCACACCAGGAAATTCCGCATGGAGTCGCTTCGCTCCGTTTTGGCGGCCCTGTCGCAGAACGCTTTTTTGGTGTCAATCGACATTCGCGACGCTTATTTGCACTCCCTAATCGGAAGGACCCACCAACGCTTCCTTCGTTTTGCCATAGGTCAGGGCCATTACCAGTTTGTGGCTCTGCCATTCGGGTTGGCCTCAGCGCCCAGAGTTTTTACAAAAATTCTGGCGCCTCTCATGGCGATTCTTCAAAGGCAGGGGGTTACGATACTTCCCTACCTGGACGACCTTCTGATCGTGGTGTCTTCGAAGGAGGGGGCGGTAACTGCTCGCAATCTATCCCTTCAGCTCCTGGAGGATTTCGGGTGGCTGGTCAATTGGGAGAAGTCGTCTCTGGAACGGTCGCAGTCAATCCTGTTTTTGGGGATGCATTTCGACACGGTGCGAGCAGTGGTGTCCCTGCCTCCAGACAAGCAAGCATGTCTCCTTCGACATGCACGGGTTATGAAGTCTTCGACAGCAATGTCCCTACGAAGCTGTATGCGTCTTCTGGGGTTGATGGTGGTGTCCATGGAAGCACTTCCGTTTGCCCGGTTTCATTCCAGGGCTCTCCAAAGGTTCATTCTGAGCCGTTGGGATCGATCGCAGGTTTTCATTGGATTGCAGTGTCATCATCCCCCACAGGGTACGAGAGTCCCTAGGATGGTGGATACGTCCGAAAGAGTTATCCCTGGGAAAGTCCTTCCTCCCTCCGAAGTGGTCTTTCATAACCAACCGATGCCAGCCTGACGGGCTGGGGGGGGGGGAGTCTGGGACGATCTTTGGACTCAGGGAGTATGGTTGTCGGAAGAGTCTGTCTTGCCGATCAACATCCTGGAATTGAGAGCGATTTTTTTTCTTTGCCTTCAACACTGGACGGTCCCTTTAAGCGGTCTGCCAGTCCGAGTGCAGACGGACAATGCGACGACGGTCGCATATATCAACCACCAAGGCGGGACTGGGAGTTCCAAGCTCATGGTGGAGGTATCTCGTATCCTAGTATGGGCAGAGACCAGAGTGCCAGCTATCTCTGCGATCCACATTCCGGGAGTTCAGAATACCACGGCGGACTTTCTCAGTCGCGAGAAGATGGATCCCGGAGAATGGAGTCTTCATCCGGAAATTTTTGCACCGCTGTGCTCCCGTTGGGGAACTCCCCAAGTGGATCTGATGGCATCCAGATTCAATGCCAAGTTACCGACTTTCATGTCCAGGTACAAGGATCCGAAGGCTGTGGCGGTGGTTTGCTCTAGTGGCTCCGTGGGACCAATTCGAGCTAATCTATGTTTTCCACCGATTTCCTTACTCCTCCTGGTGTTACGTCGGATCAGACTAGAGAGAATCCCGGCTATGTTGATAGCCCCAGATTGGCCAAGGAGGACGTGGTTCTCGACACTGGGGTCACTCCTGGCAGCGCCACCATTTCTACTTCCTTTCCGCTCGGATCTGTTAACCTAAGGGCCCGTTGGTCATCCGGACCTGATGTCTCTGCGTTTGACGGCGTGGTTCTTGAGACCGAAATATTGATCCGTCAAGGTTTTTCAGCCGAAGTCATTGCCACTTTGCGAGCTGCCAGAGGTCCGGCTACTACTAGGATTTACCACTTGGGAAGCCTTCTTTTCGTGGTGTTCGGGTTTTTCAAGGAACCCGAGGATTTTTTCCATTCCCATTTTGTTGGTTTTCCTGCAATTCGGGTTGGACAAGGGGTTGGCAGTGAGCACCCTGAGGGGTCAGGTTTCTGCTCTGTCCTTGCTGTTCCGAAAGGTTATCGCCTCACGTAGGGACGTACGTTCCTTTTTTTCGCGGAGTAACCCGCCAGTTTCCGCCGCGGAAGGCGCCTGTGTCTCCTTGGCGCCTCAATCTTGTCTTGGAGGCTCTTCAACACGGGCCTTTTGAGCCTATGGACTCTGTTAGTCTTTCTTTGCTCTCTTGGAAGGTTGCCTTCCTAGTGGCGGTCACCTCTTTGAGAAGGATTTCTGAGTTGGCGGCTCTTTCTTACTTGCCTCCTTTTCTGGAGTTTCACCCGGATCGTGTAGTGCTTCGCACACGGGGCGACTTTCTACCTAAGGTGGTGTCGCAATATCATCTTAACCAGGATATTGTGTTGCCCTCCCTTTGTTCGGGACCGAGTAATGCGAAGGAACGGGCCTTGCACACATTGGATTTGGTGCGGGCTTTGAAGTTCTATTTGTCTGTTACCCAAAGTTTTCGGAAGTCGGACTCCCTGTTTGTGATTCCAGCAGGTCGTCGCCGTGGTCAACGGGCTTCCAAGGATTCTATGGCTCGTTGGATCCGGTCCCATTTTGGAGGCTTACCGACTTAAAGGCGAACCTTGCCCGATTAAGGTTCGAGCTCATTCCACGAGAGCTGTGGGCTCATCGTGGGCTTTCCATCAAGGGGCCTCGGCAGCTTAGCTTTGCTGGGCGGCGACCGGGCGCTCCGTCCACACCTTTACAAGATTTTATAAGGTGGACGTTAGTGCTTCCGCTGATGTAGCCTTAGGACGTAGGGTCCTGCAGGCGGCTGTAGTTTAAAGTTCTAGTTAACTTGTATTTGGCGCCTGTTGCGCATTTATCAAGGTTGTTGGGATTCTGCCTTTTTGTTTTTTTTCCCACCCTTAATTTTTGGACTGCTTTGGGACGTCCCACTAGTAATGTCTAGTGTGTCTCCCTTCCTTCATCTGCAGCTGAAAGACGGATTTTGGTAAGAACTTACCTGTAAAATCCTTTTCAGCGAAGAAGGAAGGGAGACACACATCCCTCCCATGGCAGAAGTGTGTTGTTGTTTTTCAGATGCGGCGTGACCCTTCTCTGATAGCGATTATCTGGGCTGAGGTCGACGCGCTAAGGCTCTGTTCCAGCATCGCCAGCTCATCGCAGTGGTCAGGTCCAGTGAGTAGTACCTGGAACTGTGTGGTTTTTGCCTACATGCATGCATAACCTGTATTTTTGTGTTTTATTCTCTGAAGTCCTTCAGAAGGGGTTATGTTGCTCCTCTGGTGATATTGCTCTTCCTTAAGCTTGGTACAACTGGAGAGCTGAGTAGGAGGAGCCCGAGCTGGAGGGGCCGGTCAACACTCTTTTTAATCTGAGGTGTCTATCTCGTCTGGGCTCCGCCTACCCACTAATAATGTCTAGTGTGTCTCCCTTCCTTCTTCGCTGAAAAGGATTTTACAGGTAAGTTCTTACCAAAATCCGTCTTTTATCTACGCTAAGCAGTCCAGTAAGTAACACATCGTTGGAATCGGGGGTTTTGCCCCTACATTACGCTGCTCTCAGATTAGGTGGCAAAAACCTGGTTGCAGATTCCCTTTAAAAATGTAAATTTTTTGTGTTCTGATGAACGGACAGTCAGAGTTAAATTTTCTCTTTCTCTTCTAGGAATCAGTCTCCGTTCTCAACCTCTTCACTAGGATACGATAATCTGTCCATCGTTCATTGGCAGTCTTTCCTCTTCTTTCTTCACTGCGCCCGGAATTGATTGCTTTCCAATCCAGCTGAGAGACTAACGTGCTGTGTACAGTTCAGGGATTCATCAGTAGCATACAGGCATGGGAAGCATTAAACCACACTGTTCTATCTCATTCATTTTTCCATCATTGACGTCGGAGGAAAGAGGAGCCACATATTTTTTCGTACAATGAGTAGTGGGTATAAGAACCCTACTGACCATGTTCTTATAGATATGTATTTAAGGGCTTGTATATAAATGCTTATGTATATCATATTGCTTGGGATGGACCCCTTGAAGAATCAGTTGCAGTATTGAAGCTACCATGAAAACACCGATTTTAGACTTTTTGGGACCATGCTCTGTTTTATAGAGGCACAGAGAATCCCCCTACAAAATGTCTTGTTTGCATGCAAAAGATATCCTATACTAATAAATTATATGTATATATATTACTAATATATATTATAATATATATGTCTATATATATTACTAATGTTTATTACTAATATATATCGTTCTAGAACCCACTCATTACAACTCTACTCGCAGCTTTTCACGTAAATTTTTATTTGTGACATATATATTTATATGTGCTCACTTTGAGGTGGGAGGGCATATATAAAGGGGGCTTATTTTATGGAGGTGTGGATGACAGATTGATAGTCTTATTGTAGCAAAATATCTGTGTTTAGTTCTGTGCAGTTTCTTTTTTTATGGGTGATGTTCTGTATTTTTAATGTTAATTTAAAGTAACCTTTTCAGGATCAGTCAGACATATTGCCTGATCTTGTTCCCCAACAATTTTTTTTTTTTTTTTTTTTGCATTGTTTTGCACAGCGGAGGAATGTAGAGGAAGAAGAAAGTCTGTTTGCTAAAGGAAAGCACTTAGTTTCGGAATACGGAATCAGTTGGTAGAATAATGTGTAACAGCGATGGGGTTGGTGTAAGAACTTTATTGATGCCATTTGCTCTATGCTAAAATTGGAGTCCTCCTTTTTTTTTTTTTTTCTCCCAGACGTGGGGCATGTAAATTTCATTATTCTTTGTTTTTAAAGAAAAAGAAAAAAAAGCCACTTGATGTTGAACTGTGAAGGATGTGTTCATTTGTAATTGCCAATTTATTTCTTATAAGAGTCGAATATTCTTCCAAGATGTCGTGTTCTCATTGCTAATACATATATTTTTGGTACGGGTGCCCATACAGGAAGTAATTAGCTTCTGTGAGTCCCCCAAATAAAGACCAGACCGGGGTCATTCTATGTCAAGTGAACCAAAGAATATTACCACTATCTTTTTAATTCTTTTGAGAACTAGTTCTTCGGTAATAGTGTGTTAGAGCATGCAACATGTGAAGAAGAAAAAATTCTATGACATTTTTTTTTTTACATTAACTTACAAAGTTGTGAAAAAATGCAAATTTCTGTGTTACATGCTTTTTACGTTTCTCCTCATAAGACCGGCACGAAACAAGGTAAATAAATGGGAAGAACATCATTCAACTTAGAACAGTGCAGGCTTTCACCTGATATGTCGCAAGAGTATCTTTGTTGATGTTTTACCCATGCAGAATCAAACACCAAATTTCAAGATGCATTTTCTAAAAATCAATATAATAAAATTGCAAAAAATTCACATGTGCCTTGTATGCTCCTAGCGATATTTGTACCAAAATTCAAGTTATGCTCTCAATCATTCGTAAAAAAAATTAAAAAAAAAACTACCGTATATACTCAAGTATAAGCCTAGGCACCTAATTTTACCACAAAAAACAGGAAAAACGTATTGACTCGATTATAAGCCGAGTGTGCATTGCCCCCTCATCCCTATCCTGGTCTGCATGGCCCCCTCATCCCTATCCGGGTCTGCATGCCCCCCCATCCCCATGTCGGTCTGCATGACCTCCTCATACCTATCCGGGTCTGCATGTCCTCTTCATCCCTATCCTGGTGTGTATGGCTCTTCATCCCCATCCTGGTGTGCATGGCTCTTCATCCCCATCCTGGTCTGCATGGCTCTTCATCCCCATCCTGGTCTGCATGGCTCTTCATCCCCATCCTTGAATGCATGGCCTCCATCAAAAAACATTAAAAAAACAAATATCCTATTTACCATCCTGCTCTCCCTTGCAGCGTCTTGTTCTGGTGCAAACAGCTGATTTATGCTTGCATTTAGTGAACCTAGCAAAAAAGTCAAACAAAAAACAAATATGGGATTGCACTTTTTTTTTTTTGCAATTTCACCGCACTTGGAATTTTTTTCCCATTTTCTAGTACACGACATGGTAAAACCAATGGTGTCATTCAAAAGTACAACTCGTCCTGCAAAAATTAAGCCCTTAGATGGCCATATTGACGGAAATAAAAAAAAGTTATGGATCTGTGAAGAAGGGGAGTGAAAAAGCAAAACCGAAAAAAAACCTCCGGTCATGAAGGGGTTAAATATATGATTAGGATCACACTGTACAGGTATATAGAAAATCAACTTAAAAATATGAACCCAAGGAGAGCCCAGCTTGAATCCTTGTTCAAATGTAACCAAGAACTCAAGCAACACATATGCCATTTTATAACATATTGTGTATTCAAAATTGTGCGTCAAAATTTTGAATTTGACTCCTCAAAATATCAACAAACATAATCTTGTGACATATCAAATTCAAGCCTGTGCCGTTTTAAACAAAACGGTGCCTCTCCCATCTCTTTATCTTAATCCTAACCCGAGCTATAACAAAAAATGTAACATCATACAAGGCTAAAATTCTGACTTTTTCAAAACATTAGAAATCTATACAAAAAATTAACTAATGAAGATAAAAATGCAAAACTTTTTTTGTAATTCACTAAAGCAGCACTTAAAAAAATAAATAAATCCGGAGACATCGTGCAAAAAAAAAAAAAAAAATCAGATTTGGATCACTTGACATGGAGATACTATGAAAATGATACCATCATTTTTGGAGTATGCTTGAAATATAGGCCCTACTCCAAAAATAAGCTCTAATTACAGTCATAATCTGTGTTTGGGGGAGGGGGGGCACAAGTCAATTGCCCAGTGCCCCCACTGTCTTTGGGGCCTCCATCATTTTGATTTTGGGGTTAAAACTGCTCTTAGGACCTTTGTCAACATCACGATCATGTAACCATGATGGCACCAAAAGACCTTTAACTGCAAGAATCTAGAGCAGAGGTCTCAAACTGCATTCTTCAAGGGCCGCAAACAGGTCATGTTTTCAGGATTTCCTTGTATTGCACAGGTGATAATTGAATCACCTGCACAGATGATTCCAGCACCTAGTGCAATGCTAAGGAAATCTTGAAAACACGCACGGTTTGCGGCCCTTGAGAAATGCAGTTTGAGACCCCTGGTCTAGAGGAACTAAAGAGGAGACAGGCTGATATGCAGTGCCAGCATTAGGTGGGTGGGTGGACAAACTGGGCACTTTCTCAGGCCCCCCACTACTAGGGGCCGCCAGAATTTCTATGCCTGAGGTTAAGACTGCTTACGGACCTTTGGTGACATTATGGTCATGTGACCATGATGTCACCAAAGGTCCTTTAACTGCAGAAGTCTACTGGAACTGAAGAGGATACAGGCTGGTATGTGCGTGCGTGCGTGTGTGTATATTTACATGTGTGTGTATGTGCAGTGTGTGTATATAAAGGTGTGTGTGTGTACGTGATTATACTTGAATAAATGTTGATTTATTTTTTTTTGTTAAAGAATAAATGTGGCTTGATCATGGAAAAAAAATAACGCCTCTGAAAATAATCCTTAACACATCTTTCGGAGCAAAGATAATATAAGACCTGGTCTTATTTTTTGGAGAAACATGGTTTGTAATTTTTGGCCTAATCCCTTCTACAGGTAAAGCAAATGGGGTTAGTGCAATATTGCCTTTACAGACTGCACGAACAAAAAGTACAATGTGAAACCGCAACAGTGTAGTTTTACTAAGTGACCAACATATAGAGTACAGACCAAAAGTTTGGACACACCTTCTCATTTAAAAATTATTCTGTATTTTCATGACTATGAAAATTGTACATTCACACTGAAGGCATCAAAACTATGAATTAACACATGTGGAATTATATACTTAACAAAAAAGTGTGTAACAACTGAAAATATGTCTTATATTCTAGGTTCTTCAAAGTAGCCACCTTTTGCTTTGATGAGTGCTTTGCACACTCTTGGCATTCTCTTGATGAGCTTCAAGAGGTAGTCACCGGAAATGGTCTTCCAACAATCTTGAAGGAGTTCCCAGAGATGCTTAGCACTTGTTGGCCCTTTTGCCTTCACTCTGCGGTCCAGCTCACCCCAAACCATCTCGATTGGGTTCAGGTCTGGTGACTGTGGAGGCCAGGTCATCTGGCGTAGCACCCCAGCACTCTCCTTCTTGGTCAAATAGCCCTTACACAGCCTGGAGGTGTGTTTGGGGTCATTGTCCTGTTGAAAAATAAATGATGGTCCAACTAAATGCAAACCGGATGGAATAGCATGCTGCTGCAAGATGCTGTGGTAGCCATGCTGGTTCAGTATGCCTTCAATTTTGAATAAATCCCCAACAGTGTCACAAGCAAAGCACCCCCACACCATCACACCTCCTCCATGCTTCACGGTGGGAACCAGGCATGTGGAGTCCATCCGTTCACCTTTTCTGCGTCGCACAAAGACACGGTGGTTGGAACCAAAGATCTCAAATTTGGATTCATCAGACCAAAGCACAGATTTCCACTGGTCTAATGTCCATTCCTTATGTTCTTTAGCCCAAACAAGTCTCTTCTGCTTGTTGCCTGTCCTTAGCAGTGGTTTCCTAGCAGCTATTTTACCATGAAGGCCTGCTACACAAAGTCTCCTCTTAACAGTTGTTGTAGAGATGTGTCTGCTGCTAGAACTCTGTGTGGCATTGGCCTGGTCTCTAATCTGAGCTGCTGTAAACCTGAGATTTCTGAGGCTGGTGACTCGGATAAACTTATCCTCAGAAGCAGAGGTGACTCTTGGTCTTCCTTTCCTGGGGCGGTCCTCATGTGAGCCAGTTTCTTTGTAGCGCTTGATGGTTTTTGCAACTGCACTTGGGGACACTTTCAAAGTTTTCCCAATTTTTCGGACTGACTGACCTTCATTTCTTAAAGTAATGATGGCCACTTGTTTTTCTTTACTTAGCTGCTTTTTTCTTGCCATAAAACATATTCTAACAGTCTGTTCAGTAGGACTATCAGCTGTGTATCCACCAGACTTCTGCACAACACAACTGATGGTCCCAGCCCCATTTATAAGGCCAAAAATCCCACTTATTAAATCTGACAGGGCACACCGGTGAAGTGAAAACCATTTCCGGTGACTACCTCTTGAAGCTCATCAAGAGAATGCCAAGAGTGTGCAAAGCACTCATCAAAGCAAAAGGTGGCTACTTTGAAGAACCTAGAATAAAAGACATAATTTCAGTTGTTACACACGTTTTTGTTAAGTATATAATTCCACATGTTAATTCATAGTTTTGATGCCTTCAGTGTGAATGTACAATTTTCATAGTCATGAAAATACAGAAAAATCTTTAAATGAAGTGTGTCCAAACTTTTGGTCTGTACTGTATGTATGGTTACCCAAATGCTGGAGTTTACAGGGGACATATTTTTACATTCATGCCATATGTTTCCTTTTACTAAAGATATACAAAATGTATAATGACATTGAAAAAAAACTAATCTTTTATGTATGTATGTATGTGCAAGTGAAACTCAGTCTTAGGCCGGGGTCACACTTGCAACTGCAATGTGAGAAATTCTCACCTCCATGTGATTCTTCATATTTTGTATTAGTTCAGCCTGATGAAGAGACCTGAGTAGTCTCGAAAGCTTGCAATTTGTTACCATCTTTTCAGTTAGCCATTAAAAGGTATCAACCACTGAGGACTCTCAACTCTAAATATTTTTCCACCTCCATACCCGGAACTGCTGTCGGTACTGGAACCGGAGCTTTCAGCTGCATAGAAATACTTGCAGCCGCACACTCCGGTCCCGAGTGCCAGCGGCAGTGCCGGGTGTTAATGCGAGAGACTCGCGCAAGTTTCTCGCATTGCAGTCGCAAGTGTGTCCCCGGCCTTACAATGACTATAAACAGGTGATGCCTTTACATATAATTCTCCTTTTTAGTTTTAAATTTGTTTTCTTACAATGAGAATTGGTGTGAATCGATTTGCAGGACCAAGTCTATTGGCTACGTCAGGAACCTGTAGCTGCTGGACAGGATCACCAAGATGCGCCTCCCTCCAGATGACATTCGCAGCTCTTCTTTTGACTAGCCAGCTTGTTGCAACATCACATGTGCATCATGCCACCATGATGATGAGGATGTCAATCCAGGCTGGTTAATCAAGAGTCGCAGATGTAGGAAGTTAGGAGGCGCATCACAGATTATCTGATGTGGGCGATGGACACGAAACGATTCGAAATGATTTGCACCATATCTAATTAGAAGGTATAAAAAGGAAAATATAACATCTTGAACATCGGAAAGAACAAGCTAGCATTATTAGGCCATTGAACAAAACTTGTTTCTGACATCGATTGTCTTCTCTGCTATCACTTAAGTGCAGGAGAGAGCACACAAATCACTCCTCGCTTCTGACATTGCTTGTCTCCTTTGCAGGCACAGGTACTCGAACATATTTTTTGAGCAGTCTGAAGACACTCTGTTAGCACCCGAGCTTGCTCAGATAACAGCTTTTCCGAGCATGTTCGCTCATCACTACTTTTACTTCCGTTCAGGAGAGATCACAGTAATTACTTTCTTCGTTCTAACTATGCTATTACTGCTATTTGCTATTACTTCAATGCAGAAAAAAGCGCACAAATCATTCTCTCCTCGCTTATGACATTGGTCATCCCTGTTATCACTTCAATGTAGGAGAAAGCTTACAAATCACTCTCTCCTCGCTTCCGACATTGCTCATCCCTGTTATCACTTCAATGTAGGAGAAAGCTTACAAATCACTCTCTCCTCGCTTCTGACATTGCTCACCCTGTTATCACTTCAATATAGGAGAAAGCTTACAAATCACTCATCGCTTCTGACATTGCTCACCCTGTTATCACTTCAATGTAGGAGAAAGCGCACAAATCACTCTCTCCTCGCTTCTGACATTGCTCATCCCTGTTGTCGCTTCAATGTAGGAGAAAGCGCACAAATCACTCTCTCCTCGCTTCTGACATTGCTCATCCCTGTTATCGCTTCAATGTAGGAGAAAGCGCACAAATCACTCTCTCCTTGCTTCTGACATTGCTCATCCCTGTTATCACTTCAATGTAGGAGAAAGCGCACAAATCACTCTCCTCGCTTCTGACATTGCTCATTCCTGTTATCGCTTCAATCTAGGAGAAAGCGCACAAATCACTCTCTCGCTTCAGACATTGCTCATCCCTGTTATCATTTCAATGTAGGAGAAAGCGCACACATCACTCTCTCCTCACTTCTAACATTGCTCATCCATTATCACTTCAATGTAGGAGAAAGCTTACAAATCACTCTCCTTGCTTCGGACATTGCTCACCATTATCGCTTCAATGTAGGAGAAAGCGCACAAATCACTCTCTCCTCGCTTCTGACATTGCTCATCCTGTTATCACTTCAATGTAGGAGAAAGCGCACAAATCACTCTCTCCTCGTTTCTGACATTGCTCATCCCTGTTATCACTTCAATGTAGGAGAAAGCACACAAATCACTCTCGCTTCTGACATTGCTCACCCTGTTATCACTTCAATGTAGGAGAACGCTTACAAATCACTCTCCTCGCTTCTGACATTGCTCATCCCTGTTATCGCTTCAATGTAGGAGAAAGCTTACAAATCACTCTCCTCGCTTCTGATATTGCTCACCCTGTTATCGCTTCAATGTAGGAGAACGCTTACAAATCACTCTCTCCTCGCTTCTGATATTGCTCATCCCTGTTATCGCTTCAATGTAGGAGAAAGCTTACAAATCACTCTCCTCGCTTCTGATATTGCTCACCCTGTTATCGCTTCAATGTAGGAGAACGCTTACAAATCACTCTCCTCGCTTCTGATATTGCTCACCCTGTTATCGCTTCAATGTAGGAGAAAGCTTACAAATCACTCTCTCCTCGCTTCTGATATTGCTCACCCTGTTATCACTTCAATGTAGGAGAAAGCTTACAAATCACTCTCTCCTCGCTTCTGATATTGCTCACCCTGTTATCGCTTCAATGTAGGAGAACGCTTACAAATCACTCTCCTCGCTTCTGATATTGCTCACCCTGTTATCGCTTCAATGTAGGAGAAAGCTTACAAATCACTCACTCCTCGCTTCTGACATTGCTCACCCTGTTATCACTTCAATGTAGGAGAAAGCTTACAAATCACTCTCCTCGCTTCTGACATTGCTCATCCCTGTTATCGCTTCCATGTAGGAGAAAGCGCACAAATCACTCTCTCCTCGCTTCTGACATTGCTCATCCCTGTTGTCGCTTCAATGTAGGAGAAAGCGCACAAATCACTCTCTCCTCGCTTCTGACATTGTTCACCCTGTTATCACTTCAATGTAGGAGAAAGCTTACAAATCACTCTCCTCGCTTCTGACATTGCTCATCCCTGTTATCGCTTCCATGTAGGAGAAAGTGCACAAATCACTCTCCTCACTTCTTACATTGCTCACTTTGTTATCACTTCAATGTAGGAGACAGCACTGAAATCAAATTGCTACACAGCTATTCCCCAGCTAGACCATCGGTGAAGATAGTGATTTTTGCTTTTGCAGTGATAGCTTAGTAATGTCAGAAGTAAGGAGTGATGTCTTCATGCTCCTGCAAAGCAACAGTAATCACATAAGATGTTTATCTTCATACAGCTCGTGCTCCATCAATAATAAAAGTGGGTGAAAGTGCACTGAGCACCTTCACTTGCATATTACAATAGTTACTTTTGGGGGCAACGAAGGAACCAATTTTATTGTTGCTCAGTCTCCTACCAAGCTATATCATTACTTAGAAGAGCTAATTTGGGGTGACAGACCGTGTTTTCAGAGTACTGAACATAAATGGACCGCAATGATATTCAATGGGGCAGATGAGCGATTTTTTTCGCTGACCGAACTTGCGCATGAAAGAATTGCAACGTGCAATGGTGTCTTGTGTGTGTCAAATAAGACTCACCTATTCAATTCTTGTCCAAAAAACATAACATTCCACACAGTGCCACAGCATATCATTCAATTTTTACAAATAAATTACAGTTCTTTCATAGGAAACTGTATTTAGTGTTGTAAATGTTTAATAACAGCTGATGTATAAAGATAGCTCAGATTTTTTTTCTTATTTGCCTTCTGGATGAAACATGGTTATTTTGTATTATATATACAGTGGGTATGGAAAGTATTCAGAACCCTTTAAATTTTTCACTGTTACATTGCAGCCATTTGGTAAATTCAAAAAAGTTCATTTTTTTCTCACTAATGTACACTCTGCACCCCATCTTGACTGAAAAAAAACAGAAATGTAAACAGTTTTTGCACATTTATTAAAAAAGAAAAACTGAAATATCACATGGTGATATAAGTATTCAGACCCTTCGCTCAGACACTCATATTTAAGTCACATGCTGTCCATTTCCTTGTGATCCTCCTTGAGATGGTTCTACTCCTTCATTGGAGTCCAGCTGTGTTTTATTAAACTGATAGGACTTGATTTCTAAGGGCACACACCTGTCTATATAAGACCTCACAGTGCATGTCAGACCAAATGAGAATCATGAGGTCAAAGGAACTGGCCAAGGAGCTCAGGGACAGAATCATGGCAAGGCAAGGACTTCCTCCGTGAAGTTCCGCCCACCGCCGCACCTCCTTCGGTTAGCTCCACCTATACCTGCATACAACCTGCGTACCTATATTTAACATTGGGAACGCAGGCCGTGTAGATGTATGCGTTTCCCGACGCATGCGTCGTTTTGACGGTGCAGCGACCGGAAAAAAAAAAAACACCGTGTTGGGCGCAGGTCGCCGCACCATCAAAATTACGCATGCAGCGGCAAACGCATACATCTACACGGCCTGCGTTCCTAATGTTAAATATAGGTACGCAGGACGCTTGCAGACATAGGCGGAGCTAACCGGAGGAGGGGCGGAGCTTCACAGAGAATACGCAGCTCAGCCATACGCTTTTGTGAAACTAGCCATAGAAGGTAGAGAAACTTTTTTTTTTCTTTTTCCCCCATCTGAGAAAAAGTAATGAAACTCAGACAACACTGAGCAAAACCAGTGAGGAACTAGAATCTGTTTTCTCATATGTAAGATAAAATGGATGTCTGAATCAGTCCTAAGGCCGAGGTCAGACTAGTGAGAAACTCACACGAGACTCGTGCGAGTTTCTCGTAAGTCTGACCCCGGTGTTAGACTGAGTTCAGTTTGTTGATTTGCAACGTGCAAGAGTTTTAAAGGAAATCTGTCACCATGTAATCTTCCCGTGCAGCATCCAAATCCATTTAAAATGGACAGTGGGCTTCCAGTGCAAGACAACACCTTTGAAAGCAGTAAACGCAGGGGCGTAATTATCGTGGTCGCAGAGGGTGTGACTGCCTATACAGGAGGGAGTCCTGTCAGGGCATATTTCACCTGGATGTGCTGATAACTATTTGATACACAGCTGATTTTGCAAGTTCCCACCCCCCCCCCTCAATAAATGGAGAGGTCTCTGATTTTTATCATAGGTACACGTCATCTGTGAGGCAAAATCTAAAAACAAAACCCAGAAAATCACATTGTTTGAGTTTTATATAATGAAATTGCATTTTATTTAATGAAATAAGTATTTGATCACCTACCACCCAGCAAGAATTCTGCTCTCTGACTTGTTAGTTTTTTTTTTTAAATCCCTCCTACTCTGCACTCATTCCCTGTATTAATTGCACCTTTTTGAACTCGTTACCTATATAAAAGACACCTATTTACTCAATCACACTCCAACCTCTCCACCATGGCCAAGACCAAAGCGATGTCTAAGGAAAAAATTGTAGTCCTGCACAAGGCTGGGATGGCTACAGGACAATAGGCACGCTAATGGTGAGAAGGCAAGAACTGGTAGCTCAATTATTTAAAAAAATTGAAGAAACATAAGATGACTGTCAATTTTCCTCAGGTTAGAGCTCCATGTAAGATCTCACCTAGTGGGGTAAGGATGATTCTGAGAAAGTTCAGGAATCAGCCCAGAACTACATGGGAGGAACTGGTCAATGACCTGAAGAGAGCTGGGATCACAGTCTCAAACATTACCGTTAGTAACAAACTACGCCGTCATAGATTAAAATCCTGTAGGGCATGCAAGGTCCCCCTGCTCATGCCAGCACATGTCCAGGCCCTTTTGAATTTCACCAATGACTATATGGATGATCCAAAGGAGGCATAGGATAAGGTCATGTGGTCAGATGAAACCAAAATAGAACTATTTGGAATCAACTCCACTCACCGTATGTGGAGGAAGAAGGATGAGTTCAACCCCAAGAACACCGTTCCAAACATGAAGCATGGTGGGGGAAAAATTATACTTTGGGGGTGTTTTTCTGCAAAGGGGATGGGGTGACTGCACCGTATTGAAGGGAAGTATGGATGGGGTCATGTATCTTAAGCTTTTGGCCAACAACCTCCTTCCCTCAGTAAGAAAATTGAATATGGGTTATGGCTGCGTCTTCTAGCATGACAATGACCCGAAACAGCCAAGGCAACTGAGTGACTCCAAAAGAAGCATTTCAAGGTCCTGGAATTGGAATTGGCCTAGCCAGTCTCCAGACCTGAACCCAATAGAAAATCTTTAGATGGAGCTGAATCTCCATGTAGCCCAGCGACAGTCCTGAAACCTAAAAGATCTGGAGAAGATCTGTATGGAGGAGTGTGCCAGAATCTCTGCTGCAGTGTGTGCAACCTTGGTCAAGAACTACAGGAAACGTCTGATCTCTGTAATTGCAAACAAAGGTTTCTGTACCAAATCTTAAGTTCTGTTTTTTATTGTATCAAATACTTATTTCCCCACTGTATGTCCTGATAGGATTTAGAACGCTACAAGGGCCCATAAATCTGACCAACATGCAGGAAGTAGGGAATTCCAGGTCCAAATCCTACACCGTGGCCCATCTGACTCCGGTTACACCACTGAGTAAACTGCTGCAATGCTAACTTAATAATGTATGTAGCTGAAAAATATATGGTGAAATATTACAGTGTGGCCATATATTCACTCACCCTGTATCTGTTTGCCATTATTGGTATATACTGGCTGCATTACCATCGCTCATCATCCCTGACCCCACTCACTCTGTATCTGATCTGTCTGTAATTTTTTTTTTCTCTTCCCCTGCATGTTTTCTCACCTAAATTCCTTGATGCTAACACACAGTTGACTTTACCTTTCCATTTGGATCTAACTATTTCCTTTTGCATTTTCCCTTCTAATTAATCCCCTCCTGTGTCTGTCCCTGCTGCCCTCCCAACTGATCACACCTGGCCAATTTCATGTGCCCCTAGCTTGTTATAAATGCAGACTTGCAGGTCTGTCTGACTGTGGTCTGTCTCCATAAGGATGTCTCTGTAAGGCCTCTTTCACACTTCAGTAGTGCGACGTCAGTCAAAATCCGCCAAAGTTTGAAAAAAGCGGATCCGCCATTTTTCCCATTGACTTGCATTAGTGACGGATTTTGATAGATGGTCGTCCGTTTGATCCGTTTTTTGACGGATCTGCCATAAATTTGGCGTCCCCTTTTTTTTTTTTTAAAACTTCCAATGCAACGTTTTTTGTGTCCGCTAAAATGGCGGACTATGACATTTTTGACGGAATCTGCAAGCGGATCCGTTGGTTCCATAGAAAATGCTGAAAACACTGTCCGGGGTCTCTCTCTCTCTCCTCCGTGCCAGACATGCGTACCATGCATTTTCCGGGTTGAAAAGTTCATGACGGATCCGTCTGAAAACGTATCTGTTTTCCGCTATTTTCACACTTTGGTGGATTTTAACTGACACCAAACGACTGAAGTGTGAAAGAGGCCTAAGGATACAGTAGAAATATGCCAGAAGTGAATAGAAGACTAACCAGTTAATAAATGCACTACATTTCTTTCTCTTTCCTCCACACTTACTCTCATCATGCTTACATAAGCTCTAACACTTTGGGCTCCATTACTCCTCACTCTCCTTCGCTATCTGCAAACCCCAGCACCCTCTAACCAAGTAGTACAGTTATGGACAAAAGTTTTGAGAATGACACAAATATTAATTTTTACAAAGTCTACTGCTTCACTTTTTCTAATTGCAATTTGCATATACTCCAGAATGTTATAAAGAGTGATCAACTTAACAGCAATTACTTGCAAAGTCAATATTTGGCTAGAAAATGAACTTTATCCTCCAAAACACATTTCAACATCATTGCAGCCCTGCCTTAAAAGGACCAGCTAACCTCTTTTCAGTGATTGCTCCATTAACACAGGTGTGAGTGTTGATGAGGACATGGCTGGAGATCAATCTGTCATGATTAAGTAAGAATGACACCACTGGACACTTTAAAAGGAGGCTGATGCTTGGCATCATTGTTTCTCTTCTGTTAACCATGGTTATCTCTAAAGAAACACGTGCAGTCATCATTGCAATGCACAAAAATGGCCTAACAGGGAAGAGTATCACAGCTAGAAAGATTGCACCTCAGTCAACAATCTATCGCATCATCAAGAACTTCAAGGAGAGAGGTACCATTGTTGCCAAAAAGGCTCCAGGGCGCCCAAAAAAGACCAGCAAGCGCCAGGACCGTCTCTTAAAAGTGTTTCAGCTGCGGGATCGGTCTACCAGCAGTGCAGAGCTTGCTCAGGAATGGCTGCAGGCAGGTGTGAGTGCATCTGCACGCACTGTGAGGCAGAGACTCTTGGAGCAAGGCCTGGTCTCAAGGAGGGCAGCAAAGAAGCCACTTCTCTCCAGAAAAAACATCATGGACAGACTGATATTCTGCAAAAGGTACAGGCAGTGGACTGCTGAGGACTGGGGTAAAGTTATTTCCTCTAATGAATCCCCTTTTCGATTGTTTGGGACATCAGGAAAACGCGTCATTCGGAGAAGACAAGGTGAGCGCTACCACCAGTCTTGTCTCATGCCAACTGTTAAGCATCCTGAAACCATTCATGTGTGGGGTTGCTTCTCAGCCAAGGGAATCGGCTCTCTCACAGTCTTGCCTAAAAACAGCCATGAATAAAGAATGGTACCAGAATGGTCCTCCAAGAGCAACTTCTCCCAACACTCCAAGAGCAGTTTGGCGATCAACAATGCCTTTTCCAGCATGATGGAGCACCTTGCCATAAAGCAAAGGTGATAACTAAATGGCTCAGGGAACAAAACAGAGATTTTGGGTCCATGGCCTGGAAACTCCCCAGATCTTAATCCCATTGAGAACTTGTGGTCAATCATCAAGAGAGGGGTGGACAAACAAAAACCTAAAAATTCTGACAAAATGAAAGCATTGATTGTGCAAGAATCGACTGCTATCAGTCAGGATTTGGTCCAGAAGTTGATTGAGAGCATGCCAGGGAGAATTGCAGAGGTCCTGAAGAAGAAGGGTCAACACTGCAAATATTGACTTGCTGCATTAACTCATTCTGTCAATATAAGCTTTTGTTACTAATATGTTTGCAATTATATTTCTGTCAAACACATAAAAACCAGAGGGCAGCAGATCATGTGAAAATATAATATTTGTGTCATTCTCAAAACTTTTGGCCATGACTGTAATCTCCCCTTCCCTCTTGCCTCCCCACTTGACCTCCGTTGAACTGCTCCTCAACCTCAGATCTCTCCTAATAAAACAAAACAACCCGCCCACTGTCATTCTCCCACCTGCTCTCTCTGCTGGCAACATAAATCCCAATCCTGGACTCCCACATCTCGTACCTCCCATTATCATCCCCTTCTATCGCTCCCAACCCAATATAAACTCTTGAAATCTTGCCCACTTCAAATCCATGCCCTTGACGCCCACCACCCTGCTCCCTCTCTCTGGAACGCCTGCACCGTCTGCAATAAACTCCACGTGATTCACAACCTCTTTACCTCGTAATCTTTCCTTCCTAGGCCTCACCGAAACATGGCTGACAGCCTCCCCTGCTGCGCTATGTTATGGCGGCCTCCTCTTCACCCACACTCCTCGCCCTGGCAACAGACATGGTGGAGGAGTGGGCATTCTCCTTTCTTCCAACTGTACCTTTAACCCAATTGCACCTCTTCCCTCCCTTATCCTCCCCTCTTTTGAAGTCCACTCTGTCCGCATCTACTCCAACCTCCAAGTGGCCGTCATATACTGACCTCCGTGCCCTACCACTGCCTATATTGACCAATTCTCTACATCACATTCTCTCTGCTGACATTCTAACCATCATTATGGGTGACTTGAACATCCCCATTGACGCCCACCAGTTGGCAGCCTCCAAACTCCTGTCACTCACTTCATCTTTTGGACTTACCCAGTGGTCCTCCTCAGACACCCACACAGACGGCCACACATTAGACTTGGTCTTCACCCATCTCTGCTCCCTATATAACTTCACAACCTCCCCTCTCCCTCTATCTGACCACCATATGCTCACTTTCTCATCCCTGTCCTCACCTGTCACCCATGTCCAGCAACATGTGCACCCCGCAGAAATCTCGCACATCTAAACACTCGCACACTCTGACTATTCTACTACTGTCCTCCATATCTTCACTCCATGACACTGCCACTAGCTTCTACAATGCCACTCTTGCATCAGCCATCGACTCGGTCACCCCGTCATGCATCGCAGAGTGCGATGAATCAATAGACAACCCTGGCACAATAACATCACTAAAAAGCTTCGGCAGGTATCCAGAATTGCAGAGCGCTGTTGGAAGAAAATGCAGTTGCAAGACGACTTCACCTCATTCAAACATACAACACTCGCATTCAAATCAGCTCTCACCTCTGCTAAACAGGCCTACTTTGCATCCCCTGTGTCTTCCTTATTCCACAACCCCAAACAGTTGTTCAACACTTTTAACTGCCCCCCTCTGCCTTCCCTAATCTCTGCCGAGGACTTTGCCATGCACTTCAAAAATAAGATAGACCAAACAAGGCAAGTCTTTGTTGTCCGACCGCCACAATCCCTTTATGCCATACCAATGCCCTAACCCCATAACTTTCCTCTCCAAAATCACTGAAGGAGAGCTTGCTCATCTCTCCAAATCACACCTCACCACTTGTGCACTTGACCCCATCCCACCTCCTCCCCAACCTCACCACTACACTAATCCCATCCCTAAACAATTTCTTCAACCTATCACTAACTTCTGGTACCTTCCCATCTGCTTTCAAACATGCCACAATTGTACCTATCCTCAAAAAGCCATCCCTTGACCCGAGCTCAATGTCCAGCTATCGCCCCATATCTTTGCACCCATTTGCTTCCAAACTCCTTGAGCAGCATGTCCACGCTGAACTTTCCTCTCACTTTGCATCTAACTTGTTCTTCGACAATCTACAATCAGCTTCCGTCCCCACCATTCCACTGAGACTGCCCTGACCAAACTTACTAACGACTTACAGCCAAAGCTAACGGACAATTCTCTATACTCCTTTTAGACCTGTCCTCTGACTTCAACACAGTTGACCACTGCCTCTTACTACAGATCCTCTCTTGCTTTGGTGTCAATGACCTTGCCCTATCCTGGATCTCCTCATACCTTACCCACCGCACATTTAGCGTTTCTTATCCCCACACTACCTCCTCATCTCGCCCTCTGTTGGTGTCCCTCAAGGCTCTGTCCTAGGACCCCTTCTCTTCTCAATCTATATCCTTGGCCTGAGGCAACTCATAAAGTCCTATGGCTTCCAGTACCATCTGCATGCTGATGACACTCAGATCTACCTCTCTGGCACAGATGTCACCTCTCTGCTGTCCAGAATCCCAGAGTGTCTATCAGCCATATCCTCCTTCGCTTCCTCAAGCTCAATGTGGACAAATCTGAACTAATTATCTTTCCTTCATCATGCATACCTTCCTTACCTGATCTATCACAATGAATTCACACTTTCCCCTGTCCTGGTAATTCGCTGCCTCGGAGTAACCCTTGACTCTGCCCTGTCCTTCAAACTGCACATCCAAGCTCTCGCCACCTCCTGTCGCTTCCAGCTCAAACATATCTCCAGAATCTGTCCTTTCCTCAACTCTCACTATACCAAAATGCTTGTGCATGCCCTAATCATCTCCCGCCTCGACTACTGCAACATCTTCCTCTGTGACCTACCTTCTAACACTCGCACCCCTCCAGTCCGTCCTTAACTGCTGCCCGACTAATCTCTTCACTACACTCCTGCTTCCCCTCTCTGCTAATCCCTTCACTGGCTCACAATTTCCCAGCGTATCCAGTTTAAACTACTAACACTGACTTACAAAGCCATGTCAATATAACAAATAACTTGGCACTCAACTTATGAATTTATGAAGAATTTTAATGCAGTCCAGAAAACAACTTTTCGGTCCCACCTGGACCTTCATCAAAGCACTGCAATAATTGTACATAAAGCTACAATTTACATATAATACCATGTAGCAAATAAGTATCCAAGAGTACATAGAGAGAGTTAAACTGATTGAAGATATAAGTCCAAGTCATGGAGTAGTGGCACCCTGAAGAGAGTGGCTAAAGGAAAAAAGAGGAACCAGAAAACCTACCTGACTGCTAATGTGCGTGTATCCAAACAGTGGATATATGTCCCATAAGTAACTGTACCACCACCGGTAAGGAAGTTTTTCTAAAAGTCTCATGACAGCTGGTTTTGATACCACATACATGGATAACATTTCACTATTTACAGGGCGATATTTTTTCATCTCCTGGTGGATATTCTTTGTGCCTCCTTCTCCCTGAGTAAGGCTACTTTCACACTTCAGGCTTTTTAAACCAACACGTTAAAGCCCAAAATTGCAGCATGTCGACTAAAAGGTCAATTTACTATAACCCAGCAGCTGCTTACCAAACAAGGACCCATGACTAGGTTCATTTAACATTAAATGGATTCCGATAATAAATGTATGAACCTGAACACCATATATTTAAAAAGGTATAAACTTTATTGAAAAAACATTGAAAAACATGTAAACATAAGTTAAAAAGTGGGAGACCCAGATGGGACACCACAATCCACAATTAGACCTAAGGAGGTTGCATATGGACATAAATTAACCAATAGTAATTGTAACCCCTCTGACTAAACTTCCCCCGGAAGAAGGCTGCACAGCCGAAACGTGCGTTGGGGCTGGCACCACAATCCACTGGAGGTAATATACTGCTGACACTTTCTACTTATATATGGCTATTGTGATTGTTGATACACCCATTTAGCGGACTTTTTTGTCCTGTGTTTAGGAAGTTTAGTCAGAGGGTGTTCAGGTTCATAAATTTATTATCGGAATTCACTTCAGGCTTTTTGTATCAGGCACGATCCAGCGTGTTTTTAAAAAAACGCATCCGGTGCCGGATGCGTTTTTTTACCATTGACTTACATTAGCGCCGGATCGCGCCTGATGTCACTGCGTTGCATCCGTATTCGGCCGGATCCATCGGAAATGTACAGTCCGGTGGCCGGACAAGACGCTGTCTGCAACGTTTTTTTTTTTTTTTCCGGAGCTGCCTGATAGTGCCTGAATCGGTACTTCAGGCGGCCGGAAACAATGTAAATCTATGGAGCCGGACCAGATTTTTGACAAATCCGTCAGAAAACTGATCCGGAATCCAAGGTCTCTCTCTCTCTCCTCTCTCTCTCTCTCAACTGCATTTTCAACATGGAAATTTTATATTTCCGGGTTGAAAAGGTCAGGACGGATCCGGCAAAAAACCTGATCAGTTGCATCAGTTTTTTTAAAATCAGCGCCGGATCCGTCCTGTCAGGCATTGGACGGATTATGCCTGACACAAAAAGCCTGAAGTGTGAAAGTAGCCTAAGCCATATTCATTTTGTATGTCACACTGGATTTAGATATAAGATTCAGCTCACTCCGCATATTGTGTGTTACCTAGGTCAGTCCATGAATTAACCCAGCGGATGCTGGTAACCCTCACCTGATCATTACTTATTGGTATGTAATGTAGCACTTTGTGGACAGTTGGGTCTCTTGTGTGACTACATCTATATATCTCATTAAGATCATTTTTGTACACAGAGATAACCAGGATTTTCTCCTTCTTTGGGCATTAACCCCTAGTTATAATCCACATGATCTCTAGGTATGCCTTTTTATTTCTTATTCTAATTTTTTATTTTTCATTTTTCTATTGTATATTCAGTTTTTATGCTTCATTTGTTTCCATACAATTTAAACCCATATGGTTCCACTTACAATGTAGTCCATTTAATTACAGCTGGTAACATTTGCTTATGGGACATATATCCACTGTTTAGATACACGCACATTAGCAGTCGGGTAGGGATTAAAATTCTTCATAAATTCATAAGTTGAGTGCCAAGTTAATTGTTATATTGACACGGGTTGGGATCCTACTTGAGCACCACTCACAGTAGTGCCACGATATATCTTCTATGACCTACAAAGCCATCCATAACCTGTCTCCTGTGTATATTTCTGAACTAATCTCTCAATATCTTCCCTCACGTAATCTCTGGTCCTCCCAAGACCTCTCCTCCACAATTATTCGCTCCTCACCCAATCGCCTCCAAGATTTCTCCCGAATATCCCCCATCCTCTGGAATTCTGTGCCCCAACACGTCCGGTTATCCAACGCAGGTGCTGGGAAAGGTCAGAGATGTCCGGCGCCTGCACACTGCAGTACTCTGCTCGACCCTCACCATGGCAGATCAGTGCGCCTGTGCAGGAGCCGTGATGGGAAGCTAAGAAGAGGGCTTCGCTAGAAGATGGGAGGCGCCGTACCGGACCGCGACGCCCATCGGACCGGAGGCGGAATGCCCCTGGGTGAGTATAATATAACTCGTTTTTCTTCACTTTCAGGTGACATCGGGGGCTTATCTACAGCATTACAGAATGCTGCAGATAAGCCCCTGATGGCGGTGGCCGCAGCTTATAGTTAAAAAATGGGGTGACAGATTCCCTTTAAGGGGCCAGGTATTGAGGAGAGGTGGAGTGATCTATTGCCACGCCTAACAAAATGAACGAGGTTTCTTGTGAGAAACGGAAGAGAATTGATATTCTTAATTATAGTGTTTGTGGTTCAGATAGTTGCTAGAGGGTTATGTTTGGTTTGAGAAATTTCTATTCCAATTTTATTTCTCCTTATGTTGGAATATGTCTATAATACAAGTCCCCAGGGAAGCACAATTATAAAGAAATATCCAACAGACCTACCTCCCTGCTTTTTAATATATAATAAGATAAACAAGGGTGATTATGAGACCAGATGAATTTAGTTACGGCAACTTTTGAATCTCGAAAAAATGAATGGTGGCACGTCAAGGGGGATTGTCTGAAAAAAATATGACAGGGTAAAATGTCCATTTTTATTGTGTTAATCCTACTGAACCATGACAACTGGAGTTTATTCCATCTCTCGAGATCTGATTCACCATTACTTAATGCATTGATCAAATTAGCGTTGTATAACGGAGATATATCAGCAGTTATTTTAATACCCAAATATGTAAGTGAATCCATTTGCCATCTAAAAGGGAAATAAGAACATAACTGAGCCATAAACGTTGATGGAAGTGAAATATTAAGCATTTCTGATTTATGGGAATTATTCTGAAGTTACTCAGGGCCAAATTTGTGCAATTCAGATATAATATTTGGCAACCTAGCAATGGGGGTGTTATACAGTCAGGGCCAGAAATATTTGGACAGTGACACAATTTTCGCGAGTTGGGCTCTGCATGCCACCACATTGGATTTGAAATGAAACCTCTACAACAGAATTCAAGTGCAGATTGTAACGTTTAATTTGAAGGGTTGAACAAAAATATGTGTTAGAAAATGTAGGAATTGTACACATTTCTTTACAAACACTCCATATTTTAGGAGGTCAAAAGTAATTGGACAAATAAACATAACCCAAACAAAATATTTTTATTTTCAAAATTTTGTGGCGAATCCTTTGGAGGCAATCACTGCCTTAAGTCTGGAACCCATGGACATCACCAAACGCTGGGTTTCCTCCTTCTTAATGCTTTGCCAGGCCTTTACAGCCGCAGCCTTCAGGTCTTGCTTGTTTGTGGGTCTTTCCCTCTTAAGTCTGAATTTGAGCAAGTGAAATGCATGCTCAATTGGGTTAAGATCTGGTGATTGACTTGGCCATTGAAGAATGTTCCACTTTTTTGCACTCATGAACTCCTGTGTAGCTTTGGCTGTATGCTTGGGGTCATTATCCATCTGTACTATGAAGCGCCGTCCAATCAAGTTTGCAGCATTTGGCTGAATCTGGGCTGAAAGTATATCCCGGTACACTTCAGAATTCATCCGGCTACTCTTGTCTGCTGTTATGTCATCAATAAACACAAGTGACCCAGTGCCATTGAAAGCCATGCATGGCCATGCCATCACGTTGCCTCCACCATGTTTTACAGAGGATGTGGTGTGCCTTGGATCATGTGCCGTTCCCTTTCTTCTCCAAACTTTTGGCTTCCCATCATTCTGGTACAGGTTGATCTTTGTCTCATCTGTCCATAGAATACTTTTCCAGAACTGAGCTGGCTTCTGGAGGTGTTTTTCAGCAAATTTAACTCTGGCCTGTCTATTTTTGGAATTGATGAATGGTTTGCATCTAGATGTGAACCCTTTGTATTTACTTTCATGGAGTCTTCTCTTTACTGTTGACTTAGAGACAGATACACCTACTTCACTGAGAGTGTTCTGGACTTCAGTTGATGTTGTGAACGGGTTCTTCTTCACCAAAGAAAGTATGCGGCGATCATCCACCACTGTTGTCTTCCGTGGGCTCCCAGGTCTTTTTGGATTGATGAGTTCACCAGTGCTTTCTTTCTTTCTCAGGATGTACCAAATTGTAGATTTTGCCACTTCTAATGTTGTAGCAATTTCTTGGATGGGTTTTTTTCTGTTCTTGCAGCTTAAGAATGACTTGTTTCACCTGCATGGAGAGCTCCTGTGACCACATGTTTCCTTCACAGCAAAACCTTCCAAATGCAAACACCACACCTCAAATCAACTCCGGCCCTTTCATCTGCTTAATTGAGAATGACATAACAAAGGGATTGCCCACACCTGTCCATGAAATAGCCTTGGAGTCATTTGTCCAATTACTTTTGGTCCCTTTAAAAACAGGGTGGCACATGTTAAGGAGCTGAAACTCCTAAACCCTTCATCCAATTTTAATGTGGATACCCTCAAATGAAAGCTGAAAGTCTGAACTTCAACTGCATCTGATTTGTTTTGTTTCAAATTCATTGTGGTAATGTCTAGAACCAAAATTAGATAAATGTTGTCTCTGTCCAAATATTTATGGACCTAACTGTATATAGAAGAAGATTATCTGCAAATAGGGCCAATGATCATTTGATTGAAGTGTGACTCTCTTGATTGAGGGATTATTTTGAATGGCCACAGCTAAATGCTCCATGGTTACTATGTATAATAAGGGTGATAAGGGGCATCCCTTCTCGTTCAATTATGAATCTGAAATGGATGTGAAAGAGAACCATTGACCTGAATTTGTGCAGAAGGGGACGTATAAAAAGCAGCTATTCTATGTAACATAGTCTTTCGTATTCCCAAAGACCTGAAACATGAATTCCCAGTGCACCCTGTTGAAGGCTTTTTCAGCATCAATTGTCAGGATGCACATGGGACACCCCCTCCTTGTAATCCTATCCACCAATGGTATAGTCCTATTCGTATTGTCCCTAGTTTCACGTCCAGGCACAAATCCCACCTAATCTTGATCTATTAACATTGGTTGGAGGGAACACAGTCTATTTGAGATCAGTCTTGCATACATTTTAATGTAGCCCGTTCTTTCTTGCGACATGCTCCATGCTGTATGAGGAGCAGGTAGGATTCTGATCATGATCAGAAACAAAATGGATCTTAAAGTAGGTTCTCATACAGGTGCCCCGTAAAACTGGTTCTCAAATGAGGACCCAATTGTATTGAAAAGTAGATAGGAGCATTATCTGATCATTATATTGATCCCATCTCTGCCTCTACCTGAAGATCCAGGAGTGAATGGGAAATAAAAAAGTGATCAATTCTACTATAGGTGGAGTGTACACTTGAGTAAAAACTGTAGTCTCTAGTTTCTAGATGAAGGACCCTCCAAACATCTACCAATCCCATTCTTTGTATTTTTTTTCATTGTTTTTTAACTTTTTGTATGGAGGATAGAGAGTGAGAAGACCTTACCCACAGCTACAACAATTGATGGATTCATAGGGAGGTTAAAGTCACCACCTAGTATCACAGGAGAGAAGCCCGCAAACTCCTCCAAGAACTTCTGGTAATCTAAGCCAAACTTCGGCTGGCCCTGAATCAGGAAATATACGTTACCGATCACAAGATTGCGTGTAGCCCAAGACACTTGAATGAAGATATATCTGCCTAAGGGCTCAATTAGAGAATTTAGAACTTCAGGTACAAAAGATTTATGGAAAGCTACTGATAACCCTTTTGATTTGGAATCTGGGTTAGAACTATGAAACCATTTTGGGTAATATTTGGGAGCGCATTTTGGGATTAGCCCAGACTGAAAATGAGTCTCCTGGAGCATCAAGACAGAGACATGCTGCTTATGATTTGAGTACAAAATGTGTCCTCTTTTAATCTAGGATGTTGAGCCCCTTTACATTAACCCCTTTCTGCCATCTGATGTACTATTCCGTCCATGTGACCTGGGCTTTACTTCCCATGGACGGGATAGTACGTCATAGCCGATCGGCCACGCTCACGGGGGGAGTGCAGACGATTGCGGCCTGGTGTCAGCTCCTGGCACTTTAACCCCCGGAACACTGCGATCAAACAAGATCGCAGTGTTCCGGAGCCGGCAGAGGGGCTGACGCCGCGGGGTCCCGATCGCTGCCATGGAGGCCCGATGTCGTCATGACGACATCCAGGTCTCCAGAGCTGAGAAACTTCCTGTCATGCGCAGTGCATGTCAAGAAGTCTCTGGTCAGTGCACAGAATGCAACGCTGACAGCTTATATGGCATGCAGATGCTGCTTTATCTGCATGCCATATAAGTGATCAGCCTGCACAAAATGAGTGTCCCATAGTGGGACAAAGTGTATAACTTAAAATGAAATAAAAATAATAATAATTGTAAAAATATTTTAAAAAATAATAAAACAATATTCCATCACTAAAAAGTATTTGAATGAAAAAAAATCTAAACCCTTACCTCTACTTCCCCCTTTCTTTTTCTCTCCCCCTCCCTTCCTCTTTTCCCTTTTTATTTTCTTCCCTATGACTTCTTTTTCATTTTTCTCTTTATTTTAATGTTGTTCATCAAACCTCTATTTTAATTTTCATGAAAATACACAACACAGAGGTTGCTTTGTGTATGACAATTTTCTGGACTGAATGGTATTGATAGTTGTTATTCCAATTAGAAGATAATATTGGTGCCAAGTACGCAACAATGGAATTAATATGCAATTTGTTTTTCATTCAAGAACCAGCCATGATATTGTTGAAACCAATGTTTTATTTTAATATTGTTAATTTAATAAACATGATTTACACAAAAAAATCTAAACAATAAAATTACACATATTTGGTATCGCCCCGTCCGTAGCGACCCGACCTATAAAACTGTTCCACTAGTTAACCCCTTTAGTGAACACCATAAAAAAAGGCAAAAAACAAAGTTTTATCATCATACCACCAAACAAAAAGTGGAATAACACGCGATCAAAAAGACTGTTATAAATAAACATGGTACCGCTGAAAACATCATCTTGTCCCGCAAAAAACGAGCTGCCAGAGTGTCCTCAGCTAAAAAATAAAAAAGTTATAGCGGTCAGAATAAAGTGATGCAAAAACAATTCTTTTTTTTATAAAATAGTTTTCGTTTTATAAAAGCGCCAAAACATTAAAAAAAATAAATGAGGTATCGCTGTAATCGTACTTACCTGATAAATAAAACTGCTTTATCAATTTTACCACACGCAGAACAGTGTAAACGCCCCCCCCCCAAAAAAAAATTCATGAATTGCTTGGTTTTGCTCATTCTGTCTCCCAAAAATCGGAATAAAAAGCGATCAAAAAATTGTACCAATAAAAATGTCAACACCTCACATGACTGTGTGGGTTAAAATATGGAAATAATTATAGCTCTCAAAATGTGGTGATGCAAAAACTTTTTTTTTGCAATAAAAAGCGTATTTTAGTGTGTGACAGCTGCCAGTGCAAAAACTGAACCTGTGTCCGAGACGCAGGTTCAGTTAAACACTCTTGCCGTCCGAGTCCACGCTGAAATGCCTGGGGCGGACGTTGGTGCTGGACTGCAGCCATGTAAGGAGAATGTGTTTTTTTTTTTTTTTATTGAAAGCAGCAAGCCCGGGGCAGACTGGGGGCAGGATGTAAACACATGGGGCAGAATGGAGACATGGGGCAGAATGGAGACATGGGGGAGCAGGATGTAAACACATGGGGCAGAATGGAGACATGGGGCAGGATGTAAACACATGGGGCAGAATGGAGACCTGGGTCAGAATGGAGACATGGGGCAGAATGGAGACATGGGGGAGCAGGATGTAAACACATGGGGCAGAATGGAGACATGGGGCAGGATGTAAACACATGGGGCAGAATGGAGACCTGGGTCAGAATGGAGACATGGGGCAGAATGGAGACATGGGGGAGCAGGATGTAAACACATGGGGCAGAATGGAGACATGGGGCAGGATGTAAACACATGGGTCAGAATGGAGACATGGGGCAGAATGGAGACATGGGGCAGAATGGAGACAAGGGGCAGAATGGAGACACGGGGACAGGATGTAAACACGAGGCAGAATGGAGACACGGGGCAGGATGGGAGACACTGGGGAGAATGGAGACACAGGGCAGGGTCATGGGGCAGGATGGAGACAGATGGGAAAGGATCATGGTGCAGGATGGAGACAAGGAGACACATGGTGCATGGTGTTTACAAATGTGTTTCATGTGACTCACTGACTGTGAAGTGTGCAATCCTCCAATGTACCTGAAACAGGCTGGGCAAGCTGGAAAGACCCCAAGGCAAATGTTTGGATTTGTTTGTGATGTCTGTAAGCAGCTTTGTGGTAGTGTTCTTTGGGTTAGTGTGCTGACACCTGCAGGTCATTTGAACTTTCAAATGGTATATCATTTGTGTGAGTGGAGTATGAACAGAGCAAGTGTGCAATTCAATAGACAGTGCATGTTTACAAATGTGTTTGCATATGTAACTCACCTGCAGTGAAGTGTGCAATCCTCCAATTTGGCTGAAATAGGCTGGGCAAGCAGTTCGGCAAGCTGCAAGCCCCCAAGGCAAATGTTTGGATTTGTTTGTGATGTCTGTAAGCAGCTTTGTGGTAGTGTGCTTAGGGGTAGTGTGGTACCACCTGCAGGTCATTTTTCCTTACTGCAGATTTATGAAAATTAATGTTTAAACTGTATTTTGTGATCAAATCATGGATGTGTGGTTTGTTTGGCTATTTTCTTGCTGAAGGGGCAAGTTTACCTTTCAAATGGTGTATCATTTGTGTGTGTGGGTGCAGTATGAACAGAGATACAAAGTAATCACCGAAAAACAGTGTTTAGAAATAATAGAATAGATAATAAAAGTAAAATTTTAAGGGGACGATGATGAGGATAGATCTGTTATGCTAAAAACTACCATGTTACATTGCTATGTGCCCACTACATATCTTTGTTTTTGCTGTCTTCGGCAAGGACCAGGAAAGGTCTAGAAAATAAAAGGTGATTCAAAATACTAGCCTCGGTATTCATACTTGAGAGAACAGAACTCAAATGCAGTAACATGAGAAGACACATTATCTAAGTTTTATCTACACCATGTTCCAAATTATTATGCAAATTGGTTTTAAGTGTCATAGCGTTTTTGTTTTTTTTTTGTAAATGAAACCCATTGATGGTATTGTGTCTCGGGGTTCTTTGGATCAGATACCTGTGATAATTAGTTAGCCATGTGAGCCCAATAAAAGAACTGGATGTTCCACATTATTAACCCCTTTCTGCCATCGGACGTACTATCTCGTCCATGGTACCTGGGCCCGTATGACCATGGACTGGATAATACGTCATGCCCTTTAATGCGACATCGCGACTTAAGTCGCGGTGATTGCATTAAAATTCCGACGTCATCTTACCTGGAGGAAGATGGTGTCGGCATTCCAGGGCCTGTCTCCGCCCATCCGGCCTCCCGATCGCTGTGATTGGCTGTTCTATTCTGAACAGCCAATCGCAGCCTTTCTCATTGTTTCAGCCAATCAGATTGGCTGGAACAGTGAGATCCCAGGCTGGGATCGAGCACTCGCAACTCCAGGCATCGTCCAGATACCCCCAGGATTGGCGCGATCGACGATCACATCGATCGCGCCAATCAAAGGGCACATCTGCGGTATTACTGCATTGTGCCCTGCCGGTACCTGCCTGGATCGGTGCAGTAATAGCACCGATCCTAGGCCGGAGCCTAGGACAGGCCTAGCAGGGCCTGCAGCTGCTGATTGGCGCGATCGATGTCATCGTCGATCGCGCCAATCACAGGGCATAGCCGCGGTGTGACTGCGCTGTGCCCTGCTTGGTGACCTGCCTAGTAATCGGAGCTGTGAGCTCCGATACTAGGCCGGTGCCTAGCAACACCGGCATAACAAGGGTCTCCTCTGATTGTGGGATTGATGTGATCATCGATCCCACCAATGACAGGTCACAACAGCAATATGACCGCTCTGTGACCTGTCTGCAACCTGTCTCTGATCTGTGTGACTGCTCTGCAGGGGTCCTCACACTTGCTGAGGATTCCTGCACAGCGGTCACACTGCCAGATCTCCTCCTGTGCTGGTCCTTGTGGTCAGGGCCGGCTCCAGGTTTTTATGGGCCCCGGGCGAAAGAGCCTCAGTGGGCCCCTTTAACACAGACCACGATTCATGATCATAGAATCATAGAATGGTAGAGTTGGAAGGGACCTCCTGGGCCTTCTGGTCCAACCCCCTGCTCAAAGCAGGATTCTCTAAATCATCCCAGACAGATGTCTATCCAGCCTCTGTTTGAAGACTTCCATTGAAGGAGAACTCACCACCTCTTGTGGCAGCCTGTTCCACTCATTGATCACCCTAACTGTCAAAAAGTTTTTTCTAATATCTAATCTGTGTCTCCTCCCATTCAGTTTCATCCCATTGCTTCTAGTCTTTCCTTGTGCAAATGAGAATAAAGATGATCCTTCTACAATGTGACAGCCCTTGAGATATTTGTAGACAGCTATTAAGTCTCCTCTCAGTCTTCTTTTTTGCAAGCTAAACATTCCCAAATCCTGCAACCGTTCCATATATGACATGGTTTGCAGACCGGTCACCATTCTGGTGGCTCTTCTCTGAACTTGCTCCAGTTTGTTGATGTCTTTTTTAAAATGTGGTGCCCAAAACTGGACACAGTATTCCAGATGAGGTCTGACCAAAGAGGAGTAGAGGGCAATAATGACCTCACGTGATCTAGACTGTATACTTCTGTTGATACATCCTAGAATTGCATTTGCCTTTTTTGCTGCTGCATCACACTGTTGACTCATGTTAAGTCTGTGATCAATTAGTATACCCAAGTCTTTTTCACATGTGCTGTTACTTAGCCCTATTCCTCCCATTTTGTATATGCTTTTTTCATTTTTATTGCCCACATGTAGTACTTTGCATTTTTCCCTGTTAAAATCCATTCTGTTAGTTGCTGCCCACTGCTCCAGTTTATGTATATCTTTTTGAATCCTCTCTCTCTCTTCTGTAGTATTAGCTACCCCTCCTAGCTTTGTGTCATCAGCAAATTTGATCAGTTTACCCTCAATTCCTTCATCTAAATCATTGATAAAGATGTTGAACAATACAGGGCCCAAAACAGAGCCTTGTGGTACCCCACTTGAGACATTCTTCCAACTGGATGTGCAGCCATTTACAACCACTCTTTGGGTCCGATCACTAAGCCAGTTATGAATCCACCTAACCGTTGCCTTGTCCATTCCATACTTAGTCATTTTTTCAATAAGGATTGTGTGAGATACTTTGTCAAATGCTTTGCTGAAGTCAAGATATACTATATCTACAGCATTTCCCTGATCCACCCAGTCAGTGATTCTGTCATAGAAGGAAATTAAGTTAGTCTGACATGACTTATTAGTTACAAACCCATGCTGACTCTGTTTAATCACTTCATTCTTATCCAGGTACTTGCATACATGTTCTTTAATAATTTGTTCAAAGATCTTTCCTGGTATAGAAGTCAGATACAGCAGAGAAATATGGGTACAGTACAATGCCAAACACTTCACTTCTTCCATTACATGAGTGATATCTATTGTAAATTGTACAATAGCTCAAAAACCGCCAAATCCTCACAGCGCACAGAACAGACTGGACAGTACAGTCCTCCATACAATATTATGGGCACCACAGTCTCCCCCTCATCACCCATATAATACCCCATGCAGGATGTCACCCCGCCATCCCCCATATAATGCTCCATACAGAATACTGGACCCAAAATAATGCTCCATACAGAATACTGGACCCAATATAATGCTCCATACAGGATACTGGTCCCCATATAATGCTCCATACAGGATACTGGTCCCCATATAATGCTCCATACAAAATATGGAGCTCTCCTCTGCGCTGTACTGCGTTCTGCACTGTTACGGCTCAGGAAAGGGCGCTGTGGAAAGACTCCCCATTATCATCATGATTGCCTCCCCATCATCATCATTGCCTCCTTATCATCATCATTGCCTCCCCATCATCATCATGGTCTCCCCATTATCATCAATGCCTGCCCATCATCATCATCTCCTCCCCATCATCATCAATGCCTGCCCATCATCATCATCTCCTCCCCATCATCAATGCCTGCCCATTATCATCATGGCCTCCCCATCATCATCATGGCCTCCCCATTATCATCAATGCCTGCCCATCATCATCATGGCCTCCCCATCATCATTATCGCCTCCCCATCATCATCAATACCTGCCCATCATCATCTTCTCCCCATCATCAATGCCTGCCCATTATCATCAATGCCTGCCCATTATCATCATCTTCTCCCCATCATCATCCATGCCTCCCCATTATCAGCAATGCCTGCCCATCATCATCTTCTCCCCATCATCAATGCCTGCCCATTATCATCAATGCCTGCCCATTATCATCATCTTCTCCCCATCATCAATGCCTGCCCATCATCATCTTCTCCCCATCATCAATGCCTGCCCATTATCATCATGGCCTCCCCATCATCATCATGGCCTCCCCATTATCATCAATGCCTGCCCATTATCATCATCTTCTCCCCATCATCATCAATGCCTCCCCATTATCAGCAATGCCTACCCATCATCATCTTCTCCCCATCATCAATGCCTGCCCATTATCATCAATGCCTGCCCATTATCATCATCTTCTCCCCATCATCATCAATGCCTCCCCATTATCAACAATGCCTGCCCATCATCACACACAGACAGCACCACAGCACACAAGCACTCTCTCACATACATACACACACACACATACACACACACACAAAGCACCGCACTACATACACACAGACACACACAGAGACAAACACACACACGTCTTACCTGTCCAGCGTCCGCGCTCTCTGCCACAGCCGGCCGCTGAATAATGACGTCATTCAGCGGCGCTGCTGTGAGAAGAAGCGCCGGCGCCCCCTGGAGCCCGGAGCTACGGCAGCGGAGGCACGGGAGAGGTAAGTATTGTGCCAGCTGATGCCGGGCCCTGAGCAGGGGGGGGGGCCCCAGTGGCGGCGCTGACACCGCTCTCCTCCGCTAACGGGCGGGGTGCCAGACGGTGAGTGGGCCCCCGCCTGCTCAGGGCCCGGCACTTGCCGGGTGTGCCGGTGCTGACGCCGGCCTGCTTGTGGTGCCACAGTAGCCTATGACACCACAATACCTGCTGAAGAAAGAATAGAGACACAAACGTAAGTTTGATCCTGATCCCTGCCCAATCTCTCTCTCCACCCCAATCCCCCATTCCCCCTTCCTTTCCCCCTCTTTTTACCCCCCTTTTCGCCACCTCTGCGCACATTTAGCAGCCGCCGAGCGTTGATTGGTGACGCAGTTCACTGATCAACACTCTCTCCTTTTCTTTTGCACTCCCATCCGTGCGCACTTCCAACAGCCACCAAACTTGATAAGTGACAAAGTTCACTTATCAGAGCTCATGCCTGCCTTTTTTTCTTCACTCCCTTCGCACTCCCGTGCGCACTTCACAGCCAACTTTGATAAGTGACACTGTTCACTTATCAGAGCTCTTGCCTGCCATTTTTTTTTCACTCCCTTTCCGCACTCCGTGCGCACATCCAGCAGCGCGGAACTTATAGATACAGTCCGACACCGGTTCCACTTATCAGCAGCTGCGTGCCTGGTCGTTTTTCTTTTTATTCACTCCCCTTTCCGCCTACACTCCCTGTGCCACCCGACATCCAACGCAGCTGCGGAACTTTGATAAGTGACACCGTTCACTTATCAGAGCTCGTGCCTGCTTGTTTTTTGTTTTTTTTTCACTCCCCTTTCCGGCACTCTTGTGCGCATATCCAGCAGCTCGGAACTTTGATAAGTGACACTATTCACTTATCAGAGCTCGTGCCTGCCGTTTTTTTTTTCACTCCCCTTTCCGCCACTCCCGTGCGCACATCCAGCAGCTTCGGAACTTTGATAAGCGACACCGGTCACTTATCAGAGCTCGTGTGTTGTGAATGGGTTTGAGATGAGTTCTGAGCAGAGGCTTCCTCTGGTGGTTACAAGCGGTGCTGGTCTGTCCAGTGAAGATTGTGAGGACTGGGAATCAGGTGTTACTGACTGGTCTTATATAAGGGAGTCAACTTCCCATCAGGGTTGCCGGTGATCAATTGTTGTGGTCTGAATCCTTCATTCCTGTTTCCCTTGTAGCCTGCTGTGTCGTGTCTGCATCTCCTGCTAACAAATAAGACATTTTCTTCTTTTTGTTTTTGTGCTATATTTTTGCATTTTGTCCTGCACTTCTGTGGGGGCCTTCAGGGTCCCCTCCGGGGGCTTTTGCCCTCTCAGTTTAGTTCAGCCACTGATGTTTGTACTTTTGCTTTTTCCAGTTTTTTCAGTGGCTGCTGTTTTGATTTTGTTACACCAGAGAACTAATTTAGGTGGAAGAGGTCGTTGATCTCAGGTATTTTTGAAATTAGTAGAGTTGGTGCTTTTCAGGGTTTTCTGGATTGCAGTAAGTACCCTTCCTATCCTTTTCTATTTAGATAGTTTGGGTCCCAGCGTTTGCTCATACTATTTTCTTTCTGTGTCAGTATTTCATCTTGTCTAACAGCCATTACATGTTTGGGGCTTTCTATTATCTTTGGGGTTCTGCTCCGGGGCAGATAGCTTTCCTATTTCTATATTTAGGTGTAGTTAGTTTCTCAGGCTGTGACGAGGCGTCTAGGACCAACGTAGGAACGCTCCACGGCTGCCTCTAGTTGTGGTGGTTAGTCAGGGTACTGCAATCTCATAGATTCCAACTGCTCTGGTGTATTGCCTTTTTTACCTGCACTCCTCAGCTACCGAAACATAACACTCGTGCCTGTCGTTTTTTTTTTTTTTCACTCCCCTTTCCGCCACTCCCGTGTGCACATCCAGCAGCCGCGGAACTTTGATAAGTGACACCGGTCACTTTTCAGAGCTCGTGCCTGCCGTTTTTTTTTTCTCACTCCCCTTTCCGCCACTCCCGTGCGCACATCCAGCAGCCGCGGAATTTTGATAAGTGACACCTTTCACTTATCAGAGCTCGCGCCTGCTGTTTTAGACTTTTTTCACAAGCTTTTTTTTCCCTGCTTTCTTTTCTTTAAGCTTTTTCATTTCAGAATAGTTTGCACCAAGCACTATCCCCCCAACACACACACATAGTTATAAATAAAGTACACACAAAGCACCACATTCACAAAAAAATGTCCCACCCATCATGTTCATCCCAACAGCGCTATTCAGTGGAGGAGGCATACGCTTTTCCTTGCCTCCGACACGGATAGCGAGGGAGAGGATCCCACATTTCTTTACTTTTCAAATTCTTCATCCTCTTCTTCTTCCTCTTCATCATCTTCCTCCTCGGGGCCTGCGGGTCCGCCACGCAGACGCCCCAGGACAGAAGATGAAGGCAGCGCCCACTCCTGAAGATAAACCAGCGCACCCCTCTTCGGACCCGTATGGACCTCGCCCCCCGAAAAATTACGAGCCACTGATTCCCGATTTTGTGGCAGAATCAGGAATCAAGTTTGACACCACCGGCAAACAGAGAAATAGACTTTTTCAAAGTCTTTTTCTCTGATATTTTATTAACCTTATGGGAGCAAACTAATTGTATTCTCGGCAATTTTTGGCGCAAAACCCAGTGTCATCATTTTCCAACTGGTCTCCTGTAGACGCAGTTGAAATTATAAAAAACAAGAAACAAATACATAAAAAAAAAAATAATTGCAAAAAATGCATGAAGGTAGTAATAATAATAAGGGTATTTGGTAAAACTTTAAATTTTTATCAAAAGAATTAAAAAGCCATCCCGCCCCGTCAAGGCAACCCTTTGTGGGACAGTCCTAACTCTTGTATTAAAAACCTTTCCACCTGTCAAGTGACAAATGTGAACAAGGACAGAGAGCTGAACCCACCAAGTAAAAGCATAGGCCAGACAGGAGGATTTCTCAGCTCAGAAGCAGGCGGGTCACACCCTTATATGCACAAGATGCACTAAGAACTAAATGAAAAACTAGGTCTGACTGAAAAAGTAAGTTGATGTGTATGCAAAATGTAAATGCATATTAACACATGACCATTACACGAGAAAACAAAAAACAAAAACAAATATCCTAAAATAAAATAAAAAATATAAATTTCAAAAAATGCATTAAGGGAGTAATAATAATAAGGGGATTTGGTAAAAAATAATTTTGATCAAAAGAATGTCAACCATCCGCCACGTCAAGGCAACCCTT
>JARQOD010000001.1:326887217-326960168 GCA_033576555.1 Oophaga sylvatica | reverse complement strand
CCATGTCATTTCATGTTTTTGATATATGGTTTTAACTTACAATTACATAAGTGTATGTGTGCAAATTTCAGACATGTAGGGGTTAAATTAAAGGTGTAAATTCGTTGAAAAAAAATGTGTGGGCTCCCGCTGTATTTTCTCCACCAGACAGACAAAGCCAGCGAGTTGGGGCAGATAATAATAGCCTAGGGAGGGTACATTTTTTTTGTGCCCCCCCTGGCTACTAACATCTGCCCCAGACACCCCAGAAAGGGCAAATCTCTAATTAGATTAGCCCTTTCTGGCACTTTGCCCATCTATTCCCATTGCCCTGTAGCGGTGGCGAATGGGTTATTAAGGGTTTAAAGCCACCTTGCAATTGAAATGTCACTTTAAGCCAGGTTAATAATTGAGAGTTGTCAATTAGACAACTATCAATTATTAATCCTATTGAAGTAAATAAAAAAAACACACACACTTTAAGAATAAATAATTTTTATGAAATAAAACCAATTTTTTTGACCCATATTTTATTTTACTCTTAATCCGTGAGAAGCCCTTGATCTCCTAATATAAAGAAAAAATAATAAAAACAACATTTGTAAGGTTCTGTATATCTGTTTCTGAAACTCAGTTTGTTCGTCGGCCATTTTGCTTTCTGTTTTGCTGCAGCTATCTTGCCCTCAGTTAAATGGAGTTTTCCAGCTTGCATGTTCCCGCCCTGATTCTCTCCGTTTGCTTCTTAAACAGCCACACCTGAGCAATCAGTGCTTCAGAATCTGGCCTGCAGTGAACCTGTGTTCTGACTCTGAAGCCTTGGACTTTGTACTCCAGCCATTTCTACTGAGAAACTCTGGAGCTCTTGTGGACTCTGAACTCTGCTCTTGAAAGCCTCACGGTTGCATGGACTTGCGGTAACATAGAAGAAGATCTGAATCTGTTGTGGAGAGTTATGATGAACTTAGATTACTTTGGCCTGCTGTGTCTCCTGCTTCTGTGTTTGCAACTGTGTGTTTATTTTTGCCAATTTGTATGAAGCAATACAAGACTTTCTTTTTCAACCTGTGTCTCAAGTATTTTCATCGCACCCAAGCACAAGACACTATATGAACTGTATCACATACATTACAAGATTCTGAAGCCAAACGTTAGTGTCTGCTGGGTCTGGAAAGGCTTGTCTGCTGTATGTGGATATCGGATGTCCGGTTGTACTTTCTGTGATAACAGTGGTTGTGACTTCTCACAACCATTCCAGGTGAGCAATTCCCTTAAGTTTTTTTTTTTCTGCAGAGTTATCACAGGTAAAACACTATTGTTTTTTTTTCTCTTTCTCTTTGTCTGCTGAAACTCTGGATATCAGATGTCTGGTTGAAAGCTTTCTGTGATGATAGTGGTTGTGACTTCTCACAACCATTCCAGGTGAGCAGTTCCCTTAAAGTTTTTTCTTTCTTCAGTGTTGCCACAGGTAAACACTATTTTTTTTTTTCTCTTCATCTCCTGCAGGGGCACCCATATTCTTTGTAAAGAAGAAAGATGGATCCCTGAGACCATGCGTTAGACTATAGGGAAACTTAATAAGGTTACTATTAGAAACCGTTATCCATTGCCTTTAATCCCTGAGTTATTGGAGAGAGTGCGACATGCTAAAATTTTTTCTAAACTAGATCTTCGTGGGGCCTATAACTTAGTCCGTATTAGACCTGGGGATGAATGGAAGACTGCATTCAGGTCACGCTATGGACACTTTGAATATCTGGTTATGCCTTTTGGTCTGAGTACCGCCCCAGCCACTTTCCAACACTTGGTGAATTGACATCTTCAGGGATCTCCTAGATACATTCGTGGTAATTTATTTGGATGATATTTAATTTTTTCTAACTCCACAGAGGAACATCATGGACATGTGAGAATGGTCTTGGAACGTCTAAGACAAAATCATCTTTACATCAAGCTTGAAAAGTGTGAATTCATAAGACCGAAATTCAATTTGGGGTATGTACTGTCTACACAAGGAATTAGTATGGATGGAAGTAAAACCCAAGCCATCAATTGATTGGCCAAGTCCTAGAAATGTGAAGGAGGTACAGCGCTTCATCGGGTTTGCAAACTTCTATAGACGTTTCATTAGAAATTTCTCTGAGGTAGTGTCACCTATCACCCAACTTACCCGGAAAGAGTCTAGTTCTCCTGGACTCCCCAAGCCCAGGAAGCATTTTCCCGTCTAAAAGATAAATTTACCACTGCACCTATTCTAGTACATCCCACCCAGAGCTTGCCTTCATAATAGAGGTGGATGCTTCAGACTGTGCCGTGGGAGCTATACTCTCTCAGAGAACAGGTGAGAAGAATGTCTTGCATCCCTGTGCCTTCTTTTCCCAGCAGTTGTCTTCGGCTGAGAAGAACTACGATGTGGGCAATAGAGAGTTGTTGGCCATTATTGCCGCCTTCAAAGAATGGAGACACCTTCTGCAAGGAGCTGCACAGCAAATAGTCGTTCTGACAGATCATCGTAATCTTGAGTTTATCAGGTCGGCTAAGTGCCTGACTCCTCGCCAGGCTCGCTGGAATCTTTTCTTAAACCAATTTAATTTTATTATTTCTTATAGACCAGGATCGCGCAATGGAAAGGCTGATGCACTCTCTAGGATTTACTCAGCAGAGACACGTCCAATTACTCCTCCTAAGACTATTCTTCCTGACTCTAGATTCTAGGAGTGATTCATCATCAAGACCTAATTAAAGACATCAAGGAAGCATACCATGCGGATTCTTTTTTGGCTCAACCCCCAAGGGACGTAAGTCTTGTCTTTAAGAATGGTGTGTGGATTCTGGACAACGTCTGTATATACCTGAAACAGTCAGATTGAGAGTATTGCAACTCATTCATGATTCCAAAATAGCCGGGCATAGAGGAATTCTAAAGACACAGGAATTTCTTTCTCGTTTCTTTTGGTGGCCCACTTGTAGGAAGGATGTTTTGGATTATGTCACTTCGTGTGAGGTTTGTGCAAGATGCAAAACACCTCGCTCTTCACCAAACTGGTCTGTTACAGCCTCTTCCCACCCCGTCCCGCCCGTGGGGATCCATTTCTATGGACTTCATTGTGGAATTACCAACCTCTCAAGGGAAGAACACTATTCTAGTGGTGGTTGATCGTTTAACAAAGGCAGCTCATTTTATCCCTTGTGTCGGCTTACCCACTGCAAAACAGACATCAGATTTGATGATTAAAGATGTGTTTCGTTTACATGGAGTACCGGATGAGGTTATTTTCGGATCGAGGGGTGCAATTCACTTCTAGGTTTTGGCAAAATTTCTGTGCAGCATTGGACATTAAAGTAAACCTTTCTTCTGCTTTTCATCCCAGACTAATGGACAAACCGAACGAACCAATCAAACCCTGGAGCAGTATCTCCGCTGTTTTATCTGTCACCTACAGGATGATTGGGTGGATCTACTTCCATTGGCTGAGTTCTCTTACAACAACTCTCAGAGTGCCTCCACTAAACAGTCTCCTTTTTTTCTCTAATTTAGGTTATCATCCTAATATTCTACCACGATTTCCCATAGAGACGCCTTTGCCAGCAGTGGCTGAAAGAGTCCGACTTTACAGAAGAATATGGATCTTCTAAAGGAGAATCTGGAATCGGCTCAGGAAAGGTACAAGAAGGCAGCAGATAAATTTCGTAAACCTGCACCAGTTTTTAAGGTAGGAGACCTGGTCTGGCTGTCAACCAGAAATCTTAAGTTAAGGATTCCATCATCTAAGTTGGGACATAAGTACATTGGACCCTATAAAATCAGTAAGATTATAAGTGCCGTTGCTTGTCGTCTTCAATTGCCCAGAACTATGAGAATCCACCCTGTCTTTCATGTATCCCTACTAAAGGCTGCAACACCCAATACGTTTCCTGGACGTTCTTCTCCTTGCCCTGACCCAGTGCTAGTCGATGGTCAGGAAGAATTTGTGGTGGAAAGGATTTTTAGATTCCAGGTTGTATAGAAATCAGTTACAATATCTGATCAAATGGCAGGGCTACCCAGTGGAGGACAACTCATGGGAGCCAGTCAATAACGTTAATGCTCCTCGCTTGCTCCGTCAGTTTCATCAGAGGTACCCACATAGGCCTGGTCTGAGGTCATCCGGAGGTTGCCCCTAAGGGGGAGTAATGTAAGGTTCTGTATATCTGTTTCTGAAACTCAGTTTGTTCGTCGGCCATTTTGCTTTCTGTTTTGCTGCAGCTATCTTGCCCTCAGTTAAAATGGAGTTTTCCAGCTTGCATGTTCCCGCCCTGATTCTCTCCGTTTGCTTCTTAAACAGCCACACCTGAGCAATCAGTGCTTCAGAATCTGGCCTGCAGTGAACCTGTGTTCTGACTCCTGAAGCCTTGGACTTTGTACTCCAGCCATTTCTACTGAGAAACTCTGGAGCTCTTGTGGACTCTGAACTCTGCTCTTGAAAGCCTCACGGTTGCATGGACTTGCGGTAACATAGAAGAAGATCTGAATCTGTTGTGGAGAGTTATTGATGAACTTAGATTACTTTGGCCTGCTGTGTCTCCTGCTTCTGTGTTTGCAACCTGTGTGTTTATTTTGCCAATTTGTATGAAGCAATACAAGACTTTCTTTTTCAACCTGTGTCTCAAGTATTTTCATCGCACCCAAGCACAAGACACTATATGAACTGTATCACATACATTACAACATTATTCTTACCTATCTGGCGATCTGTCACGTCCCACGCTGTAATCCTTCACAAAGGGTTAACTAGCTTTGAGCCAAGCAGTGCAAGTAATGCTGCATGCTCAGCTGAAAGCTCCTGAATGAATAAGCTTATCTCCTGCCAACAGGAGTGGATGTGATTAATGAATGAAGCTTAATTGATTGCGTCCCACTTTCACTTTAAGTCAGGTCACTGAAGTGAAAGTGGCAATAAATCAATTAAGCTCCACTCATTAATCACTTCATCTCCTTTTGCTGGGAGAGGAAGTTATTCATTCAGGGTGTTACAGCTAGCAGGCAGCATTAGCTCCCTGCTCGCTGTAACCTGTTAACCCTTTCTGATGGATTCCAGCGTGGGACCTGACTGTGCATCGGCTTGGTAAGAATAATTTTGCTTTTTTATTTTATTTTTATTACAGGAAATGGTTTTAGCAGGAAAATAAAATATGGTCAAAACTGTGTGATTATTTCATTAAACTTATTTTTTATTAAAGTGTGTGTGTTTGATTTTTCTTTCATACAATAGGATTAATAATTGATAGTTGTCTAATTGACAGCTCTCAATTATTAACCTGGCTTAAAGAGACCTTTCAATTGCAAGGTGGCTTTAACCCCTTATTAACGCATTCGCCACCGCTACAGGGCAATGGGAATAGACGGGCAAAGTGCCAGAAAGGGCTAATCTAATTAGAGATTTGCCCTTTCTGGGGTGTCTGGGGGCAGATGTTAGTAGCCAAGGGGGGCACAAAAAAAATGTACCCTCCCTAGGCTATTATTATCTGCCCCCACTCGCTGGCTTTGTCTGTCTGGTGGAGAAAATACAGCGGGAGCCCACGCATTTTTTTTCAACGAATTTACACCTTTAATTAACCCCTACATGTCTGAAATTTTGCACACATACACTTATGTAATTGTAAGTTAAAACCATATATCAAAATACATGAAATGACATGGTTAACTGTGTGTAAACAATGTATCATTTCATGTCGGCTTCTGTGATTTCACAAAAGCTGGCAATTGAATTAGCGGCTATTACAGTATGTAGAAGTGTATGAACTATAAATATATGTGTATATATATATATGTCACAATGACATATATATATATATATATATATATATATATATATATGTATTCTATGTGTGTATATGTATTGATTCTATACTTTATTAAAGCTGTCAGTGTGATGTTACAGTATAGCCGGGGATGAATTTCCGGCTTTTCTAAAGGACACCGGTGCGATTTAATCGCAAGTCACACGTGCGGTCCGTTTGTAATCCGATTTTTCATCGCTCCCATAGACTTGCATTGGTGATAGTCGACCCACAATCGGTGACAATCGCAGCATGCTGCGATTGCACTCGGTCGTTTAAAACGGACCACAAAAAATCTGATACTGGGAGCTGCTCCATAGATTAACATAGGTCCGACTGCAATGCAATATTTCATCGTATTGCAGTCGTCCGATTTTGTCGCCAGTGTGACGCCGGCCTAAGTCTTCACAAGGTTGCCACACACTATTGGTGGTATGTTGGCCCATTCCTCCATGCATATCTCCTCTATAGCAGTGATGTTTGGGCCTGTCACTGGGCAACATGGACTTTCAAATCCCTCCAAAAGTTATCTATGGGGTTGAGATCTGGAGACTGGCTAGGCCACTCCAGGACCTTCATATGCTTCTTATGAAGCCACTCCTTTGTTGCTCTCGTGGTGTGCTTGGGATCATTATCATGCTGAAAGACCCATCCACGTTTCATCTTCAATGCCCTTGCATTGAGGTTTGCACTCAAAATCTTATGATACATGGCCCCATTAATTGTTTCATGTACACGGATCAGTCGTCCTAGTCCCTTTGCAGAGAAACAGCCCCAAAGCATGATGTTGCCACCCCCATGCTTCACAGTAGGTATGGTGTTCTTTGGATGCAACTCAGCATTCTGTCTCCTCCAAACACGACGAGTTTTGTTTCTACCAAACAGTTCTACTTTGGTTTCATCAGACCATATGACATTCTCCCAATACTCTTCTGGATAATCCAAATGCTCTCTAGCAAACTTCAGACAGGCCCGGACATGTACTGGCTTAAGCAGGGGGACACGTCTGGCACTGCAGGATCTGAGTCCCTGGCGCGTAGTGGTGCTACTGATGGTAGCCTTTGTTATGGTGGTTCCAGCTCTATGCAGGTCATTCACTAGGTGTGGTTCTGGGATTTCTGGGATTTTTGCTCACTGTACCTGTGATCAGTTTGACCCCAGGGGGTGAGATCTTGCATGGAGCCCCAAATCGAGAGAGATTATCAGTGGTCTTGTATGTCTTCTATTTTCTTATTATTGCTCCCACAGTTGATTTCATCACACCAAGCTGCTTGCCTATTGCAGATTCAGTCTTCCCAGGCTGGTGCAGGGCTGCAATTTTGTTTCTGGTGTCCTTCGACAGCTCTTTGGTCTTCACCATAGTGGAGTTTGGAGTGTGACTATTTGAAGTTGTGGACAGGTGTCTTTTATACTGATAACAAGTTCAAACAGGTGCCATTACTACTAAAGAAGAAGTTACAGGTCTGTGAGAGCCAGAAATCTTGCATGCTTTTAGGTGACCAAATACTTATTTACAAGGTGATTTTCTGGATTTGTTTTCTCATTTTGACTCTTCATAGTTGTGGTCTACCTATGATGTCAATTACAGGCCTCTCTCATCTTTTTAAGTGGGAGAACTTGCACAATTGATGGCTGACTAAATACTTTTTTCCACACTGTACATACATATATTAGTATACATGATAATTAAACATTTAAAGGCAAACTATCATCTGATTCATGCTGCCTGAACCAGTATGTGCATAAGGAGAGACCTGGCAGCCATGGGGCGCGGGCTGGGGAGAGGCCGCCAGGGACCTAGCCTTGGACTAGTTATCTTAGGCCAGTTTCACACGTCCAGATATTTCTGGTACCGGTTAAAACGGTACCGGAGATATCTGTGTATATATCCATGTGCCGCATCAGGACCACACAGACGGCACGGACGGCTACAGTAAGCGCTGTCCCCTGCCTGTGGTGCTGAAGCTCCCTGTCATTCTCTCTGCTCTGCCGACAACAGCGAGCAGGGAGAACAAATTAAAAACCCAACGTGGGAAAATGACGGTGCTGAGGTTACAGGAGTTCAGCTGTCAACGAGCAGAGACTCAGTGACGTCACCCCCAGTCACTGAGCCTGTGCGCACTGCTTCCATTCATTCCCCAGTAGTTTACAGTCGGAGCGGCTGCATTAGCAGCGCTCCGGCTGTAAACTGATTAACCCCCCCCAAATGAATTTACGCCGTGGGACTTGACTGTACGGCGGACAGGTATGGGATATTGTTGCTTTTTTATTTTATATTTTTTACAGGAGATCGAGGGCTTCGATAATGGAATGGGAGTGTAATAAAGATTTAAAAACTGTGTAGTGTATTCTTTCATTAAAAGACTTTATTCTTATTGTGTGTGTGTTTATTTAACACTTTATTTACTATAGGATTAGTAATGAATAGTTGTCTTATTAACACCTATTCATTACTAAGCCTGGCTTAATGTCACCTTATAATAGAAACGTAACATTAACCCCTTATTGACCCCACTTGCCACCACTACAGGGCAAGTGGGAAAAACCCGACAAAGCGCCAGAATAGGCACATTTAATAGATGCGCCTTTTCTGGGCAGCTGCGGGCTGCTGTTTTTAGGCTGGGGGGGCCCATAATCATGGCCCCTTACCAGCCTGAGACTAGCAGCCCGCAGCTGTATAGTTTTGCCGGGTTGGTTCAAAACCTAAGGGGGACCCCACGTCGGGTTTTTCATTTATTGTTGCCGGCAGAGCAGGGAGAATGATGACAAGGAGCTTCAGCACCACAGGCAGGGGAAAGCGCTTACTGTAGCTGTCCGTGCGCACGGATGACTGTGAATAGTTCTCCGTGTGCACGTGTGTGGGACGTTTTGGGTCTGTGCTGCCGGAGAAAAATGGACATGTCAGCATATTTTGCACAGGGACACATGGTCCGTGAAAACATGCTGACATGTGCATAGACCCATTAATTTTAATGGGTCTACGTGTGTCAGTGTCTCCGGTACGTGAGAAAACTGTCACTACACGTACCGGAGCCACTGACATGTGAAAGAGGCCTTAGACACATAGTCGCCGGCCGTCTTTTCTACATATGTTTTTTTCTGGGGGCAGCACGGTGGCTCAGTGGTTAGGACAACATCTGCAAGGAGTTTGTATGTTCTCCCCGTGTTTGCGTGGATTTCCTCCGGGTTCTCCGGTTTCCTTGCACATTCCAAAGACATACAGATAGGGAATCTAGATTGTGAACCCCATCGTGGACAGCAATGATAATGTGTGCAAACTGTAAAGCGCTGCGGAATATGTTAGCGCTATATAAAAATAAAGATTATTATTATTTATTATTCTGCTCTAGCATTCCATAGCTGCAATAACATAGCCGGTCTATGAGTGATGTCTTAGGGGGTTCAGACAGCATGAATTAGATGACAGGTTACATTTAATATTGGGTGACAAAAGCATTAAAATGTGACAGGTGACTGCAAAGGGCAGTTCGCACCCTACAACTATTCAGCGAGCAGCATAGGCAGTTACTAAAAGTAGACTTGTCACCAGGTCCTAAAGGACTTGTTTTTGCTTTTCTATCATTCCGATTGCTTCCCTGAGTATTATGTTTTTTTTAATCCGCCATATGGTTCCAGAGATATGGGACTTTTTATTTAGAGTTAATGTTTATGCTCTTTTCAAGAGGGAATGTCATAGAATGTTAGAGTTGGAAGCGACCTCCAGGGTCATCGTGTCCAACCCCTTGCTCAATGCAGGATTCACTAAACCCCATATGTCAAAGTCAAGGCCCGCGGGCCAGATCCGGCCCGCGAATTGATTATCTATGGCCCCCTGGATGATATTTAATTACTATTAGATCCGGCCCGCAGGCCACAGCCGCCTGCTGGTGTTTTGCACGCACCAACCAGGGCCGGCGTCAGCACCCGGGCAAGTGCCGGGGCCCTGAGCAGGCGGGGGGGCCCACTCGCAGTCTGGCACCCCCCCGCCCGTTAGCGGAGGAGAGCGGTGTCAGCGCCGCCACTGGGCCCCCCCCCCCGCTTGCTCAGGGCCCCGGCATCAGCTGGCACAATACTTACCTCTCCCGTGCCTCCACTGCCGCAGCTCCGGGCTCCAGGGGGAGCCGGCGCTTCCTCTCACAGCAGGCCGCTGAATGACGTCATCATTCAGCGGCCGGCTGTGGCACAGAGCGCGCGGACGTCGGACAGGTAAGACGTGTGTGTGTATGTCTCTGTGTGTGTCTGTGTGTATGTAGTGCGGTGCTTTGTGTGTGTGTGTGTGTGTGTGTGTGTATAAGTATGTGAGAGAGTGCTTGTGTGCTGTCAGTGTGTGATGATGGGCAGGCATTGCTGATAATGGGAGGCATTGATGATGATGATGGGGAGAAGATGATAATGGGCAGGCATTGCTGATAATGGGGAGGCATTGATGATGATGATGGGGAGAAGATGATAATGGGCAGGCATTGCTGATAATGGGGAGGCATTGGTGATGATGGGGAGAAGATGATGATAATGGGCAGGCATTGCTGATAATGGGGAGGCATTGGTGATGATGGGGAGAAGATGATGATAATGGGCAGGCATTGATGATGGGGAGAAGATGATGATGGGCAGGCATTGATGATGATGGGGAGGAGATGATGATGGGCAGGCATTGCTGATAATGGGGAGGCATTGATGATGATGGGGAGAAGATGATGATAATGGGCAGGCATTGATGATAATGGGCAGGCATTGATGATGGGGAGAAGATGATGATGGGCAGGCATTGATGATGATGGGGAGGAGATGATGATGATGGGCAGGCATTGATGATAATGGGGAGGCCATGATGATGATGGGGAGGCAATGATGATGATAATGGGGAGTCTTTCCACAGCACCCTTTCCTGAGCTGTAACAGTGCAGAACGCAGTACAGCGCAGAGGAGAGCTCCATATTTTGTATGGAGCATTATATGGGGACCAGTATCCTGTATGGAGCATTATATGGGGACCAGTATCCTGTATGGAGCATTATATTGGGTCCAGTATCCTGTATGGAGCATTATATTGGGTCCAGTATTCTGTATGGAGCATTATATGGGGGGTGACATCCTGCATGGGGTATTATATGGGTGATGAGGGGGAGACTGTGGTGCCCATAATATTGTATGGAGGACTGTACTGTCCAGTCTGTACTTTGCGCTGTGAGGATTTGGCGGTTTTTGAGCTATTGTACAATTTACAATAGATATCACTCATGTAATGTAAGAAGAGAAGTGTTTGGCATTGTACTGTACCCATATTTCTCTGCTGTATCTGTGCATCATGAATCGTGGTCTGTGTTAAAGGGGCCCACTGAGGCTCTTTCGCCCGGGGCCCATAAAAACCTGGAGCCGGCCCTGGCACCAACACTACATTTCCCACAATGCACCGGTAGCAGGGCCGGCATCAGTCCGGCCCTCGGCTTGTAGCAAATTTGTTTTTTTGGCCCTCGGTGTGTTTGACTTTGACATCCCTGCACTAAACCATCTCATCTATGTATTTGGCAAAGACCATTAAAAATCTACATGAAATAAAAAGACCCATATCTCTGGAACCATATGGTAGATTTGGAAAAAAAACACATAATCAGGAGAGCAGCGGGAATAAAATAAGAGAAAAACTGGCCACTATTGACCTGCTCTTTAACAGAATGCCACGTTGCCAGATTCCGACAACTTTGGTAATTTAGCACGCAGAATACCAAATGCGTGGCCGAGGAGGATGGCTTTATTTTTTGGTAGTTCAGTAAAATGACTTGATCAAGAAGTAGAGAGATGCCACTTCTTAAAGAAATAATTGTGCAAACATTTTGCCATTTTTGTCGGTGTTAAGCCAGTTCTGCCATCTTTTTGATAAGTGGGCAGATCTTACCAGGCAATTCATTATTATTTAACACCACAAAAGTGACTGGAATTATAGTAGAAATCTAATCCACTGAAAGACTGGTGCACGGCAGCTGACAAATGTACCATTTATTCAGACACACTAATGAATTTGGCGCATGTAACTGTAGCATCTTAGATCAAGACTGGAAAACAAAATGCCAGACTTGACCATGGTGAAAATTCATTAAGACTCGGGTTTATAACCCCTTCTACTAAGCACGAGACACTTTTCAAAATGTTGGATGAGCTAGCATAAAAACAACTGCACATGCTCAGGGTGTCAGCACACTGAGTGAAGGAGATGCCTGGGAAACATGGCTTCAACCCAGACTGCTGACTAATCACAGTAATAGCACTCCCACATGACTAGTAGTAGGCGATTAGCTTACACAGTAAATAAACAAGTAAAACAAGAAATAATCTCTGCTTTTTTAATTTCATGCAGTTTATCAAGAAAAGCATGATTCACAGCTACTAAAGGCCATAAAAACACTAATTGTTTAGTGGATTGTAAAGCAATTAACAACTTCTCTTTGACATGTAAAGTACAATATGTTGCTTTTTTCCCCCCCGTCTTATTTTTACTCACCATACTCTTTACCAAGAACAGGCTGATCTCTCCATATAAATGTGCCCCACCGAGCAGAGTCCTTTAGCGGCTGAGATGGCTGGATTGGGTCATACCATGCAGTCTCCCTGAGAAGCTGAGAAGCGCCTAGAAAAGTTATTGGTTATTTTATTATAACATCCAAAAACACATTTCCAAATTACCCTGAATTCAGAGGAGGACTTGGTAGTATAGTAGCTAATACTGTGCAGTATGGCACAAGCTTGAGATATTGGCCCTAAAGGCAAAACAAATTATGGGAGACCATTTTCATTTAGTTCTGTTGACCTTTGTATGTTTTACATCTTACAAACAGTATTTTGTTATAGTCATTATTATTGTTATTTATTATTGTTATTATAGCGCCATTTATCCCATGGCGCTTTACATGTGAAAGGGGGTATACATAACAAAAAACAAGTACAGTAATCTTGAACAAAATGTGTCACTGACTTGTACAGGTGGAGAGAGGACCCTGCCCGCGAGGGCTCACAATCTACAAGGGATGGGTGAGGATACAGTAGGAGTAGGTCAGGGTAGAGTTGGTTGTGCTGCTGTTTGGTGGAATGAGGGTCACTGCAGGTTGTAGGTTTTTCGGTAAAGGTAGGTTTTCAGGTTCCTTTTTAAGGTTTCTACGGTAGGCGAGAGTCTGATATGTTGTGGTAGAGAGTTCCAGAGTAGGGGGGATGCACAGGAAAAATCTTGGATGTGATTGTGGGAAGAGGCGATAAGAGGGGAGTAGAGAAGGAGATCTTGTGAGGATCGGAGGTTGGTTGCAGGTAAGTAACGGGAGACCAGGTCACAGATGTATAGAGGAGACAGGTTGTGGATGGCTTTGTATGCCAAGGTTATGGTTTTGAACTGGAGTCTCTAGGCAATGGGGAGCCAATGAATTGATTTACAGAGAGGAGAGACTGGGGAATAGGCCAGGGTCAGACATGCAAGAAACTCGCACGAGTCTCTCATGTCAATACCCAGCACTACCGCCGGCACTCGGGACCGGAGCGTGCGGCTGCATAGAAATACATGCAGCCGCAAGCTCCTGTCCGAGTGCCGGCGGCAGTGCTGGGTATTGACATGCGAGACTCATGCGAGTTTCTCGCAAATCTGACCCCGGCCATAGTGTGGGGATAGGAGGATTAGTCTTGCAGCGGATTATAGGATAGATTGGAGGGGTGCGATCGTATTAGAGGGGAGGCTACAAAGCAGGAGGTTGCAGTAGTCGAGGTGGGAGATTATGACGGCAAGTACAAGTATTTTTGCAGATTCTTGGTTGAGGAATGTGCAGATTCGTGACATATTTTTGAGTTGGAGTCGTCAGGAAGTGGAAAGGGCTTGGATGTGTGGATTGAATGAGAGACCAGAGTCATGCCATATGCACTAGTCCCAAAGTCTCCTATGAAGCGTGCACCAGCCCCAATGTTTCCTGTGATGTGTGCACTAGACCCAAATGTGTCCTGTGATGTGTTCATAAGCCCCAATGTCTCTTAAGATGCATGCACCAGCCCCAGTATCTTCTGTGACGTATGTATTTCAACCCCAGTGTCTCCTGTGATGCATATGCTCCAGCCTAAATGTATCTTGTGATGTATATGCCCCAGCTGGAATGTATCTTGTGATGTACAGATAAAAAAGTATTTGATACACTGCTGATTTTGCAAGTTTTCCCACCTAAAAAAAATGGAGAGATCTATATTTTTTTTAACGTAGGTACACTTCAACTGTGAGAAACAGAATCTAAAAAAATTCAAAAAAATCACATTGTATGATTTTTACATAATTAATTTGCATTTTATTGCATAAACTAAGTATTTTATCACCTATCAATCAGCAAGAATTCTGGATCACACAGACCTGTTAGTTTTTAAGTCTTTAAGAAGCCCTCCTACTTTGCACTCATTACCTGTATTAATTACACCTATTTGAACTCATTACCTGTCCACACAATCACACTCCAAACTTTCCACCATGGCCAAGACCAAAGAGCTGTCTAAGTATACCTTATACAGAAATTGTAGACCTACACAAGGCTGCGATGGGCTACAGGACAATAGGCAAGCAGCTTGGTGAGAAGACAACTATTGACGCCATTATTAGAAAATGGAAGATGATTGTCAATCTTCCTTGGTCTGGAGCTCCAGATGAGATCTCGCCTCATGGGGTAAGGATGATTCTGAGAAAGGTCAGTAATCAGCCTGGAACTACCTGGTCAATGACCTGAAGAGAGCTGGGACCACAGTCAAGATTAAAATCCTGTATGGTACGCAAGATCCTGCTGCTCACGCCAGCACCTGTCCAGGCCCGTTTGAAGTTCACCAATGACCATCTGGATGACCCAAAGGAGGCATGGGAGAAGGTCATGTGGTCAGAAGAGAACAAAATAGCACTTTTTGGTATCATCTCCGCTTGCTGTGTTTGGAGGAAGAAGAAGGATGAGTACAACCACAAGAACACTGTCCTAACTGTGAAGCATGGTGGGGGAAACAACATACTTTGGGGGGCTTTACTACAAAGGGGACAAGACAACTGCACTGTATTGAAGGGAGGATGGATGGGGTCATGTATTGTGAGATTTTGGCCAACTACCTTCTTCCCTCAGTAAGAGCATTGAAAATAGATCGTGGCTGGGTCTTCCAGCATGACAATGACCTAAAACACACAGCCAGGGCAACTAAGGAGTGGCCCCACCACTGGGATAAGGGAAGACATGCCTTGTTGAGGAGTGAGGGGAATGAGACAGCGTTTGGTAACTACTTAAAGGAAGTAGCCTTGACAGATCTATGGCGGGTACGGAATGTGGATAAGTACTGCTACTCTTGCTATTTGGCAACATATGGCTCTTTGTCCTGTGTAGACGTAGCCTTGGGAAATGAATGGATGGATAATTTGGTACAGGAGGTGGAGTATTTACCAAGAGTGTTGTCGGACCACAGTCAGTTAGTGGTGCTACTACAAATTGAGGACGAGGGGAGTAAATCGGGATTGGGATGGAATATTCATCCTTTTTGGTTGCAACTCCTAGACATGGGGAAGATTGGTGATGAGGTTGCTGAATTTTTTAGGCTTAACTAGGGTAGTGCAGAGTAACACACTGTTTGGGACAAAATGAAGGCATATTTAAGGGGGATTTTGTTCAGAGACATATCAAGGCATAAGACCACATCCAGAAACACTGATATAGCGGTAATGGAGGAATTGAGGGCAGCGGAAGAAGCGCTGAGTAACCAGCGTTCACAGAACATGCAAAACTGCATGAAGGCTGCTCAGGAGGAGGTAAAAAAAACTACATTTGCATAAGAAAAAACACAAAAATAGAGCTTGGTCTAGTTGGTATGCATGCAGTATATAAGCTTGTTCACATTGGCCTTAAAACATATATAACCTACCAGACAAAATAAGCAAAAACCCTGCTGTAACTAAACAAGTAAGAAGAAAAAGTGCACTTAAATAACAGAGTTCTTTGTAATACTCTTTTTGATCAAAAATAGCATATAAGCCATCCTGCCGCGACAAGGTAACTCTGTTCGGGACAGTCCTACACTGTCTAATATTAAAAACCTTACCATGTGTCAAAGTTGACCTCAGTGTGTGAATAATTATTCATTTGGTATTCATTTGGTATTCCCATACTGTTTGCCTATGCATTGAATGCAAGGCCTGCCCTGCACCGAAGTAACACGCACCACAATAACACTTAGAGCAGATGTCCTGGATGGCCACATGAAACCAAAGTTCCCATTTTTTCTATTTGGTACTGCAATACTGTTAGCCTAGGCATTGAATGCAAGGTCTGCCCTGTACTAAAGTAACACGCACCCCAATAAGCCTTTGAACTCACGTACTGGATGGCCACCTGAAAGCATTATTCCTATTAATTTGGTACTCCCATATTGTTTGTCTACACAGTGAATTGTTGAGCCTGAAGAACCTGCATTGGAGAATGTCAGTGTTGAGGATGAAGACCCGGCAGTGGAGAATGTCAGTGTTGAGTCTACAAAACCTGCAGTGGACAATTGCAGTATTGAAGCTAAAGACCCAGCAGTGTAGCATTGCAGTGTTGAGGCTGAAGACCGGGCAGTGGAAAATTGAAGTGGGGAGGATGAACACACAGCAGTGGAGCATTGCACTGTTGAGCCCGAAGAACCTGCATTGTAGCATTGCAGTGTTGAGGAAGAACACAAAGCAGTTGAGCATTTCATTGTTGAGCCTGAAGATCCAGGAGTGTAGCATTGCAATGTTGAGGCTGAAGAACCTGCATTGGTGAATTGCAGTGGTGACACTGCATTGCAGTTTTGAAGATGAACAACCAACAAAGTTCACATTATTAGGAAATTGGTCTCCTATACTGTTTGCCTATGCAGTGAATGCAAGGCCTGCCCCAAATTTGGACGCACCCAAATACCACTTGGAAGAGATGTGTTGGAAGTCCTCCTAAAATTCTGTTTCCATTACAAAGGAGCGGGTCTCCTATACTTGTAATGCCTATACACTAAGTGTATGGCTGAAAAACAATTCCCCCTAGGGGGTACACATCAACCTACTGTGTAAATATTTTTTGTTACGGACATCCTAAACACCGTTGCAAAACAATACAGTGGCTGTTGCATTACGGAACACGTTCACCCTGGTGATCTAGTGGTGGTGCCTGAAGAGACATGGAGGATGGCCTCCGGAAAAGGTCTTCACAGTTAAAGGAGCAGGTCTCCTATTCTTGTAATCCCCATACACTAGGTGTATGGGCTGACAAACATTTCCCCCTGGGGGGACACATCAACATACTGTGTAAATATTTTTTGTTACGGACATCCTAAACACCCTTGCAAAACAATATAGTGGCTGTTGCATCACGGAACACGTTCACCCTGTTGATCTAGTGGTGGTGGATGATAAGGATGAGGAGAAGGAGGAGAATAACACACCAAATAGCCAAAGTCAGGAAGCATATACCCATGTGTGGGTTTGAAGAGGTGCATGGGAATACACCTCCCAAAAAAGACACTATATTGGAGGTTATGTTTCGCTGTTATCATTCGGTGGTGTAGAGAAGTCTGCCCCAATCCAGCCCTTATTAATTTTTATAAGAGTCAGCCTGTCAGCATTTTCAGTTGACAGGCGGATGCACTTATCAGTTATAATTCCACCAGCGGCACTAAAAAACCCGCTCTGACAAAACGCTAGCAGTAGGGCAGGCCAGGACCTCCAAGGTGTAGAGAGCCGGCCATGCCACGTGTCCAGCTTGGATACCCAATAATTAAAAGGCACAGAGGAATCACGGAGGATGATGGTACGATCAGCAAGGTACTCCTTCAGCATCTTTCCAAACTTTCCACTCCTTGTGACAGTACACCCGCTACTCTTGGCCAGGGCGATGGGAGGGTCTGAGATAAGTGTCCCAGAACTTTGCCAGTGTTACCCTGCCTCTGTTGGATTGGAGTTGTGTCTACTCCTTGGTTGTCCAACGAACTGTGACCTGTGCCAGAAGAAGCAGTGGTATCACCCGCAGACAGTGTACCTGGACCCAGGGGTTCGGCCCACAAAGTCAGGTGCTTTGCTGCCATGTGCCTGATCATGCTGGTGGTGGTCAGGTTGGTCGTTTTGCTACCCCTGCTGATGCGGGCATGACAGGTGGTGCAAATGGCCTGTTTGGGGTTATCGGCAGAGTCTTTAAAAAAACAACCAGACTCGGAAAGACCTGACAGTTGTACTGCCAACTTCCTTCGTGTTGGTGTTACGAGGAACGGTTGCATGCCTTCTGTCTGCGGCCATTACTGTGCTTCTTCCTGCCTGTTGTGGTGCTATACCTCCCTCCCCCTGTGTGCTGCTGTCCTCGCTATGCATGTCCTCCTGCCAGGTTGGGTCAGTTACTATATCATCCACCACCTCCTCTTCCACTTCTGCACCTTGGTCCTCCTCCTGACTTTCTGGCAATTGTGTCTCATCATCGTCCACCTCTTGTGACATGTTCCCACCGTCACCTTTGTGTGAACGTGGCTGCTCCAATATTTGGGCATCACTACATGCAATCTCAGTTTGCCCCGCTTCAAGAGGACCGGGCGAGAGGCCCGAATCTATAAATGGAAAAGTGAACAGCTCTTCGGAGTGTCCAAGTGTGGGATTGGTTGTCTCTGGGAACTTGGCATGGCAGGAGGAAGGAAGATCAGGGTGAGGAATATGCGGTCCAGACTCACGGCTATTCAGACTTGACCGTGTGGAAGACAGGGTGCTGGTGGTGGTAGCAAAGTGACTGGAAGCATTATTCGCTATCCAACCAACTACCTTTTGAAACTGCTCTGGTTTCAAGAGTGCTGTTCTGCCATCCCCTATGAATTTGGACAGGAAGCTTTTGCAAGAAGATGTGGGTGTTTGTTGTGGCACAATTTCAGCTTGCCCACGGACTTTGCCTCTGCATGCACCATCACCATCACGTCCACTTCCCTGTCCCTTGCCACGCTCCTTTCCCATTTTAAATGGAGTACAATATTTTCCACATTCACTACAAAAGGCTTAATTGGGAGCAAACTTAGATGTGATCCATGAGCGGGAAAAATGCACTTTAAAATATCTGGACTGTACTTTTTTTTTTTTAGCAAACTGGTGGCAATAACTAGGGTAAGACACAGCAAACTGTGGAATGGAGGCCTGAAATGCAACAATTTGTAGCCCGCAGATAGATCAGGCATCTGACGGAGATACCACACTGTTCAATATGTGGCCTGGATTTTTTTATTTTTTACACAAAAATAGTCTATACAACTAGTGTAAGACTCAGCTAAAAAAAGGTGAATGTAGGCCTAAAATGCAACAATTTGTAGCCTGCATATAGATCAGGTGTCTGACGGAGGTACCACACTGTTCAATATGTGGCCTGGATTTTTTATTTTTTACACCAAAATAGTTTATACAACTAGTGTGAGACTTCGCAAAAAAAAAGGTGAATGTAGGCCTGAAATACAACAATTTGTAGCCCGCAGATAGATCAGGTGTCTGACGGAGGTACTACACTGTTCAATATATGGCCTGTATTTTTTTTATTTTTTACCCTAAAATAGTGTATAGAAGTAGGGTAACAGACAGCAAATACAGTGTAATGGAGGCCTGAAATGCAACAATTGGTAGACATCAGATAGATCAGGCGTCTGATGGAGATACCACTCTGTTCAATATGTTGCCTGTATTTTTTAATTTTTTACACCAAAATAGTATATACAACTAGTGTAAGACACTGCAAAAAAAGGTGAATGTAGGCCTGAAATGCAACAATTTGTAGCCGGCAGATCGATCAGGCGTCTGTAGGAGATAGCCCACTATCAAATATCTGCCCTGTATTTTTTTTTTTTGGCCAGCAAAATTGTGTCAATAAGTAGGCTATGATAGAACAAAAAATTCTATGGAGGCCTGAAATGGCAACATTTTGAGCGCAATGATATGCGATCCGTGTGGCGGACAAAACCCAGTGTAAAATATCTGCCCTGTAGCTAAATATTTTTTTGACAGCAAAATGGTGTCAAAAAATTGTATGAGACACTCCAACAAAAAATTCTACAGTACCACTAAAAATGGCACTCAGATGTCATGCCTGGGATGGGCAAACCTGTTTAAAATTGCTGGATTTTCAAGCTGTACTATGAAAAGGATCTGGCTGTAGTCTGCAATGTCAACAAGTAAATGGAGAAAAAAAAGGGTTCTGGATTGCTCTGGAAAAACCTAAGGCTGTATAGATACGGTCAATATATCTTATAGGCAGCAGCAGCAGACAGTAATGGAATGGACCCTCTTGATGTATGCAATGAAAAATGCCACATACAATGCCTGCCTGACTAGCACTGATATCTATATACCCACATACAATGCGTGCATGCCTTGCACAGATATGTATATACGCACATACACTCCCTGCCTACCTAGCACTACAATCTATATACCCCGTAATTAGTCCTTAGAATAACTGTTGATTTAGCTGGATTTGTGTATTCTTTGATGGTATACCCACACCACCTTATAAATCCCAAATCTGACCCTATCAAGGCAGCAGCTCTCCCTACACTCACTAATTCCGGAGCAGACTGTGACGAGCATGGCAGCGCCAGTTCTCATACACCTGATGACGCTGTGCGACCAGCCAATCACGGTTATACCACAACAAAGATGGCTGCAGCATTACAGTGCATGGCAAACAATCCCTGCATGTTGATTGGCGCTCTAAAGACCCCCAAAAATGCATGGCGTGCACCAGAACTCCCGCCGAGCAATCCCGGAAATGCTCGGTGCTCGCCAAGCACTGCGAGTACAGCGATGCTCGGGCGAGTAACAAGCATTACCGAGCATGTTAACTCATCACTATACAAAATACATTAAAAAAGAGAAAACGTGAATCAGAAATAACCAAGAGACATGTATGAGGAATCAACAAATACAGGTCCTTCTCAAAATATTAGCATATAGTGCTAAATTTCATTATTTACCATAATGTAATGATTACAATTAAACTTTCATATATTTTAGAATCATTACACACCAATTGAAATTTGTCAGGTCTTTTATTGTTTTAATACTGATGATTTTGGCATACAACTCCTGATAACCCAAAAAACCTGTCTCAAAAAATTAACATATTTCAACCGTCCAATAAAATAAAAGTGTTTTTTCAAAACAAAAAAAAAAAACCATCAAATAATAATGTTCAGTTATGCACTCAATACTTGGTCGGGAATCCTTTGGCAGAAATGACTGCTTGAATGCGGCGTGGCATGGAGGCAATCAGCCTGTGACACTGCTGAGGTGTTATGGAGGCCCAGGATGCTTTGATAGCGGCCTTAAGCTCATCCAGAGTGTTGGGTCTTGCGTCTCTCAACTTTCTCTTCACAATATCCCATAGATTCTCTATGGGGTTCAGGTCAGGAGAGTTGGCAGGCCAATTGAGCACAGTAATACCATGGTCAGTAAACCATTTACCAGTGGTTTTGGCACTGTGAGCAGGTGCCAGGTCGTGCTGAAAAATGAAATCTTCATCTCCATAAAGCATTTCAGCCGATGGAAGCATGAAGTGCTCCAAAATCTCCTGATAGCTAGCTGCATTGACCCTGCCCTTGATGAAACACAGTGGACCAACACCAGCAGCTGACATGGCACCCCACACCATCACTGACTGTGGGTACTTGACACTGGACTTCAGGCATTTTGGCATTTCCTTCTCCCCAGTCTTTCTCCAGACTCTGGCACCTTGATTTCCGAATGACATGCAAAATTTGCTTTCATCAGAAAAAAGTACTTGGGACCACTTAGCAACAGTCCAGTGCTGCTTCTCTGTAGCCCAGGTCAGGCGCTTCTGCCGCTGTTTATGGTTCAAAAGTGGCTTTACCTGGGGAATGCGGCACCTGTAGCCCATTTCCTGCACACGCCTGTGCACGGTGGCTCTGGATGTTTCTACACCAGACTCAGTCCACTGCTTCCTCAGGTCCCCCAAGGTCTGGAATCGGTCCTTCTCCACAATCTTCCTCAGGGTCCGGTCACCTCTTCTCGTTGTACAACGTTTTCTGCCACATTGTTTCCTTCCAACAGACTTCCCATTGAGGTGCCTTGATACAGCACTCTGGGAACAGCCTATTTGTTGAGAAATTTCTTTCTGGGTCTTACCCTCTTGCTTGAGGGTGTCAATGATGGCCTTCTTGACATCAGTCAGGTCGCTAGTCTTACCCATGATGGGGGTTTTGAGTAATGAAGCAGGCAGGGAGTTTTTAAAAGCCTCAGGAATCTTTTGCATGTGTTTAGAGTTAATTAGTTGATTCAGAAGATTAGGGTAATAGGTCGTTTAGAGAACCTTTTCTTGATATGCTAATTTTTTGAGACAGGTTTTTTGGGTTATCAGGAGTTGTATGCCAAAATCATCAGTATTAAAACAATAAAAGACCTGACAAATTTCAGTTGGTGTATAATGAATCTAAAATATATGAAAGTTTAATTGTAATCATTACATTATGGTAAATAATGAAATTTAGCACTATATGCTAATTTTTTGAGAAGGACCTGTAGAGGAAATGATCAAGTCCATACACAACGTGAAACGGACAGTATCTGGCTGCAGGTATTTAAAGTTATAACCATGCAAAAAACTCCATGAGGTCAGAGGTCTATTAAATTAATGAGCCAGTGCAAAAAATAAGGACAAGAAAGGAACCGACCTAATGAAGAAATGCAGAGTGTATCTTACTTATAATGCTGTAAGCCGCCCGACCGTGACACCAGGAATGCCCCGACGTGCGTTTCGGGGATGTGCTTTCTCAAGGGGAGCACATGGACCAGTTGCAGTCTGTGTGCTAGCACACATGAGCAATTTTCTACATGGACTGATGGTCCACATGCAAGCAATCACAGCATGCGTTATTCTGCCCCATTTTACAAACCAGAATAGTGCATGCAATGAAAGGCTGCTCCTGCATTTATGCACGACACTGACGAGTACACGGAACTGCACTCAGAGCTATTCACATCCTCAATCTGCAGACGTGACTGCTCCAGTTTTTAACATGCCTGTCTATTTCCTGTACAGACACAATTGCAAATCCTCAACTGCTGCTTCTGTTGCAAATTACTGTAAATAGAAAATACACAGCATTTTGTCTCGAGGATTATAGCAGAGAACAGCAGAGGATCTCGAGAAAACTCTGTTCACATAAACCAAACTTTGGGAACAATTAGCCTTACTAAGGCAAAGGCTAAAATTCACTTTATTTAGACTCCTCAATAAATACTTACTGGGCTGAAGTGCCGCCTGCTCTCTTTGTCTGTGTTGATTTTGCCATTGAATGAAAGGTTCCCGTTTGGTAGTAAGGAAAACATTTGATTTAACATCTACACCCCAAGGACCTGTGGTAAAGGAAACTGCCTGGTGCAGGATGGGGGAGTTGGAAGCTCCATGGAGTGATGCAGGCTTAACACTAGGAAAAAAATAAAATGAAACATACTAATTTCCTACAACATGTATGGTTTGACTGGAGAGCTGTATACATTGTCTTTGTAAAGTATTTAAAGAAGCACTCCTCCCATCAAACGTTTTACACTCTTAATATATTGCAGTCACTAAATTACATTGCATACTTACAATTGCTCATATTGCATTTCTACCCAGTTAATTCTTCTCTTTGCTCTATGTACAAACAGGAAGTCTCTTGTCCCTGCAAATATCATTCCCCTCTTCAACTCCTGACCCAGCTGCTCTGCTCCTCCTCTCCTCTTCAGGACCTTTGCTAGAAACATGCTAGAATTAGGAGGAAACCACTATGGCTAAATAGAGCTGTAAGGGGCGCAATAAGGGACAAAAAGAAAGCGTTTAGGGAATTAAAGCAAGTAGGTAGTGAAGAGGCATTAAATAAATACAGAAGACTGAATAAATTCTGTAAAAAGCAAATCAAGACAGCAAAGATTGAGGCAGAGAGACTCATTGCCAGAGAAAGTAAAAATAATCCCAAAATATTCTTTAACTACATAAATAGCAAGAAACTAAAAAATGATAGTGTTGGTCCCCTTAAAAATAGTCTGGGTGAAATGGTGGATGAGGATGAGGAAAAAGCCAATATGCTAAATGACTTTTTTTCAACTGTATTTACACAAGAAAATCCCATGACAGATAACATGATCAGAGATAAAAAATTTCTCCATTAAATGTCACATGCTTAACCAGCAGGAAGTACGGCGGCGTCTAAAAATCACTAAAGTTGACAAATCCCCGGGTCCGGATGGGATACACCCCGAGTACTGCAGGAATTAAGTACAGTTATAGATAGACCATTATTTTTAATCTTTAAAGATTCCATAATAACTGGGTCTGTACCACAGGACTGGCGTTATAGCAAATGTGGTGCCAATATTCAAAAAGGGGGCAAAAACTGAACCTGGAAATTATAGGCCAGTGAGCTTAACATCTACTGTGGGTAAAATCCTGGAGGGTTTTTTAAGGGATACTATATTGGAGTATCTGAAGCTGAATAACCTCATGACACAGTATCAGCATGGGTTTACGAGGGACCGTTCTTGTCAGACTAATCTGATAAGCTTTTATGAAGGGGTAAGTTCAGGACTGGACCAAGGGAATGCAGTGGACGTGGTGTTCATGGACTTCTCAAAGCTTTTGATACAGTGCCACACAAAAGGTTGATACATAAAATGAGAACAATGGGGATAGGGGAAAATATGTGTAAGTGGGTTAAGAACTGGCTCATGGATAGGAAACAAAGGGTGGTTATTAATGGAGCACACTCGGACTGGGTCACGGTTAGCAGTGGGGTACCACAGGGGTCAGTATTGGGGCCGCTTCTCTTTAACATATTTATTAATGACCTTGTAGGGGGCATACAGAGTAGTATTTCAATATTTGCAGATGACACTAAACTCTGCAGGGTAATAAATACAGAGGAGGATAATTTTATATTACAGGAGGATTTATGTAAACTAGAAGCTTGGGCTGATAAATGGCAAATGAGCTTTAAGGGTATGCCACACTAAACAATATCGCTAACGGGATCGCTAAAAAACGTCACTATTTAGCGATCCCGTTAGCGATATTGTTCAGTGCGGCAGCTTCCAGCGACGAGCTTCCTGCTGTGATCTCGCTCGTCGCTGGAATCGCTCCGGACCCTATTTTCTCGTCAGCGCTCCCGCTGGGTAAGTATTTAATCCCTGTGTGGCACCTTTTCTTAGCGATTTAGCGGTACTTTTGTACCGCTAAAGTCGTTAAGAAGATCGCTAACGGCGATAGCGTCGTTAACTATATCGCTAAATGTGGCAGCATTTAGCGATATAGAAACAATCCCGCTAGCGATCGCATTAGTATGCGTCGTTATCGCGATCGCTAGCGGGATTGTTTAGTGTGGCAGTACCTTTAATGGGGATAAATGTAAGGTCATGCACTTGGGTAGAACAAATAAGATGTATAATTATGTGCTTAATTGTAAAACACTGGGCAAAACTGTCACTGAAAAAGACTTGGGTGTATGGGTGGACGACAAACTCAAATTTAGTGGCCAATGTCAGGCAGCTGCTGCCAAGGCAAATAAAATAATGGGATGCATTAGACGAGGCATAGATGCTCATGAGGAGAACATAATTTTACCTCTATACAAGTCACTGGTGCGACCACACTTAGAATACTGTGTGCAGTTCTGGTCTCCGGTGTATAAGAAAGACATAGCTGAACTGGAGCGGGTGCAGAGAAGAGCGACCAAGGTTATTAGAGAACTGGGGGGTCTGCAATACCAAGACAGGTTATTACACTTGGGGTTATTTAGTTTGGAAAAACAAAGGCTTAGGGGTGATCTTATTACAATGTACAAATATATGAGGGGACAGTACAAAGACCTTTCTAATGATCTTTTTACTCTTAGACCTGTGACGGGGACGAGGGGGCATCCTCTACGTCTGGAGGAAAGAAGGTTTAGCCATAATCACAGATGCAGATTCTTTACTGTAAGAGCAGTGAGACTATGGAACTCTCTGCCGTCTAATGTTGTAATGAGTGATTCCTTACTAAAATTTAAGAGGGGACTGGATGCCTTTCTTGAAAAGTATAATATTACAGGCTATATTCACTAGTTTCCTAGATACAGCGTTGATCCAGGGAGCTAGTCTGATTGCCGTATGTGGAGTCGGGAAGGAATTTTTTTCCCCAATGTGAAGCTTACTGTTTGCCACTTGGGGTTTTTTTGCCTTCCTCTGGATCAACATGTTAGGGCAGGTTAGGATAGGATATGGGTTGAACTAGATGGACTTAAAGTCTTCCTTCAACCTTAATAACTATGTTACTATGTTACTATGTTTGCAGTGACTCATGACTCATACAGGGAAAATTGACCTCCCGTTTCTAAATAGAGCTTAGAAGGAGTCAGCTAGTCAGATTTTAATCACATGATGTCATAGCCTAATGGAAAAGAGAAGAATTAACTGGTTAGAAAGGCAAAATGAGCAATTGTAAGTACACAGTGCTGTATAACATGATGACTGCAATATATTAAGAGGATAAAAAAAACTTTGATGGGAGGAGTGCTTCTTGAAAAAGCATGGGTGCATTGAAAACTCCTGAGATGTTTCTGAAAATTTTGCTTGCTACTTTTCTATTCAATATGTTCAGTTTGTATGATCAGCTTCACAATCTACCTCAAATCCCATAAATTAGTAATAATAAAGCAAAATGATCAAAAGAAGAATACCTAGATCAAACATGACATCTACAAAATTTGTCATTAAATATGTGTTCTTCATAGTATAAGTGCAACAATCCATTTAAGGAATTTCACCAAGAAAGCAACTCTAGTAGAGATGTGCGGATCTTTTGAAATTAAATAACCCACATTTTCCCGAACAATTAGATTTCTGACTAATAAATTAAGAGCAAATCTTAATACTGGAAAATACACATGGGAAGAAGAGACAGAGCTTACACTCTACAAGAGAGAGAGAGGACCCAGCTGACCATTAGAGCGTACACTCTACAGAAGATAAAGAGATGACCCCACTGACCATAAGAGCTTACACTCTACAGATGAGAGAGGACCCCGCTGACCATCAGAGCTTACACTCAACAGAAGATAAAGAGAGGAACCCACTGACCATAAGAGCTTACACTCTACAGATGCGAGAGAGGACCCCGCTGACCATGAGAGAGGACCCCGCTGACCATAAGAGCTTATAATCTACAGATTAGAGAGGACGCCGCCTACCATAAGAGATTACACTCTACAAATTAAAGAGAGTTGACCCCGCTGACCATTAAAGCCTACACTCTACAGGAGAGAGAGGATCCCACTGACCGTAAGAGCTTACGCTTTACAGATGAGAGAGCACCCCACTGATCATAAGAGCTTAAACTCTACAGAAGAGAGAGAGGACCCCGCTGACCATTAGAGCTTACACTCAACAGGAGAGAGAGGATCCCACTAACCGTAAGAGATTACGTTCTACAGATGAGAGAGCACCCCACTGATCATAAGAGCTTAAACTCTACAGAAGAGATAGAGGACCCCGCTGACCATTAGAGCTTACACTCTACAGACGAAAGAGAGAGGACCCCGCTGACTATTAGATTTTACACTCAACAGGAGAGAGAGGATCTCACTGACCGAAAGAGATTACACTCTACAGATGAGAGAGCACCCCACTGACCATAAGAGCTTAAACTCTACAGAAGAGAGAGAGGACCCCGCTGATCATAAGAGCTTATACTCTACAGATGAAAGAGAGAGGACCCCGCTGAACATTAGAGCTTACACTCTACAGTAGGGGTGGGGAACGTACCGCCCGCGATATCATCTGGTGCGACCCGCAGCCACTTTGCCCGTTTTTTGGCCGCGGGCCCTTCAATTCTAATAGCGGCACTGGACGTGGCTGCTATGTGGCCCAGCGCCGCCTCCATCGCTTATTCAGCTTATTGGCATTGTAGACACCAATACAGTTGAAAGCAATGATGGAGGAGAGAGCGTCAGATGCTCCCTCTCCCATCACTCCCCCATGCTGCACCAGCAGTGGAGCTGATGAGACCGAAGCAGAGCCTGGAGCAGCGCGGGGAACAAGGAGGAGGGGTGAGTATTGTGTGAGTGCGTGTGTATGCATTATTGTGTGCGTGTGAGTGCAGGGGATGCACTATACTGTGTGTTTGTGTCTGCGCTACACTGTGTATTGGGGAACTGCGCCTTTACTATACTGTCTGTTGGTGGGGAGCTGCACTGTACTTTGTGTTGGGGGAACTACACTATAATTTGTGTTGGGGAGCTGCGCCTGCACTATACTGTGTGTTAGGGGCAGCTGCACTACACTGTGTTGGGGAGCTGCACTGTACTGTGTGTTGGGGAGCTGCATTATACTGTGTGTGGGGGGAGCTGCACTATACTGTGTATTGGGGAGCTGTGCCTGCACTATATTGTGTGTGAAGGGGAGCTTCACTGTACTGTGCATTGGAGATGCGCCTGCACTATACTGTGTGTTGGGGGAGCTGCACTGTACTGTATGTTGGGGGAACTGAACTATACTGTGTGTGGGGGCAGCTGCACTATACTGTGTGTGTGGGGGGAGCTGCATTATACTGTGTGGGGGAGCCGCACTATACTTTGTGGGGAACTGTAATATACTGTGTGGGGGAAGTGCACTATACTCTGTGGGAGGAGATGCACTATACTGTGTGTGGGGAGTTGCACTATACTGTGTGTGGGGGAGCTGCACTATACTGTGTGTAGGGGAAGCTGCAAGTTATTTAAATGTTTGAATAAATATAGTTGACTAATGTTTAAGCTAAGAATTTTTTACGGCCCTCAAATGCTATTTTAAAATTCCAAATGGCCCTTGGCAGAAAAAAGGTTCCCCACCCCTGCTCTACAGGATAGTGGAGGAGGACAATATCATGTTGAACGGGCTGCACTGCGTTAAATGAGAAGCCTTTTGTGTTCCAAAATGGTTCTTTATTGTGCCAATGCGTTTTGGTGCCAGATTGGCGCCTTTCTCAAGGTAAAAAAAACAAACACTCTTCAGGAGAGAGGACTCCTGTGATGATAAGAGCTTCCACTCTACAGAAGAGAGAAAGAGGACCCTGCTGATCATAAGAGCGTATACATTACAGAAGAGAGAGAGCGGACCTACTGCCCATAATAGGTTGCAATCTACAGGGCAGATATAGAGAGAGGGGAACCCGCTGACCATAAGACCTTAAAATCTACTGGAGAGATATAGAGAGAGAGGAACTTGCTGCCCATAAGACTTTACACATTACAGAAGAGAGAGTACCCAACTGACCATAACAGCTTACAATCTACAGGAGAGATATAGAGAGAGGGTACCCCACTGACCATAAGAGATTACAATCTACCGGAGAGAGAGAGAGGAACCTGCTGCCCATAAGAGTTTACATTATAAGAGAGAGGACCCCACTGACCACAATAGCTTACAATCTACAGGAGAGATATATAAAGAGAGGACCCCGCTGAACAACAGAGCTTACAATCTACATGATAGATAGAGAGGATTCCTCTTTCCATAAGAGCTTACAATCTACAGGAGAGATATAGAGAGAGGACCCCGCCGACCATAAGAGCTTACCCTGCAGAAAAAAAGAGACAGAATACCCCACTGATCATAAGAGCTTACACTTTATATGAGAGCGAGGACCCCGCTGACAATAGCAGCTTACACATTACATAAGAAAGAGAGGACCCCGCTGACCATAATAGCTTACAATCTACAGAAAAGATATATATGGTTCAAATAGTTTTTATTATAGCATTTATGTAATACAAAAGGCAACAAACAAGTTGCGTAAACAGTTACAGTGCAGCGCCTCTCTCGGCAATGAAATAAAGCAAGTACATCTAGAATACAAGACAACCTCCAGCACCGAATTATACAGTAATGTTTAGAAACATAGCATTCAGTAGTATTCCGGGCTCTGGTAAACTCGTAGAAACATTGTTCACAATACCCAGGTACTTTGCTTTAACCCCTTAATGTCCACTGACGTGCAGAATCCGTCATGGCAAGGTGCCAGTTCCGGCACCAGGACGGACTCTGCACGTCATGGCTTTGATCTACCACTGCGTGTAAACACGCAGTGGTAGATCAGTGCCGACAGCTGTCACAGACAGCTGACAGGCACGGCAAGCGGTGCGGGGACCTTTGCCGTCGGTCCCCGCACCTACAGCGCTGTGCTTGGTCAGTCAATCTGACTGACCAAACACAGCAACGATCGCGCAGGAGAAGCTGAAATTTCAGCTTCCCCAGCGCGATCAGTGCAGGAGCCGGCGCTGCAGTGGCCAGGCTTCCTGCACTGACAGCCAGGAGCGGAGCCCCCACCGCCCCTGGCTGTTAACCCCCTGACTGCTGCGATCCAGCGCAATCGCAGAGCTCAGGGGGGGAGGCAGAGGGTTTGGGAGCTCCCTCTGCCTCAGATCGGCGCCCTGCAGGGCCCGATCTCTGCCTTGATGAGCCGGGGGTTGTCATGACAACCTCCGGGTCATCTAGCTACGGAAAGCTGCTGTGATCATTGTCACAGCAGCTTCCACTATAGTTGCAATGCATTGCAATGTCAGAGCATTGCAATGCATTGTAACTGCAATAAAAAGTAAAAAAAGTGAAAGTCCCATAAAGGGACAAGTTAAAAAAAATCATTTTTTAAAAAAAATTGTAAAAAAAATATTAAAAAATAATTTTAAAAAAATCCCCTAAAAAATACACATTTTTATGTAATAAAAAAAAATAAAAAACAAAAAACATACACATGTTTGGTATCGCCACGTCCGTAAAAATCCCATCTATAAAAGCGTAACCCTAGTTAACCCCTTCAGTGAAAGCCGTAAAAAAAAAACCACAAAAAGTAGTAAATTATACTTTTTCCAAGCGGTATCATTATACCGCTTGGAAAAAGTGCAATAACACGCGATCAAAAAGTCAGATATAAATAATCATGGTACCGCTGAAAACGTCATCTTGTCCCGCAAAAAAACAAGCCACTATACAGCATCATCAGCGAAAAAATAAAAAAGTTATAGCTCGCGGAATAAACTGATGCAAAAATAATTATTTTTTCTATAAAATTTTTTATTGTGTAAAAAACGCCAAAACATAAAAAAAAATATATAAATGAGGAATCGCCGTAACCGTAGTGACCCGAAGAATAAAGCTGCTTTATCAATTTTACCACACACGGAACGGAGGAAAAAAAAAAAAACAATTCCTGAATTGCTGGTTTTTGTTCATTCTGATTCCACAAAAATCGGAATAGGAAACGATCAGAAAACGTTATGTGCCCGAATATGGTACCAATAAAAACATCAGCTCGTCCCGCAAAAAATAAGCCCATAGATAACTCTGTCGGCCGAAATATGGAAAAATTATAGCTCTCAAAATACGGCGATGCAAAAATTTCTTACAAAAAATTGTTCCAAAAAAAAGCATCTTTTAGTGTGTGACAGAAGCTAAACATGAAAAAAGAGTATAAATCTGGTATCGCTGTAATCGCACCGATCCGAGGAATAAAGTCGCCTAATCACTAATACCGCACGAGGAACGGCGCAAAAAAGAAAACCAATTCTTCACCTTTTGTGGATTTGTTCATTGTGCCTCCCAAAGATCGCAGTAAGGCGATCACAGTGGTTCCCCCCCACATATGGGGTATCAGTGTACTCAGGACAAAATGCAAATAGCTTTTGGGGTCCTATTTCTCCTGTTACCCTTAGAAAAATAAAAATTTGGGGCAAAAAGATTATTTTTGTGGAAAAAAATATGATATTTTTATTTTCACGGCTCTACGTTATAAACTTCTGTGAAGCACTTGGGGGTTCAAAGTGCTCACCACACATCTAGATAAGTTCCTTGGGGGGGTCTAGTTTCCAAAATGGAGTCACTTGTGGGGGGTTTCTACTGTTTAGGCACATCAGGGGCTTTCCAAACGTGACATGACACCCGCAGACCATTCCATCAAAATCTGCATTTAAAAACGGTGCTCCTTCCCTTCCGAGCTCTGCCATGCGTCAAAATAGTGGTTCCCCCCCACATATGGGATATCAGCGTACTCAGGACAAATTGCACAATAGCTTTTGGGGTCCTATTTCTCCTGTTACCCTTATAAAAATAAAAATTTGGGGGCAAAAAGATTATTTTTGTGGAAAAAAATATGATATTTTTATTTTCACGGCTCTACGTTATAAACTTCTGTGAAGCACTTGGGGGTTCAAAGTGCTCACCACACATCTAGATAAGTTCCTTGGGGGGTCTAGTTTCCAAAATGGAGTCACTTGTGGGGGGTTTCTACTGTTTAGGCACATCAGGGGCTTTCCAAACGTGACATGACACCCGCAGACCATTCCATCAAAATCTGCATTTAAAAACGGTGCTCCTTCCCTTCCGAGCTCTGCCATGCGTCAAAATAGTGGTTCCCCCCCACATATGGGATATCAGCGCACTCAGGACAAATTGCACAATAGCTTTTGGGGTCCTATTTCTCCTGTTACCCTTATAAAAATAAAAATTTGGGGGCAAAAAGATTATTTTTGTGGAAAAAAATATGATATTTTTATTTTCACGGCTCTACGTTATAAACTTCTGTGAAGCACTTGGGGGTTCAAAGTGCTCACCACACATCTAGATAAGTTCCTTGGGGGGTCTAGTTTCCAAAATGGAGTCACTTGTGGGGGGGTTTCTACTGTTTAGGCACATCAGGGCTTTCCAAACGTGACATGACACCCGCAGACCATTCCATCAAAATCTGCATTTGAAAAAGGCGCTCCTTCCCTTTCCAGCTCTGCCATGCGTCAAAATAGTGGTTTACCCCCACATATGGGGTATCAGCGTACTCAGGACAAATTACACAATAACTTTTGGGGTCCTGTTACCCTTTGGAAAATAACAATTGGGGGTGGAAAGATCATTTTTGTGGAAAAGATATGATTTTTTAATTTTACTGCTCTACGTTATAACCTTCTGTGAAGCCCTTGGGGTTCAAAGCTTTCACCACACATCTAGATAAGTTCCTTGGGGGGTCTAGTTTCCAAAATGGGGTCACTTGTGGGGGGTTTCCACTGTTTAGGCACACAGGGACTCTCCAAATGCGACATGGCGTCCAATCTCAATTCCAGCCAAAAAAGTCAAATGGCGCTGCTTCCCTTCCAAGCTCTGCCATGCGCCCAAATAGTGGTTTACCCCCACATATGGGGTATAAGCGTACTCAGGACAAATTGCACAATAACTTTTGGGGTCCTTTTACCCTTTGGAAAATAAAAATTGGGGGTGAAAAGATCATTTTTGTGGAAAAAATATGATTTTTTAATTTTACGCTCTACGTTATAACCTTCTGTGAAGCCCTTGGGGGTTCAAAGCTCTCACTACACATTTAGATAAGTTACTTGGGGGGTCTAGTTTCCAAAATGGGGTCACTTGTGGGGGGTTTCCACTGTTTAGGCACACAGGGACTCTCCAAATGCGACATGGCGTCCAATCTCAATTCCAGCCAAAAAAGTCAAATGGCGCTGCTTCCCTTCCGAGCTCTGCCATGCGCCCAAATAGTGGTTTACCCCCACACATGGGGTATCGCTGTACTCAGGAGAAATTGTACAACAAATATTGTGGTTCATTTTCTACTGATACCCTTGACAAAATTTTAAAAAATTGTGTCGAAAAGAAAAATTTTGGGAAAAAAAGTTAAATGTTAATTTTTTCCTTCCACATTGCTTCAATTCTTGTGAAGTACCTAAAGGGTTAATAAACTTCTTGAATGTGGCTTTGAACACGTTGAGGGGTGCAGTTTTTAGAATGGTGTCACTTTTGGGTATTTTCTGTCATATTGACCCCTCAAATTCACTTCAAATGTGAGGTGGCCCCTAAAAAAAATGATTTTGTAAATTTTGTTGGAAAAATGAGAAATTGCTGGTCAACTTTTAACACTTATAACTTCCTAACAAAAAAAAATTTTGGTTCCAAAATTGTGCTGATGTAAAGTAGACATGTGGGAAATGTTATTTATTAACTAATTTTTGTGACATATCTCTCTGATTTAATGGCATAAAAATTAAAAGTTTGAAAATTGCAAAATTTTCAAAATTTTTGCCATATTTCCGTTTTTTCCATAAATAAATGCAAGTTATATTGAAGAAATTTTACCACTATCATGAAGTACAATATGTCTCGAGAAAACAATCTCAGAATCGCCAAGATCCGTTGAAGCGTTCAAGAGTTATAACCTCATAAAGAGACAGTGGTCAGAATTGTAAAAATTGGCCTGGTCTTTAACCTACAAAATGGCTTGGTCGTTAAGGGGTTAGTAAACTTCAAGAACAGAATGAGAGCGGACAACATCCACCATCAAAGAAAAATATAGGAAGAAACTGAAAAGAGTAAAGAAAAGCAAATGCCAAAGAAAAAGAAAGAAAAAGAAGAGAAGAGGAAGAAAAGACAATAGAAGAACAAAGATAGAGAAATGTCCGACCCTCGCCGATCCACCCGGCCACTCATTGCCCATATCCATCAGAAAGTCTATTCACCGCCACCTACTTCTATGCCTGGAAGCCTCAACAGCACCGGGAAAGCCAATCCCGGAACTCCGGAGAGCCCCTAAATGCCACCAATCACTCCACATTCGCAAATAGGACTCAGACCTCCCTGCATCGCTGCCCTAAGCTCCTCCATGTAACGTATGTCGTCCATGAGTTCCACCCATTGGATTCTCGAGGGTGGATGGACAGATCTCCAATTCCTGGGGATCAATTGACGGACTGCCTGCAGAAAGAAATGCAGGAGCCCTTTTTTAATGAGCTGCACCCTTCCCGGGATCATTGATAGAAAGGCCATTTCTAATGTGACTGAGACGGATCCCCCACTAAATTTAGAAAACAATAACCCCACCTCCCTCTAAATTGGGACTATCTTGGGGCATTCCCACCAAATGTGGACGAAGGAGCCATAGCCACTGCCGCAGCGCCAGCACTCATCAGTACAAGTGGAGTACATCTTCGCCAGTCTAGAAGGGGTTCTGTACCAGCGAGACAACAGTTTGTAATTCGCCTCCTGAGCGCGGCCAGCTATTGTGCCCTTGTGAGTCATGTGGAAAGCTTTAAACCATAAGTCCGGCGAGAATGTTCTACCCAACTCCCGTTCCCAACTACTCACAAATGGGGGCAAAGAGTCCCCTGTCTCTCCCGCAACCAAGAGGCGATACACCAAAGAAACATCATGGACAGGAGCAGTCCCACCTGTACATAGCTGTTCAAAGTCTGTAAGTCGCAAACGTGGACGGACCAGTGCCTCCAATGAGGAGGCATAACTAGCATCTGGAAGTATACCAACCACGCGCCTGCAGAAAAGATATATAAAAAGACGACCCCGCTGAACAACAGAGTTTACAATCTGCAGGAGAGATAGCGAGAGAGGACCACTCAGACCATAAGAGCTTACCCTGCAGAAAAGAGAGATTACCCCGCTGATCATAAGAGCTTACACTCTACATAAGAGTGAGGACCTCGCTGACCATAACAGCTTACACTCTACAGAAGAGAGGCACATACCCAGTAACTCTGGAGATGGAAAACTACTCTTCTATACAAACTGTGCTCCACTGGGAACTGCTGATCTGTAATGGCCCAGGTACTGACCATTACTGCACTGCTAGATGTCATAGCTGTGGGCATTATGCAGCAAACAAAATTATGTTAGCCTGTTTTCTGACTCTTCAGCAGTGTGGGAAATGGTGGCGGGCAAGGTTCCTTTTATTTTTTGAGAATCGAATAATAAAATGTTTGAATTTGTGTGAAACTGCGAATTTCAGTAAATTTGACTGGAACTTGATCCTCCGTAATTCTAGACTCTAGTCTAACCCACAGTCATCACGAAACATTAATATCAAAGCTTGCAACTATACTATTGATGTTATCACATGCTAGTATATCTGTTATTAGCCAACTGCATTTTTCTTCTTACCTATTTATGGATTTTGGAAATTCTGTTTCCAGTGACCTGCACGACACAACATTTTCCCCTATAGGCAGCTCCATGCTGGTGACAATGATCTTATGCAGACAACATGAGGCCCGTGAATGTTACTAGTTATGTATTGTGTTCTGCAGAGCTCACCGTGGTAACCACAGCAGTTACTATGCGCAGTAACAAGATCACAGCAGAATGGGCAGTCCTATTGTTACAGCACAGACCTATCCCACTCTCTTGTGTACATCTGATGTCATCCGAGTGCAGGCCACAGACTCATTGACTTGCTTGGCCGAATGCGATCCAATACAAGGCATACAACATTTGGACTGCCTCGGCTGAAAAATCAAACATGTACACGGCCCTATAATATAATGTTGGTCCAGGTGCGATCCGCTGTTTTGTCAGATCGCACACGTAATGAAAATATGATCATGTGTAAGAGCCGTAACAGAAGATAATCCTCTGCGACATTTGCAGTTTCACATCACTGGTCTCTCAGCAGCAAGCAACAAACACAGCTCAACTAATCTCAGCTCCTGTATACAGTCCCATCCTGCAGTTTAACTCTCCTTTTCACCCTCCTACATAGAACCCCATCTTGCACCATATTCTCCTTTCAGTCCCTTCATACACAGACAGCCCCATCCTGCAGTATATATTCCTTTAATTTCTTTACATACACTATATAAAAAGACACATACATGTTTTTCTCAATATCTGACATGAAATCAGAATAAACCTTTCCCGTTTTATGTCAATTAGGATTACCATAATTATTAATATTTGCCAAATTTACTGCAAAGCCAAAAGTTTACATACATTTCATTAGTATTTGGTACCATTACCCTTAAACTGAATGACTTGGGTCACACGTTTGGGAAATCCTTCCACAAGCTTCTCACAATAGTTGGTCAGAATTTGGGCCCATTCTTCCCACAAAACTGGTGTAACTGATCCAGGTTTGTAGTCGCCTTGCTCGCACCTGCCTTTTCAGCTTTGCCCATACATTTTCAATAGGATTGAGATCAGGGTTTTGTGATGGCCACTCCAAAACATTCACTTTGTTATCATTAAGCCACTTTGTTACCATTTTGGCAGTATGCTTTGGGTCATTGTCCATTTGGAAGACCCATTTCCGCCAAGCTTTAACTTCCTGGCTGATGTCTTGAGATGTTGCTTCAGTATTGCCACATAATCTTTTCTCATGATGCCATCTATTTTGTGAAGTGCACCAGTCTCTCCTACAGCAAAACAACCCCACAACATGATGCTGCCACCCTCGTGTTTCACAGTTGGGATGGTGTTCTTAGGCTTCAATCTTCTCCTTTTTTCCACCAAACTTAACAATGATCATTATGCCCAAAAAGTTCAATTTTAGTTTCATCAGACCACAGGATATGTCTCTAAAAGTTAAGGTATCTGTTCCAGTGTGCATTTGCAGATATTAATCTGAGTTTTTTTATGTTTCTTCTGGAGTAATGGCTTCTTCCTGGCAGAGAGGCCTTTCAGCCCATGTTGATACAGTACTCGTTTCACTGTGGATATTGACACTATCTTACCAGCTTCCACCATCATCTTCACAAGGTCTTTTGCTTTTATTCTTGGGTTGATTTTCACATGTTGAACTAAAGCACGTTCATCTCTGGGACACAGAACTCGTCACCTTCCTGAGCGGTATGATGGTGTCAAGGTAAAATATAATTTTCTATCTTCTATTTTATATATATGTGTTTTGCTATTTTTATACCTTTATAAAAATATGTTTATATGTACTTTGTTACTTTGATATGTCAAGATAAACACAAAGTTTTCCTTGAATGAGTACTATTCAGATTGAAACTTATTCTAAGATGACGTCAGTACCAGCTAGTCTGTCTCCAAGAAATTCACTGATGACTGCCCCCACCTTTGGGGAACTGAGGATTGTACCAGCAAGTCTGCCTGGATACAAGACCTATGGAATGTGAACCAATAGAGATGGCCAGATGCTGGACATGTACATATATGGACATATATATCTTACCTCCCCGCCCCCATCCACCTTAACTCCACCCTGACATCCTGTGTAGATAATCCCATGCTTGCAGAAATAAAGATCAGTACTTGCTGAGATTGGTGCCTGCATACAGCCCTCTAAGCATGCTCTGAAGTTTGAACCAGCCTATTGTCTGACTCATGCTTTAAACGGTTAACCCATGCTTATAATCTAATTTGGAGTGACTGGAGGACGAGTGGTTTGTCGTTTCGACCCCGACAATTGGCGCCCAACGTGGGGCAGTGGATCGCCGCCCGTCCGGACCCGTCCTGAGGACTTTGCGGTGGTGCCCGCGGTGACTGAGTGCGAGGACTGCAGCCTCCATTGAACACGGTAAGTTGGGATCATATACTTTATATGCGTCCCACTTGCCTGTGTGTCAGTCATTGTTGGCGTTGCTTTATTGTCGATTTGGGTCTGGGTGGGTGACCGGTTGAGTGGTGAGACGAAGGCGATCCCACGCCACGCTCCGAACCAGCAAGTGAACCGAGTGACGTCGCATGTTTGCGTGTACTCGTGTCAGCACCACTTCCTCCTCCGGTCACTGTACCTTTATGTAGATAGATGTCTCCCGTGACTGTTAGAATAAAGTTGGGACAAATTTTAGAATCTTGAAGTGTTGAGTGGGGTAAAAGACGCACATGATAGTCTAGTTGGTGACAGATTGATTAGGATTCTCTGTCTTATCAGTGACAAATTGAGCAGGGGCTCTTTGTCTACCAAGTAAATGACAAATTGAGCAGGGGCTCTTTGTCTAACACGGGGAGCCTCATTAGGAGAAGCCCCAGTGTCAGTACATGGAGCGGGGACTCTGTGCTGTGTAGGGTGTCACGGCGAACTGTGCTGTAAAGTCACCATCCATAGTTGAAGGGACAGATTGAGTAGGGCTCTTTGTCTTGTCAGTACATGGAGCGGGGACTCTGTATTGACGGGTGGTGACCTGCAAGTGGCGCCGGTGGTCTGAGTCGCGACAGATCATTGCACTCTGTTAAAATCATGATGCGTATGTTTAGATCTGAGAGACCTCATAAGTTAGAGGGTGGTGCTGTGGGGGTCTGTGAGCTCGTTCAGTCACGGGATGGCAATAAGGCTGTTAGAAATGTGAGAAGTTTGTATAAAATGATGGGTCTGCCCAGTACCGGGAGACTTCAGCCTTCAGTATGGAAGGATTATGTAGGACAGAAGAAGGGAAAGTTATGTGATGAGGGACTCCTGCATCAAGCTCAGGCACATCTTAGAGTAGCAAATGATTTGAAAGTTGAGGGCTGGAAGGAAGTAGATGGTGCAGGAGGTTCAGAAGGTGCCGAGCCTTTGTTCGGATATGTGAAATGCTCTGCATGTGATCTTGTTGATGTAACTAAAATGGCCGCTGCACCCCTCATGTCTGTTGCTGTGCCAAGTCCCCAGCCACCGCCCTATAATGGCACCGATCTAAGAACAAAGGGAGGTTGGACTTGTAGTGCATGTGGTGAACAGAATCCGCCCTGGGCGGAGACCTGCCGTGTCTGTGGGGCGGGTCGCCCCTGGTGTAATGCCCAGCCCAATGCCCCTTCCATATCCAAAAGTGGGACGCCCCAGACAACGCCCTTCCCACAACACCTAGCGGCCATCTTGGAACACCTAGCGGCCATCTTGGAACACCTAGCGGCCATCTTGGGACACCCAGCCGCCATCTTGGGACACCCAGCAGCCATCTTGGGACACCCGGAACCACCCAGTCAGGCCTGTATCCCCTCCTGACGCCTTCCGGCACCTACTACCAACCACCCGGACAGCCGGAAAAGGTTTTAGTCCCCGTCACTGAGGCCCCTGTCCCAGGGCTCGGTCCTTCAGCCCCTGCCTCTGTTCCTAATCCGGAAGCTACTGCACTACCTCTGTTCCCAGTGGGTGCCCCTCCCAAGATAGAAGAAATTAGGCACCAGGAGCTATCTGAAACTAATGATAAAGTGGTAAAATTTGTGATTGCTTTGTCTAAAGAATTGACTAACACCCACTCTACAGTGTCTACTTCTCTCCCAGAATTTACAGGTGACACGGTGCACGACTTCTCGCCTGGTGACCTTGTGTACGTGAAAAAGTTTGTGAGAAGAGACTGTCTCCAGCCCAGATTTGAGGGTCCCTACACTGTGGTCCTGACCACCCCTACTGCCCTGAAGCTCGAGGGCAAGAGCACCTGGATTCACGCCTCCCACTGCAAGAAGGACAAGATTAGTCAGCAGTCATGAAGTTTCTGATATACATATCCTTTTGGGCTGCATCCTGATCTCCAGTAGTGCCAGCATGCCCACCTTTGGGGTTAACTTCTGGGTTAATACTATAACCCCTGTGGTTATCTTTAAGTTCGATTTCTGTCAAATATTCAACTGTGATAGAAATGATTTCAAGGGATCAGCGCACCAGACTTGGGGGAAAGGGACATTTTATCTCTGTGTCACCCGCGCAGGGAATGAAAACTGTTATTATTGGTCAGATGTGGGATGGAACACAGAAGAAGGAAAATTGGTAGTTGAAACTAGATACGATAGACTGATAGATGAGACATACAAGTGTTATGTTGGTAGGAACAGACCTGATAATGCAGAAGTCAATGACGCAGAAGCAGGGGGTATGTTTACAGAAGTGTTGAAAAAAAAAAAAACATGTACGGATAGACAGGCAGAGAAAGGAAATTACACTAGTTCAGGGAAAGGAAGAAGAGCCAAAAGATTATTTCTGGGCTCTAAGAAAAGCTTGGGTAGAAATGGGTTTTGTCCCAGAAAACAAGACTGGTGAGAGGGTTCTAGCAAGTGCATACATGAATGGGAAAGGAAGTGACAGAAAGCTGAAAGTAAGTAGACCAGATTGGAGATCAGTTAAAGCAGAGGATCTAGCCAGAATAGCACAAGGGGTACAACATGATTTAGCGCAGGCAAAAAGAGGTAGCTTGCACATGAACCCCCTTGTCTCCTTACCCCCCACTCCTAATTGCACAGTGCAGGTGAACACCAGGGGGACATGAGGTTGAGTTCCAAGTGGACACGGGGGCAGACAATTCAGTAATTACAGAAGAGGACTGGCCATTTGGGAAAAGTGATTTCTCCCACCATGTTATAGCGACTCCTTATAACTCTCCATCTATCCTGCTCCCCGTCACTAAAAAGATTCCCCTGCAAATTCAAGGAACCACTGTACACACACAGTTAATAGTATTACCACGAGGTCAATGTAATCTTTTAGGAAGTGATGTGTTGTCACAATTGCAAGCACATATTGAGTATCATCCTGATGGAACTGTCACTATGACACCAGGACTGAAGCCGAGCACTCTTTGTAAAATCATGTCGCTAGACGTTGCTAGTATAGAGGACATAAATTAATTTCCTTCAATGTTAGAAGGTGTGATACCGCATGATTTCTGGGCTTCAGATAAAACAGATGTGGGCAGATTAAGGGTGCAGCCAGTTATGGTCAAATTAAAGCCAGGTGCAATCCTGCCCCAACAGAGACAGTATCCTCTTAGTTCAGCTCAAGAGACGGCTATAGCTCAGCAGATTACAGAAACTGGCAGCAAGTGATGTTTTAGTTAAAACCTAGCCCCCACCTTCGGCATCTCTGCTGCTAGGTTCCTTATCAGTAGCCTTGACAGTAAAAATTCCAACCTTCAGCTTCCCCTTCGGCTACCGGATTTAACCCTCTATGTATTGGCTGGTACAATATATATATTATATATATATACACTTTTGTTCCAGATATCTCAGGATGCTGCTTGGTTTACAGTTATTGATTTTGCCAATGTTATTTCTATAACATGTTGATGACTTACTGGTTTGTGCCCCCTCCAGGAAACAGTGTCGTATTGCAACAATATTACTCATGTTGTTTCTGTACCAAGTTGGTTGTAAAGCGTCAAAGGATAAACTGCAATTTTGTAAATCTTCAGTTATCTTTTTGGGACATTGCATTACACCGGGGGGAGCGACATCTGACCAGCGCTCGCAAAGAAGCTGTACAGAATTTTCCTATTCCTGTTAATGTTGCCGCTCTTAGGATATTTCTTAGACTGATTTCCTACTGCAGACAGTGGATACATGCTGTGTCAATCCTCATGCAGCCTCTCTATGACTGTATCACCATTGTGCTTTTTAAACTAACTCCTGAAGGTATAGACTGTTTTTATTCCCTCAGAAACAGGATTGTGGCAGCTCCAGCGCTAGGAACCCCCAACTATGAACTACCATTCACCCTGTATCTCCACGAACAGCAGGGACGCGCGGCAGGAGTATTGACTCAATTGCATGAGATGTACCACACTTAATCCTGCCACATTGTTACCTCTCTCGGATCTAGGGGGGAGGCCAGATGGATCTCGCCACCAAGATGACTCAGGTACCTTCCACACCAGATCCGAACCAGGATCCTGGGAGTCACAGCCTGCAGCCCGGAGACTGGGTAGTCATTAAAAGACACGTGAGAAAGAGTCTGGATCCGAGAATATAGCTCCACTGATATCCAGGAAGAGAAGGAGTCTGGGTCAGCTGCACACCGGTTATGCTGAGGATCCCAAAGTTTATATAGACCTCATAGGTGTTCCTAGGGGGGTCCCTGACAAATACAAGGCCCAAAATCAAATCACAGCAGGCTTTCTCTCTCTTATCCCAATGATACAGATCAATAGAAATGTGGATTGGATAAATTATATATACTATACGGAACAGAGATTTGTAAATTATAGCAGAGATGCCTTTCAGGGCCTAGCCGAGGAATTGAAATCTAATACAGGAGTAGATATTTCCTTCTTTCCAGGATGGCTGAGAGGTCTTAAGGGATTCCTTCAACAAGCCTGCTTAGTGGTAGCAGGGATTTTGGTGCTAGGATTGATAATTCTATGTTGTGTGATACCCTTGTACAGGAAAGCTGTGACCAATGCAACCGCCTCCTCAGGTACTTTCCTTCATCAGGAAGTTGTGTCCCTGCTATATGATGACACTGATAAGGGTGATATGGAGAAATATACCCCGCAGGATAAACCTGATAAAACCCCCTATGACAAAATACAAATGGAAATGAGAGATTTAGTTTAGGGATAGTGGGAGAACTCCATGTGCAGGTTTGGTAGGGACTTGGTTGTTTGGGGGCGGTCCATAAGGGGCCAGCTTCTAAAATGACCAAGCGAAGAAATCCATTACCCCTGTCCCCACACATGGACAGTCTCGAAGGCCACATATATTAAGGGAAAACTTAGTGTTTAGGGGGGATTGTCAAGATAAAATATAATTTTCTATCTTCTATTTTATATATATGTGTTTTGCTATTTTTATACCTTTATAAAAATATGTTTATATGTACTTTGTTACTTTGATATGTCAAGATAAACACAAAGTTTTCCTTGAATGAGTACTATTCAGATTGAAACTTATTCTAAGATGACGTCAGTACCAGCTAGTCTGTCTCCAAGAAATTCACTGATGACTGCCCCCACCTTTGGGGAACTGAGGATTGCACCAGCAAGTCTGCCTGGATACAAGACCTATGGAATGTGAACCAATAGAGATGGCCAGATGCTGGACATGTACATATATGGACATATATATCTTACCTCCCCGCCCCCATCCACCCTTAACTCCAACCTGACATCCTGTGTAGATAATCCCATGCTTGCAGAAATAAAGATCAGTACTTGCTGAGATTGGTGCCTGCATACAGCCCTCTAAGCATGCTCTGAAGTTTGAACCAGCCTATTGTCTGACTCATGCTTTAAACGGTTAACCCATGCTTATAATCTAATTTGGAGTGACTGGAGGACGAGTGGTTTGTCGTTTCGACCCCGACAATGGCTGGACATTTCCCATCTTGTTTGTACTTGAGTATAATTATTTGTACAGATGAACGAGGCACCTTCAGGTATCTTGAAATTGTACCCAATGATGAGCCAGACTTGTGCAAGTCCCCAATTCTCTTCCTGATATCTTGGTTGATTTCTTGAGACTTTCTCATGATGCTACACAAAGATGCAGTGTGTTTCAGGTGTGCATTAAAATACATCCTCAGGTGTGTCACATGACATCATATTGGCAGTCCAGAATTGTTTAACCCCTTACTGCCATCGGACGTACTATCCCGTCCATGGTACCTGGGCCCGTATGACCATGGACGGGATAGTACGTCTCGTGCGATCGGACGCGCTCCCGGGGGAGCGCAGCCGATCGCAGCCGGGTGTCAGCTGATTATCACAGCTGACACCCATGACTGTGTGTCAGGAGCGGTCACGGACCGCTCCCGGCACATTAACCCCTTGCACACCACGATCAAACATGATCGCGGTGTACTGGGGGCACAGGGGAGGATCGCGCAGGATGGGGGCTCCCTGCGCGCCCCCCTGAGACCCTCAGAGCAGCGCGATGTGATCGCGCTGTTCTGAGGGCTTCCTCCCTCCCAGGACCCGGATCCAAGATGGCGCCGGGGTCCTGGAGGGAGGCGGCTTCCTCAGTGCCTGCTAAGAGCAGGCACTGAGACGCCTGCATCTATGCCTGTGCGATCGCTGGTGTGACAGAGTGCTGTGCACACTGTCACACCAGCGATCTGACAAAATACAGTGATGTCCCACCCTGGGACAAAGTAAAAAAGTTAAAAAAATAAAAATAAACATGTTTAAAAAAAAAAATCCAAAATAAAAAAATATTCCCCAATAAATTCACTTCTTCCTGTAAATAAAAAAAACAAAGCAATAAAAGTACACATATTTGGTATCGCCGCGTCCGTAACGACCCCCCCTATAAAATTGTCCCACTAGTTAACCCCTTTAGTGAACCCCTTAAAAAAAAAAAAAAAAAAACGAAGCAAAAAATCAATGCTTTATCATCATACCGCCGAACAAAAAGTGGAATAACACGCGATCAAAAAGACCGATATAAAAAAACATGGTACCGCTGAAAACGTCATCTTGTCCCGCAAAAAAACGAGCTGTCATACAGCATCATCAGCGAAAAAATAAAAAAGTTATAGCTCGCAGAATAAAGCGATGCAAAAATAATTATTTTTTATATAAAATTGTTTTTATTCTATAAAAGCGCCAAAACATGAAAAAATGATATAATGAGGTATCGCCATAATCGTACTGACCCGAAGAATAAAACTGCTTTATCAATTTTACCACACGCGGAACGGTATAAACGCCTCGCCCAAAAGAAATTCATGAATTGCTGATTTTTGTTCATTCTAACCTCCCAAAAATCGAAATAAAAAGCGATCAAAAAACGTCACGTGCTCAAAAATGGTACCAATAAAAACGTCAACTCGTCCCGCAAAAAATAAGACCTCACATGACTCTGTGGGCCAAAATATGCAAAAATTATAGCTCTCAAAATGTGATGATGCAAAAACTATTTTTGCAATAAAAAGCGTCTTTTAGCGTGACAGCTGCCAATCATAAAAACCCCTATAAATAGTAAATCAAACCCCCCTTTATCACCCCCTTAGTAAGGGAAAAATAATAAAATTAAAAAAAAGTATTTATTTCCATTTTCCCATTAGGGTTAGGGTTAGGATTGAGGCTAAAGTTAGGGTTAGGGTTGGCGCTAAAGTTAGGATTAGGGGTTTAGGGTTGGGATTAGGGGTGTGTTAGGGTTAGGTTTGTGGTTAGGGTTGGGACTAGGGTTAGGGGTGTGTTGGGGTTAGGGTTGGAGTTAGAATTGGGGGGTTTCCGCTGTTTAGGCACATCAGGGGCTCTCCAAATGTGACATGGCGTCTGATCTCAATTCCAGCCAATTCTGCGTTGAAAAAGTCAAACGGTGCTCCTTCACTTCTCAGCTCTGCCATGCGTCCAAACAGTAGTTTATCCCCACATATGGGGTATCAGCGTACTCTGGACCCCAAGAGTTATTGTGCAATTTGTCCTATTTCTTCTGTTACCCTTGGGAAAATAAAAAACTCGGGGCGAAAATATCATTTTTGTACAAAAACAATTATTTTTTTGTTTTTACGGCTGTACATTATAAACTTCTGTGAAGCACTTGGGGCTTCATAGCGCTCACCACACATCTAGATAAGTTCCTTGTGGGGTCTATTTTCCAAAATGGGGTCACTTTTTGGGGATTTCCACTGTTTAGGCGCATCAGGGGCTCTCCAAATGCGACATGATGCCCCCAGACCATTCCATCAAAGTCTGCAATCCAAAACGTCACTACTTCCCTTCCAGCCCCAACGTGTACCCATACAGTAGTTTTCTCCCACATATTGGATATCAGCGTACTCAGGACAAATTGGACAACAACTTTTGGGGTCCAATTTCTCCTGTTACCCTTGTAAAAATAAAATATTGGGGCAAAAAATCATTTTTGCAAAAAAAAAAAAAGATTTTTTATTTTTACGGCTGTGCGTTATAAACTTCTGTGAAGCACTTCGGGGTTCAAAGTGCTCACCACACATCTAGACAAGTTCCTTGTGGGGTCTATTTTCCAAAATGGGGTCACTTGTGGGGGGTTTCCACTGTTTAGGCGCATCAGGGGCTCTCCAAATGCGACATGACGCCCCCAGACCATTCCATCAAAGTCTGCAATCCAAAACGTCACTACTTCCCTTCCGAGCCCTGACATGGCGCCCATACAGTAGTTTTCTCCCACATATTGGGTATCAGCGTACTCAGGACAAATTGGACAACAACTTTTGGGGTCCAATTTCTCCTGTTACCCTTGTGAAAATAAAATATTGGGGGCGAAAAAATCATTTTTGTAAAAAAAAAAGGATTTTTTATTTTTACGGCTGTACGTTATAAACTTCTGTGAAGCACTTCGGGTTCAAAGTGCTCACCACACATCTAGATAAGTTCCTTGTGGGGTCTATTTGCCAAAATGGGGTCACTTGTGGGGGTTTCCACTGTATAGGTGCATCAGAGGCTCTCCAAATGTGACATGACGCCCTCAGACCATTCCATCAAAGTCTGCAATCCAAAACGTCACTACTTCCCTTCCGAGCCCTGACGTGCGCCCATACAGTAGTTTTCTCCCACATATTGGGTATCAGCGTACTCAGGACAAATTGGACAACAACTTTTGGGTTCCAATTTCTTCTGTTACCCTTGTGAAAATAAAATATTAGGGGCGAAAAAATCATTTTTGTAAAAAAAAAAGGATTTTTTATTTTACGGCTGTACGTTATAAACTTTAGTGAAACACCTGGGGTTAAAAGTTCTCACCACACATCTAGATAAGTTCCTTGAGGGGTCTAGTTTCCAAAATGGTGTCATTTATGGGGTTTCCACTGTTTAGGCAGATCAGGAGCTCACCAAACACGACATGGCGTCAAGCCAATTCTGCGTTGAAAAAGTCAGACGGCGCTCCTTCCCTTCCAAACTCTTCCATGCACCCAAACAGTGGTTTACCCCCACATATGGGGTATCAGCGCACTCAGGACAAATTTCACAATAACTTTTGGAGTCTTGTTACCCTTGGAAAAATAAAAATTGGGGTGAAAAGATCATTTTTGTGGAAAAAATATGATTTTTAAATTTTACGGCTCTACATTATAAACTTGTGTGAAGCACTTGGGGTTCAAATTGCTCACCAAAGATCTAGAAAAGTTCCTTAGGGGGTCTAGTTTCCCAAATGGGGTCATTTGTGGGGGGTTTCCACTGTTTAGGCACATCAGGGGCTCTCCAAATGCAACATGGCATCCAATCTCAATTCCAGCCAATTTTGGTTGGAAAAAGTCAAATGGTGCTCCTTCCATTCCGAGCTCTGCCGTGAGCCCAAACAGTGGTTCCCCCCCACATATGGGGTATCAGCGTACTCAGGACAAATTGGACAACAACCTACGTGGTCCAATTTCTCCTGTTACCCTTGGGAAAATAAAAAATTAGTGACTAAAAGATAATTTTTGTGGGAAAAAAATAGGATTTTTTATTTTCATGCCCGGGCATTATAAACTTGTGTGAAGCATTGGGGGTTCAAAGTGCTCACCAAAGATCTAGATAAGTTCCTTAGGGGGTCTAGTTTCCAAAATGGGGTCACTTGTGGGGGGTTTCCACTATTTAGGCTCATCTGGGGCACTGCAAACGGAACATGACCCCCATCAACGTCTGCATTCCAAAACGTTACTACTTCCTTTCCAAGCCCTGCCGTGCACCCAAACAGTTTCCCCCCCCACATATGGGGTATCAGCGTACTCAGGACAAATTGGACAACAACTTTTGGGGTCCAATTTCCTTGGGAAAATTCAAAAATTTGGGACTAAAAAAATCATTTTTGTGGAAAATTGTTTTTTTTTTTTTCACACCCAGGCATTATAAGCTTTTGTGAAACACTTGGGGGTTTAAAGTGCTCACAACAGATCTAGATAAGTACCTTAGGGGGTCTAGTTTCCAAAATGGTGTCACTTGTGGGGTTTCCACTGTTTAGGCGCATCAGGGGCTCTCCAAACACGACATGGCGTCCAATCTCAGTTCCAGCCAATTTTAGTTTGAAAAAGTCAAACGGCGCTCCTTCCCTTACGAGCTCTGCCGTGTGCCCAAACAGTGGTTTTCCCCCACATATTGGGTATTGGCGTACTCAGGAGAAATTGCATAACAACCTTATCTGTCCATTTTCTCCTTTTACCCTTGTCAAAATAAAAAAAAAGTTTGTAAAAGATCATTTTTGTGGCTAAAAAGTTAAATATTCATTTTTTCCTTCCACGTTGCTTTAGTTCCTGTGAAGCACCTGAAGGGTTAATAATCTTCTTGAATGTGGTTTTGAGTACCTTGAGGGGTGCAGTTTTTAGAATGGTGTCACTTTTGGGTATTTTCTGCCATATAGACCCCTCAAAGTGACTTCAAATGAGAGGTGGTCCCTAAAAAAAATGGCTTTGTAAATTTTGTTGTAAAAATGAGAAATCGCTGGTCAACTTTTAACCCTTATAACTTCCTAACAAAAAAAAATTTTGGTTCCAAAATTGTGCTGATGTAAAGTAGACATGTGGGAAATGTTATTTCTTAACTATTTTATGTGACATATTTCTCTGTTTTAAGGAATAAAAATTCAAAGTTTGAAAATTGCAAAATTTTAAAAATTTTCGCCATATTTGCGTTTTTTTCAAAAATAAACGCAAGTTATATCGAAGAAATTTTACTTCTAACGTGAAGTACAATATGTCACGAGAAAACAAACTCAGAATGGCGAAGATCCGTTGAAGCGTTCCAGAGTAATAACCTCATAAAGAGACAGTGGTCAGAATTGTAAAAATTGGCCCGGTCATTAACGTGCAAACCACCCTTGGGGGTGAAGGGGTTAAAGGCATAATACTCTTAGTGTATGTAAACTTTTGACTTTGCAGTAAGTAATAAAAATGCCTTAAAACATTATCTCTCTCTCATTAGTATGGCATTTGTCAAATATTAATAATTATGGTAATCTTAATTGACCTAAAATGGGTAGGGTTTATTCTGATTTCATGCCAGATATTGAGAAAAATATGCATATGTGTCTTTTTATATAGTGTATGTAAACTTCTAGTTTCAACTGTATTTACAGCTCTTTCCTGCAGTAAATCGCTCCACTTAAGCTGCATTTACACTGAAAGATAAACGTGAAAGAGCTTTATTAAGAACTCTTGTTTCACCATCATCTGTCAGTGTGAACAGGCTGCTCCTGATTATACTCGTCCATCAGCTGGAATAATCTTTTGCACAGTGGAAAAAATGTCTCTGTAAACAGGACTTGCACTGTCGAGAAACAATGGCACCGATCTATTCCAGATTGCTTGGTGTACATCATTTAATATGGTCTGCCTGTGTAAACTGGATATTAAACAACTGCCTATCTGTAAAAGTTAGATTCAAATAAAATAAAATTACAGTTATGGCATTTTTTTTATTGTCCTCCTCATCATGATACCACAGAAGCACAAAAGGGTACAAAATAGCAATGAAAACGAAGGACTAAGCTTTCCAGAACAGCTCAAAAGACATCTTTGCCAGATCTCAGTCTTTGACATCTCAGTGTCACGCCTATAGTATTTCATATACATGCATGATGTGAATAAAGAAGTGGCATTTCTAAAATTACAAAGAGAAATTTGAGCCCTTTTTGCCCAAAATGTGGAATATGTACTGAATAGAGTGTGCTCTTATTGTAAAGCGTGGAAGAACTCATTCCACTACATGAGCTTCAGCATTGAAAGGTAGATCTCGTAGGCTATCAGTATCAAGAGTATATAATTAGGACAGCACGCACAAGGCAGACTGTAAGGGGAGAGAATAACAGGCTTAGTAGCTATGGTCGCTCTCAAAGCAGAATCTTCAGAAAATGGAAATCACACTCTTCAGTACCAAGGCTCTTTCACATATCACTTTTCTTGGTATGTGTGCTATTTATTATTTTTGCGGATCAATCAAAAGCCTATTATAATCAGTGTTTTTTGCAAGTAAAATAAATTATATTAATTATATATATATATCCTACAGTGTTGCTGATCAAAGTAAAAAATAAAAATCAATGAACAGGTGGAAAAAAAGCTGTGGAATAGGGATGGGGAGTCTTTTTTTCTGCCAAGGGTCATTTGGGTAATTATACATCCTTCAGGGGCCGTACAAAATTATCAACATGAAAGTGATCCCGTGACCTGTTGCTTTCAGGTCGGTTCTTCCTTCTGTTGAACTATTGCTCATTTTGTTCACTGTCCAAATGCTGATTGTTCCTATTGTTTTTATTCTTCCTTATTGGTTTTCTCCTTTCCAGGTGTATTCCATTTTCCCATTCTGGTTTTCCATATTTTTATAGTAGCCCTTCATTGCACTTCCTTGCTGGCTATACTTCAATGTAGATTTGTGCTAAGGAGTTCCAACCCTTTAGCAAAGGGATTTTCCATGCTAGTCTTACACTCTTATATTCTTGCTGTGTGTCTGTTTGTCTACCTTTCCAGCACTTTTTCCTCTTACCACTGTTAGGTTTCTGGGAGGTTATTCTAGTTTGTTTTATTTTTGGTTCTCCTTACTATTTCCTCTGTCCCCTTTTATGAACGTAAGGCACTCGCAGCAGTAAGTTGTACCAAAGATAGATGTATATTACACTGCATGTCTCTTCACAGTGGGAAATTCATCACTGCTCACATAACATTTATAGAACTCAAGTGGGAGATTGCTGTATACTTAACATAGGAGACACAGAAACTGCTGTACATACACATCACATAGGAGACACTGAAACTGCTGTACATTATATACACCATGTTCCAAATTATTATGCAAATTGGTTTAAGTGTCAGAGCGTTTTTTTGTTTTTTTCTGTAAATGAAACCCATTGATGGTATTGTGTCTCGGGGTTCTTTGGATCACTGAAATCAATCTCAGATACCTGTGATAATTAGTTTGCCAGGTGAGCCCAATAAAAGGAAAACTGGATGTTCCACACTATGAAGCAGGCCAGAGTTTTCAAGTAACATGGGAAAGAAAAAGGATCTCTCTGCTGCTGAAAAGCATCAAATAGTGCAATGCCTTAAGGGGTCAAGGGATGAAAACATTAGATATTTCCCGAAAACTTAAGCGTGATTATCGTACTGTTAAGTGATTTGTTGCTGATTCTGAGCACAGACGTGTTTGTGCTGATAAGGGCAGAATTAGGAAGGTTTCTGCCAGGCAAGTTCATAGGATTAAGAGAGCAGCTGCTAAAAAGCCATTACCAGCAAACAGATATTTGAAGCTGCTGGTGCCTCTGGAGTCCCTCGAACCTCAAGGTGTAGGATCCTTCAAAGGCTTGCTGTGGTGCATAAACCTACTATTCGGCCACCCCTAAACAGTTCTCACAAGCAGAAACGGTTGCAGTGGGCCCATACATACATGAAGACTAATTTTCAAACAGTCTTGTTTACTGATGAGTGTCGAGCAACCCTGGATGGTCCAGATGGATGGAGTAGTGGATGGCCACCATGTGCCATCAAGGCTGCGATGTCAGCAAGTAGGTGGAGTCATGTTTTGGGCCGGAATCATGGGGAAACAGCTGGTAGGGCCCTTTAAGGTTCCTGAAGGTGTGAAAATGATCTCTGCAAAGTATATAGAGTTTCTGACTGACAACTTTCTTCCATGGTATAAAAGGCAGAAACGTGCCTTCAGGAGCAAAATCATCTTCATGCATGACAATGCACCATCTCATGCTGCAAAGAATACCTCTGAGTCATTAATATCTAGCACATATGTCCCTAAGGACAATATTTTTACCCTAAGGTATTAACAATAAAAAACAAAAAGGGTAGCCTGTATATCACAGTTAAAACATAACCTTTAATCTTCAGAGTAAAACCAACCCTCCTGTGATGGACATACAAATACAACAATACATAAAGTGCTCGTGCTTAGTGCTTAATTAAAGAAAATGGATCAATCTCACCCATTTGATGAGCCTCTTGTATGGTCCGGTTTACACTTCATCTACCCGTATGAATCCGGGTGTGGACCAAAGAGATAATTATAGTGGTGCAAGAGTCTTGCCAGAAACAATGTTCTTCCTATAACGGGGTCCAAATTGAAAAAGGAATGATATATTACCAATCTGACATTTCCCTGTCGTGCCCCTGCAAAGCTCCTGCCCTCACAAAAACGGCGTCTGACGTCAGTGTCCCACCACTCACAATGACTCACAATGTTTCACCTGTTGTTACCGTGCATACTGGGCGGTACAAAGCCACCGCAATGTCATCGTCCCTATTGGGCGGTGTAAAGTATCTCCTGCCCATTATCAAAGAGAGCACCAGCTCCAGTGCCTCCCATAGGTGCGACGCCGCCCTTAGTCACCGCCCCCAGGTTCAGCATCACATATCAGACGGCGCGTACTCCGAGACCGGAAGTGGTTACACGTCACATCCGGTTCTCGTCTCACAACGTCCTCCATACATTCATGCGGTGCCATCACTTTGCAGTATGTTTAAACAATCTTATACAGAGCCATTTTATTGAAGACCGACATTCCTATGCAGACACAAGATACTGCAATCACTCTGCAGTACGTTTAAACGATCTTTCACAGCGTCATTTTATTGGAAAATGACATAGTTCTTATATCAGATCAACTTGCAGACAGCTCCATATTTTTATACACCATTTAGATGATAAACAGCACCATTATTTTTTTGGACTATTAAGTGATGAACAGCACCATGGTAGTGAGAAAAAAAGGGGGGGGAGAGAGGGCCTACTAGATATAAAATGTAACCAAAACCAGCATTTTTAACACAGCCATGTTGAGTGGTGGATATTCTCCTATAAGATGACTTATTTATCAGACCCAATGATAGTAAATATTAGCATATTCATATAATGGGTATCTAAACAACCCAGGCACCCCTTAGTCAGAACTTCTCATAATATCTATTCACCATTATTTTATAGCAAATAATATTCCTCTTACTTCCGTATATCAGATAACAGAATCCATATAAAATCCCCTTTTATTTGAAAATTGATAGTTTAGGGGTTCATTTCCATGTCATATAATTATCCAGACAAAATCCACAAAATTAGCAAAGAGAACTAGAACCATAGGCTTAATACAGAAACCACATTAATGCAGTGTGAAAGGTGGAAAACAAATCTTACATGAATGAATGTTTTAATGATGCTCTCATTATCATTTCATTGCATCACCATTCAATTTTCAAAAATAAGTGGGTTTAGATCCCCACAATGTCCGTTTTAACGGCGTCATCTAGCTTAGATCTCAGAATCAGTCTCTATTCACAGATAGAATATCCAAACACCATTTGACTAAATAGGAACCAGAGAAATAAATCAAGATTACTATTTGCTATTCAGATGAGATAATTAAAGGAAATTTTGAGAATATTTCAAAGGAAGCATCCAAAATTCAGTTGTTCATTCAAACCCTTGGGAGAGCAAGAGTCTAGTTTGAATATCCATCTCGTTTCCCTCTGTAGTCACTTTTTGTCAAAATTACCACCTCTATGGGGTATCTTCACTTTTTCTATACTCATAAATTCAACCACTCCTGTTCTCCCTCCATGATGGGTATTCACATGTTTCGCTAATGGGGTATCCCTTTTATTGCGGATATCCCCCAGATGTTCTCCAATCCTGCGTCTCATCTCCCTAATGGTCTTCCCTATATAGATCAAGCCACAGTTGCATCTGGCTCTATATATCACTCCTTTACTTTTAAAGTTAATAAACTCTTTGATGTCAAAAGTTTCTCCTGTCTGATCGTTGGAAAATTTTTTTCCTGTTTCAATGGAACTGCAAGCTATACAGTCTCCACATTTAGTGTTGAGCGATATTGCTCGATATCTAAAAATATCGTATCGAAATTGTATCGCCGATAGCACTAAATATCGTCGATAATCGATTTCGATAGCGGAAGTCCCATGTAAGTCTATGGGAACAAAACATCGCAACAAAAAAAACCCTTTCTTACGTTGTAAACACAAAATATACACACATAGAATACACATATATATATATACATGTCATTGTGACATATATATATACATATATTTATAGTTTACACACTTCTACATAGTAAAATAGACTCTGATTCAATTGCCGGGTAAAGCCGTGACATACCCCATAGAAGTCGACGGGCTCGGTGCCGAGTACCCCCAAAACCTCTGGCTCTGTGCGACTCAACTTGGGCGTCACGAACAGGATTCTGTAGCTCGCTATAAGCGAGTCCTGTGTGCCTGAATTGAACTGGTTTTGTGCTTGAGAATTGCTAAAATCATCAGAGAATGTATTTGCCATTTTTCCGCCATATCTGCGTCACGACGAGGCACTGGTGAAGAAGAAGGGCGTGCTCTTCATGGGTGTACTGTACACTCACTCAGTGACGCGAAAACGATGGCTCTAAATGGTACTGCAATGTAAGATCGTGCCCCACAGCTCTTCAGTTCCGCCTCCTCATCCTCCTCAGTGTGTGGAAACTAACACGAAGGTCCCGCCTCCCTACAAAAGAGGGGCCCTCTCCAGATGCTAATGACACATGTGACTTGGCAGAGATGGCTAATGGACACAAGCAGAAGTGTGAAGGGATGGAGCAGTCAGAGCTCTCCCCCACGGAAGCGACCCGATCGCCACGGAACCACCGTTGGGCACCCGGCCTGGAAACCCTCCTACGCTGCAAGAAGCGGAGGATACCCTAAGAGGCCTGGCCCGGCACCGGGAGGAGGTCGCCAGGATGGAAGCGAGCTGGCGTGCCCTAAAACTAAACTTGGAGCGGCGCCAATCCCTCTTACCTGAAGTGTCTGTACCGGAAGGTGAGGCACCCGTTCTAGTAGAGGAGTCCTTGCAATGTGATCCGGTTGACGTTGTCGCAGTGGAGGCAAAAACCGCAGCACCGTCAGCACCCCAGATCCCGCTGTCTGCCCCCGTCGCTGAGACAGAAGAAGCGACACCCGTCCTCATGGAGGAGGCCGCGCAGGCACCAGAGCTCTACCTGCCTGTACCGGAGCCCCGACTGTCATCTGATTTAGAGCCGTCTGCTTCCTCCGCAGGGGAGCGCCGCCAGGACTGGGGGCGACAGGAGAGCTGCCGCAAACCGGACACTGTAAGCTGCAGTGGAGTGGTGGAGACATGGAGCAGCTGGTGGAGGAGAATTTCAACCGGCGTCAGGAGGAAGAGTGGAGACGTTGGGAGCGGGAAGCAGAGCGACAAAGGGAGCAGCGAGAATCCCAAAAACTTCGGCAACGTAACCTGGAGAAGGACCGGGCAGATAAGGACCGGATGAGAAAGGATAAAGGAACCCTGTGTGAGCCGCGGCGTAAGGGTGCAGTACGGAGCTTTAAATTGAAAGGTGGGTGGGGCTTCATCAAGGAGCCTGGACTTTATTTAGAAGTCTTTGTGAACCGGCGGGACGTGGAGGCTCACCTCCCAGAAGGACACCCGGGGAGGGACCTGTTGCCAGGAGACTTGGTGACTTACACCCGACACTGGGGTTACAATGGATGGTACGCCCTAAATGTTACCAGGTGCGACCCCTACTCCCCAGTGTGTCAGGAACCTGTGAGACCCTCGGAGCCTTCAGCCTCCCACATCCAGGCCTCTGCAAAAGTGCCCACCCCACGCCGTAAATCTCCCAAGCCTCCCTCAGTGGTCTCCTCAGCAGCCCCAGCTATGGACATGATAAGTATAGCTGGCCCGTACCCGGCGCCTGTTAGGCCCCCTGGGGTTCGTTCAGTCCGGGACATAGGGCTCCAGACCCGGAGGGAGATGAAAGAGGTGGCCACACAGACCCAGATAGCGGGTCACGACTTGACTGTACAGGCCACACGACGTCATCAGGTCCTGGTGGTCCTTGGTGCCTCGGATGTTTGGCAAGCATCAGAAGAGTACCAGGTGGTACCTGGAACACCCCTGCCAAAGAAGTATAAATAACCCGGACAGGGTCCCTGTATGTAAATAGTTAAATTGTTGATAAATAGTTAAATTGTTTATGTACCCGGAGGGTGAATGTTTATAAAAAAGTTTTTTAATTTAATAAAAAAAAACAAAACACAGTTTTCATTACTTTTATTACAGTCTCATCCTGCGACGCCATCGATCTCCTGTAAAAAAATGAAAAAAAAACCCAGCAGTATACCACCTGTCCGACGCAGTCCATAGTAACGAGTGTCCCACGACGATCCAGCTCTGCTACATCAGAATCCCGGCGCAGCACAGCTGATTACCTGCTTCCCCGGCGGTGACGTCATCGGACTGGTTTACGGCCGGGATTACCCTGCAGTCACTGCAGTTATCGCGAAAAACTGCATGTGACCGCCAGGGAGAAGATAATGGCGGCCATCAAGCAGTCCAGGACGTGACCGCCGGAGATCTTCTGCCAGGTAAGTGCCGCTGACTCCTGACAGACCCGACCGACGGACACTCACAGTGACAGTGACAAATCCGATTACGGTATTCGATAAGACGAAAATATCGAAACGAATTATCGAAAGGCCGATAGAGCTAATATCGGCCGATAGCCGATATTTGCATTATCGTATCGCTCAACACTATCCACATTTAAAACATCCTCTTGGTCTATTTGGGAGCCATGTGCTTTTTTTAGGATTAGTAAAGTGGCTATGTATGAGACTGTCCCTCAAGTTTCTACATCTCCTATATGTAATGTGCAGTTTTTGCCCCACCACTTCCTTGATATCTTTATCCATCCTCAAAATGTTCCAATGCTTCTCCAAAATTTTTTTTGACCCATGATGCACCATTATCAAATGTACAAATTAGTCTAACCTTCTTGTTAGTCTCCTCTACCTTTTTATGTGGTTTAAGTAACGTTGTTCTGGCCTGTCTCATTGAGAATTGATAGGCCTCTCTAAGTACCCTATCAGGGTATCCTCTTTCCAGGAATCTCTCCCTCAGTTCGCCTGCTTTCTGTCTAAAGTCTTTCTCGTCTGAACAGTTTCTTCTCAAACGTAAATATTGCCCCTTTGGGATTCTTCGCTTCTGCATATAGGGGTGGTGGCTCTCCCACCTTAATAGTGAATTTGTTGCGGTCGGTTTACGATAGATAGTTGTTTCCAAACTCTCCCCATTCTTTGACTTAGTTATTTCAATATCTAAGAAGGGAAGTTTGTATTCATCAATGTCATAGGTAAATTTTTAACCAATTTCATTAATGTTAAGGGTGCCCACAAATTCACAAAAAAGCTCTCTGGTCCCCCTCCATAAAACAAAAACATCATCTATGAATCTGACCCAAAGGTCAATATTTGAGACATACTTCTGATGTTTTTCTGTAAACACAATGGTGTCCTCCCACCAGCCCAGGAGAAAATTCGCATAACTTGGCGCGCAGGAATTACCCATTGCGGTGCCCCTGAGCTGGTGGAGGATCTTTCCATCAAATGCAAAAAAGTTGTTTGTCAAAACAAAATTAAGAAGAGTTATGACAAGATCATTATGAGCCACAAATTGACAACCCCTGGTGCTGAGGAAATGTTGTACCCCTTTTATTCCCCAGTGATGTGGAATTGAAGAATAGAGTGCCTCCACATCTATGCTCGCCAAAAAGGTACCAGGTTCCAATGAGAGACCCTCTATTCTTTGTAACAGATCCATAGTATCTCTTATGTACGAAGGCAGTGAACTGACGAATGGTCTCAAAATGCTATCGATATAAATCCCAACATTCTGTGTAATACTCCCAATACCTGCCACAATCGGCCTTCCCTTTAAGGGGTTAGGCCCTTATGCACTTTTGGAAGCGCATAAAAGGTCGCCATCACTGGATGCCTTGGGAGTAAAAACTCGTATTCATTCTCATCAATAAGTTTATCTGATTTCGCCTGGTCGAGGATACCTTTCAGGGTCATGACACACTTAAAGATAGGGTTAGTATGGACCTGTACATATGTGGTCCTATCATTCAATAGTGATAAACACATATCTTTATATTTATCTATCTCCATCACCACAACGTTCCCCCCATTATCCGAGGATTTTAATATAAGGTTCTTATCTTCCTTCAAACCACATAATGCTTCCATTTCTATTTTGGTGAGATTATACTTCAAACCTCTGCATTTTAAACCTTTGATCTCCTCAGTGACCAAATTTAGAAAGATGTCTATAGCTGACAAATCCCCCCCAAGTGGTGGCATTTTATCACTGGTATTTTTCAATGTAGTAAATGGACCCTGACCCTCCAATATACGGGGTACATCCTCTAGGTCCGTCAGTAATCTAACATCCTCAAGCATCTCAGGAGGTATATTAAGGTCCATACAAACCCTCTTATCCCATGTCTTAAAAAGTTTATGCCATCTCAGCTTTCTAATAAACAAATTAAGATCTTTAATTAGGTCAAAGTCATTGAAGTCCGTTGTGGGAATGAATGTCATTCCTTTACTTAAAACCACCATTTCGCTGCTATTTAGTTCTCTGTCAGATAAATTTATCACCTGGGAATTTATTCTCGATTGAACTGGTTCCGGTTCCGTAACGGGTATGCTCTGTCTAAAAAACTGGGCCTAGTCCCTGCCGCCTGGTATGTGTCTCCCCTATGATCTACCCTTCCTTTGCCTCTTTGTCGCCCCCTAGATCTGGAGGATCTAATCTCTGTATCCGAAACTTCTGTTTCCGTGGAAGAAAGATCAGTTTCTCTCCCACTTCTTTCCACTCTCTCTGGGCGTTCAATAAACACCTGAAAGATTTTATTATCTTTGAAATCCTGCAGGTCTCTGAGGTATTGCTTATGTTTTAGTTCCTTTAGATTATATTGAAATTTCTCAATAGAATTCTGCAACTGAGTTTCCTAAATATTTAAATCTGTTTCTGTCTGGAATTTCTTTGTAATCTCAATTTGAGTTTTTAACTTTTCATTCAATTTATCAAGATTAATTTTTTCCTCATTCACCAGAATTTGCATAAACCTCAGAGAGCTGTTTGAAGCCTCCTTTTCCCAAAGGCTCATTAATTGTGGACTCCTACATCTAGAGGCTGGCAAAAGGCCTATTCTTAAACCTCTGGGAACAATACCATTTTTAATATAATTTTCAAGACTCTGTAGCTCCCAGAATGAAACAATTTTCTCTTTATATATTTTATTCAGCTCTTTAAATGCCGAATTATAAGTAGGTGTATATTTCTTCTGAGAAAATACCTTCTCAGAAAAAATATCCTGTGCTTCTGTAAGCCAAGATTCTGTATCTGGACCTGCTGCTAAGAATCCAGCTATAACCGACCAACAGAACTATAATATCTAGCACATATGTCTCTAAGGACAATATTTTTACCCTAAGGTATTAATAATAAAAAGCAAAAAGGGTAGCCTGTATATCACAGTTAAAACATAACCTTTAATTTTCAGAGTAAAACCAACCCTCCTGTGATGGACATACAAATACAACAATACATAAAGTGCTCGTACTTAGTGCTTAATAAAAGAAAATGGATCAATCTCACCCATTTGATGAGCCTCTTGTATGGTCCGGTTTACACTTCATCTACCCGTATGAATCCGGGTGTGGACCAAAGAGATAATTATAGTGGTGCAGGAGTCTTGCCAGAAACAATGTTCTTCCAATAACGGGGTCCAAATTGAAAAAGGAATGATATATTACCAATCTGACATTTCCCTGTCGTGCCCCTGCAAAGCTCCTGCCCTCACAAGGACAGTACCCAAGTATGGTCTCAAACTAATGTACCACCTGGACCATAAATTGTGTTACATTTCCCAACGCGTTTCTCCCCTATTATGGGGATTTGGAGATTCATCTGGGGATCATTATATTCTGTAAATGGGTATATAAGGATATCGCCGTGGCTGATAGCCCTTTAAAAATAATGTGCATCAATATGCCCAGCCGCCCATGTGGGTAAAAATAAGCCTGTGTCTGACTAAATAGTGGGGAGTTTATACACTCTCTAGTGCCTCGTTTCAAAAACGGCGTCTGACGTCAGTGTCCCACCGCTCACAATGACTTGCAATGTTCCACCTTTTGTTACCGTGCATTCTGGGCGGTACCAAAGCCACCGCAACGTCATCATCCCTATTGGGCGGTTTAAAGTATCTCCTGCCCATTATCAAAGAGAGCACCAGCTCCAGTGCCCTCCCATAGGTGCGACGACCTCTGAGTCATTGGCTGCTATGGGCATAAAAGGAGATAAACTCATGGTGTGGCCACCATCTTCCCCTGAACTCAACCCTATAGAGAATTTTTGGAGTATCATCAAGCAAAAGATCTATGAGGGTGGGAGGCAGTTCACATCAAAACCGCAGCTCTGGGAGGCTATTCTGACTTCATGCAAAGAAATACAAGCAGAAACTCTCCAAAACCTCACAAGTTCAATGGATGCAAGAATTGTGAAGGTGATATCAAAGAAGGGTTCCTATGTTAACATGTAACTTGTATGCTTGATAATAGTGAGAGCACAGACATGCATTCAAGCACAGTGTGACTCATATTACACAAGTCTGGAATAGTGGCCCCAAAAAAGGTGAAGAAACTTCAACTTCTTATTAAGTTCACAAAAAAGTACAAAAAGTAGACAGAAGAAGATTGGAAGCAGGTGATTTGGAGTGATGAAACGAAAATCAATAGACTAGGTGCAAATGGTCTGGAAGAAAAGGGGCTAACAAATCAAGAAATTGAAGGAACTGTCAAGTTCGGTGAAGGAAGCCATATAGTGTTGTTTCAAAGCCAAAGGTGTTGGATACTTGATCAGGGTCGAAGGTGGTCTCAGTGCTAAGCTATTTGTGAGTATCCTATCAGACAAGTTACTTTGTACACTCGAGTAATATGGGTATGAAAAGGACGATAGTGTTCCAGCAGGACAACAACCCAAAGCATATGTTGAGATTGGCAAAGAAATGGTTCACTGACAATGAAGTAGAGGTGCTGGATTAGCCCCCACAGATCTCAACCCAATTGAACACTTGTGGGTAGAGTTGAAGAAAAAGCTGTATACATACCCAAGTAAGTTAACCAGTATGCACCAACCTTGGGAACATGTAAAAGAAACCAGGTATCAGATTTTGGTCGAGACAAGTTTGAATCTGATCAAGAGCATGCCCAGAAAGATTCAGGCAGTGTTGAAAGCCAAAGGTGGATTAACAAAATAATAAAAGTTAAAATTTAGATTTTTAGGAGCAAAACAATAACAATACAGTGGCATGACAAGAATCAGCATAACTACTGTAATTATATGATAAATAGTAAAATTTATGTATGAGATAGCCAAGATGATTGTCTATAAAATGATGGTAGTCTGACATTCGAAACAGTAGTAGATGGTGAGATATAAGCATGAAAGTTAAAAATTTTAAATATTGTTAGACAAGGTTGCCATCAGGGCATTACTGTCATTACTGGCATATGGGGCCTGTTGAGCACAACCAAAGAGGGGGGCCCAGACTGGGAGAGACACTCCGCGCAGCCTGCACTGAGGCAGCACAGTCGAGCCATTGTATAAATGGCCTGGCAGTTTGCGTAGCACGCTGGGTCCCAGAGTAATTGTCATGATCCAGACCGGGTTTTGGTCTTGTCTCCCTCTTTCCTGGTCTGGTCATGTCAGGGGTTAACTTTTCTCTGCCTCATTCTGGTGTCAGGACTACTATTTCTCTCCACTGCTTCCTGGAGGCAGTGTCAGTTATATTTTCTGCCTAAGGTGTGAGTAGCTGACTCTGGTGAAACCCTGATTTGTCCTGCTGTGTTTTGCTGACTTTGCCCGTGTCTGTTCCTTCCTCTCCTCCCACCCCGTCTCAGTGTTTTCTCTTAGTGTTTGGATTTCCCGGTATTCGTCTCGGCATTGACTCTGACCTGATTCTGTCTATTGATTCTGGTACTTCTGCTCCTGACTGGCTTTGACTCTCTGGCGTGGCTCTGACTCTGAGATTGGTACTCCCCTTGGTACTCCGTTACTCTCTGGTATTGATCTGGCTTGTTTGCCTATTCTGCTGCCACCTGGTACAGTAGTAGCCTTGCTGCAGTGCTGCTGGTCTGCTCCGTGCAGTATTTCAGTTCTCACTCCACTCTGCTGCCATCTAGTGGAGTTTGCATTTACTTGCAGAGCTGCAGCATGACATTATAACTGAACCTGACAGCTTTTTTTTCTTTGCTCCTCTCTTTATGGATCCGCTTCGTTCCCTGGCCACTTCCCACAATCAACTTCAGAGGGAACTTTCTGAGGCGGTTAAGTCTTTTCAGGGTTCTATGATGGACCCCATAGATGTCTTGCTGCACTCTCCTGAACCTACGGTCAGGCTCCTAGATACTTTCTCCGGGGAAAAGGAAAAATTCCGTAAGTTCAGAGAGAGTTGTAAGCTGCTTTTCTCCTTGAGACCTCGATCCTCTGGTGATGAGTCAACGGGTGGGGATAGTCATTTCATTATTCCGGGAGGGTCCTCAAACTTGGGCATTTTTTACCTGCTACTGCCCCTGAACGTGTGTCTGTGGATAGGTTCTTTAAGGCTTTAAGACTGATTTTTGACGAACTGGACCGGGTCACGGTGATAGAGGACACAATCATGGGTCTCTCCCAGGGTAAACTCACTGCCGAATGGTATTGCTGAGTTTAGACGGTGGTCCACCGAAGTGATCTGAGACGACTGTGCGCTAAGGTGTCAGTTCAGGAGGGGACTGTCGAATCATCTTAAAGATGTTCTGGCTCTCCATCCGAGACCCAGCTCCTTGGAGGAGGCTATGACTCAGGACATTCGTATGGATTGGAGGTTGCGGGAGAGAGGTGTAATGCAGCGGGAGGTCCCTTTACATCTGCATAACTCTGATGTGATATCCTATACAGAACCTATGGAAGTTGGGGCCACCAACCTCAAGGAGGAGAGAAGGCGACAACAGGAAGGAGGATTATGTTTTTATTGTGGTAATCCTGGACATTGGAAAAAGGACTGCTCCTCTTGCCCACCGACTAACAAGCTGCCGAGTCTGTGTGATTGTTGTGGAGGTCACCCAGACTCTCAGGTACCTTTTTCCTCATTCCATAAAATGTTGGAGGTTAAACTTTTTTGTGGGGATTGTTACTCACCCACCTCAGCTTTCGTGGACTGTGGGTCGTCCATGAACTGCATTGAATCACGCTTGGTGTATAAGTGTAAGATAGGGACAATTAGGCTTGAAACACCAATTCAGATCATTGCCATTGATAAGACACAGCTGGTTAAGAATATTGTTAAACTTGTCTCGGAGGAGTTTCTCCTCAAGGTGGGTTACTTGCATCATGAGCACATTTCATGTTATGTTCTGGATAATCTACCAGCGTGACTGGTGTTGGGATTCCCCTGGTTACAGTTGCACAATCCTGTTATTGACTGGGAATCTCGGATATTGTAAAATGGGGTCCTAATTGTTCTAAGGCTTGTCTTTCTGCTGTGCTGGTGTCGTCCGTTAATCTGGAGGGTATTCCGGAGTACCGGAAAGATTTTAAGGACATGTTTTCCGAAAAAGAGGCTGAGGTCTTACCACCACATCGCCCCTATGATTGTACTATTAATCTCATTCCGGGTGCTAAATTGCCCAAGGTCCATTTGGACATACTTTCCAGCCCGGAACGTACCGCTACGAAAGAGTACGTCTCAGAAAGTTTACTTAAAGTCACATTCGTCCCTCTGTCTCACCTGTGGCTTGGATTCTTTTTTGTAAAAAAAAAGATGGTGGTCTACGCCCTTGCCTCGATTTTCGGGAACTAAATTAAATTACAGTGAGGAATACCTACCCCAGTGATGGCTAACCTTGGCACTCCAGCTGTTGTAAAACTACAACTGCCAGCATGCCCTTGCAACCTGCAGCAGTTGAGGCATGCTGGGAGTTGTAGTTCTCCAACAGCTGGAGTGCCAAGGTTCACCATCACTGACCTACTCTCTCACGCTTATCTCTGATCTTTACAACCAATTATCTGGAGCAAAGTGGTTTTCCAAGTTGGACCTCAGGGAGCATATAATCTTACCCGTATTTGGGAGGGAGATAAGTGGAAAACTGCATTTCTCACCTCTGAGGATTTGTTTAAAAATTTGGCCACGGCCTTTGGTCTCACAAATGCGCCAGCGGTGTTTCAAAATTTCATCAATAATGTATTTTGTGACTTCATTGGGCGCTTTATTGGTGGTATATTTAGATGACATTCTGGTATTTTCATCTGACAAAGAATCCCACATGGGTCATCTACGTGCAGTTCTTCAGAGGTTACGGGAGAACTCTCTGTTCGCTAAACCTCATAAATGTTCATTTTTTTGTCCAAGAGCTGTCCTTTCTGGGGTTCATCCTGTCTGCCAAGGGGTTTTGTATGGACCCTGGAAAGGTACGGGTCATTGTGGATTGGGTGCAACCCAGAGACCTTAAAGGTCTTCAGCATTTTTGAGGTTTTGCCAATTACTATCCTAAATTTATTAAAGGGTTTTCTCAGGTGGTCAAGTCTCTCATGGATCTCACTCGCAAGGGGGCTGATCATAAAAACTGGACGGCCCCGGCAGTTGTAGCCTTCTTTACATTGAAAAAATGTTTCATGTCTGCTCCCGTATTGGTCCAGCCCGATGCGTCTGAACCATTCATTGTTGAGCTGGACGAATCAGAGGTGGAAGCGGGGCAATGCTGTCTCAGGGACCCATCACTTTAACTAACTTAAGATCTTGTGCCTTTTTCTCCAAGAAATTTTCCTCTGCTGAGAGAAATTACGATGTTGGGAATCGGGAACTATCAGTCATAAAACTGGCTTTTGAAAATGGAGGACTTTTTGGAGGGTGCTGCTCATCGGATCATGGTGAATACGGACCGCAAGAACCTGTCTTACATTGAGTCTGCCAAACGTTTGACCCCTAGAAAGGTGGGGTGGTCGCTTTTTTTTTTCACGTTTTAATTTTTCCATTACCTTTCGGCCTGATTCCAAGCATGTCCAGGCTGATGCCTTATCTCGCAGTTTGGATCCAATATCACCTCCCAAACCTTCCTCCATTCTTCAGCATGGGGTGGTTGTTGCTGGGGTGTCCTCCGAATTGGAGCGGGAAATTCATGAAGCTCTGTTTCTCGCCCCTCGGTCATTACCTGATAACAAGTTCTTCGTCCCAGTTCAGTATCAGTTGAGGGTGCTCCGGGAGTTCCATGACTCTGCTCTCAGTGGGCATCCGGGAGTATTGCTAGACTGTTCTGGTGGCCCTCCATGTCTTCTGACATTGCCGTGTTTGTGTCTGCTTGTGAATTGTGTGCCTGTGCGAAAGTCTCCCATAACCGGCCGGCCGGGGAATTGGTGCCATTGCCAATTCCAGATAATCCTTGCACTCATTTGTCCATGGATTTTATCACTGATCTCCTGCCTTCCAATGGAAAAACTGTAGTCTGGGTAGTGGTTGACAGATTTAGTAAGCACTGTCCAGGTTGTTGATTGAACACGTGCGGTTGCATGGTGTGCCTCTGAATTTGGTGTCTGATAGAGGGGTGCAACTTGTGTCCAAATTCTGGAGGACATTTTGTAAGAGATTGGGTATTAGCTTGACCTTCTCCTCTGCCTACCATTCTGAAACCAACGGTCAGACAGAGAGGACCAATAAGTCACTTGAACAGATTTTGCAGTGTCTTGCCACGTCTCAGCAGGATGATTGGTGTTCCTCGTTGCCTGTGGCTAAATTCGCATTTAATAATCAGATTAATCAGTCCACTGGCACTTCTGTTTTTCTGTAGCTACGGTTTCCACCCTCATTTTGGCAAATTTTCCAGGCTGGATTCAGGGTGTCCAGGGGCTGATTCGGCGATTCAACGGTTGGGAGAGGTGTGGAGGGAGGTCCACTAGTACATTGGGGTGGCTCAGGGCAAACAGAAACACTTTGCTGATAAGCGACGATCTGTGCAACCTAAATTTCTGGTGGGAGATAAGGTGTGGTTGTCCACTAGGACTGTACGTCTGAAGGTTCCTTCTGTTAAGCTGGGTGCCAAGTTTATTGGTCCTTACGAGATCATGGAGGTTGTCAATCCGGTTGCCTTTCGCTTATGCCTTGCTCCGTCGCTTCGGATACCCAATGTGTTCCATAAGTCCCTTCTTAAGTAATTTGTACCTTCCTCTGCGGGCTCTCCATCTCTTCCGCCGCCTGTCTCTGTGGATGGTCAAACTAAGTATGAAGTGGAACGGATTGTTGATTCTCGTATGGTTCGCAGTTTGCTTCGGTACTTGGTACATTGGAGGGGTTACGGTCCTGAGGATCGATCTTGCGTCCTGGCGTGATATGTTATTTAACAAAAAAATAAGATTTGTGATGTCATTTCTTGTCCAACCTCCTCTTTTACATTTATCCAACCCATATATGCCATTACACACAGATAGATGATAATAGATAGCTATATAGATGATAGATAATAAGATAGATAGATATGGGATATATGTGATAGATAGATAGATAGATTGAGAGATATAGATAGATATGGGATAGATAGTTAGATATGGGATAGATAGATATAGATAGATATGCAATAGATACACTGTGCAGAATTATTAGGCAAATGAGTATTTTGATCACATCATCCTTTTTATACATGTTGTCCTACTCCAAGCTGTATAGGCTTGAAAGCCAACTGCCAATTATGTAAATTAGGTGATTTGCATATCTGTAATGAGGGGTGTGGTCTAATGACATCAACACCCTATATAAGGTGTGCTTAATTATTAGGCAACTTCCTTTCCTTTGGCAACATGGGTCTGAAGAGAGATTTGACGGACTCTGAAGTCAAAAATTGTGAGATGTCTTGCAGAGGGATGCAGCAGTCTTGAAATTGCAAAACTTTTGAAGCGTGATCACCGAACAATCAAGCGTTTCATGGCAAATAGCCAACAGGGTCGCAAGAAGCGTGTTGATAAAAAAAGGCCCAAAATAACTGCCCATGAATTGAGGAAAATCAAGCGTGAAGCTGCCAAGATGCCATTTGCCACCAGTTTTGCCATATTTCAGAGCTGCAACGTTACTGGAGTATCAAAAAGCACAAGGTGTGCCATACTCAGGGACATGGCCAAAGTAAGGAAGGCTGAAAAACGACCACCTTTGAACAAGAAACATAAGATAAAACGTCAAGACTGGGCCAAGAAATATCTTAAGATTGATTTTTCTAAGGTTTTATGGACTGATGAAATGAGAGTGCCTCTTGATGGGCCAGATGGATGGGCCCAAGGCTGGATCAGTAGAGGGCAGAGAGCTCCACTCCGACGCCAGCAAGGTGGAGGTGGGCTACTGGTATCATCAAAGATCAACTTGCGTGACCTTTTCGAGTTGAGGATGGAGTGAAGCTCAACTCCCAGAGCTACTGCCAGTTTCTGGAAGACACCTTCTTCAAGCAGTGGTACAGGAAGAAGTCGGTATCGTTCAAGAAAAACATGATTTTCATGCAGGACAATGCTCCCAATCACATGCATCCAAATACTTCACAGCGTGGCTGGCCAGTAAAGGTCTAAAAGAAGAAAAAATGACATGGCCCCCCTTGTTCACCTGATCTGAACCCTAGAGAGAACCTGTGGTCCCTCATAAAATGTGAGATCTACAGGGAGGGAAAACAGTACACCTCTTGGAACAGTGTCTGAGAGGCTGTGGTGGCTGCTGCACGCAATGTTGATTGTAAACAGATCAAGCAACTGACAAATCTATGGATGGAAGGCTTTTGAGTGTCGTCGTAAAGAAAGGTGGCTATATTGGTTACTGATTTTTTTTTTTTGAATGTCAGAAATGTTTATTTCTAAATTTAGCGTTGTTATATTGGTTTACCAGGTGAAAATAAACAAGTGAGATGGGTATATATTTGGTTTTTATTAAGTTGCCTAATAATTCTGCACAGTAATTGTTACCTGCACAGATATTCTCCTAAGATAGCCGATGACGTGGGCTCCCGTGCATATTTCTGCACCAGAGGGGAAAGCCGACGGCCGGGGACAATATTTCTAGCCTGGGAAGGGGTTAATACCCATGGAGCTTCCCAGGCTATGAATATCAGCCGCAGCTAGCCTTTACTCGCTATTAATAGGGGGACCCCCCAAAAGAAAAAAAAAAATGACGTAGTCAGAAAGGCTACGCAGACAGCTGCAGGCTGATATTCATAGCCTAGGAAGGGGCCATGGATATTGGCGCCCCCCCTGACTAAAAATTACCAGCACCCAGCTGCCCCAGAATTGGCGCATCTGTATGATGCGCCAATTCGGCACTTAGCCCCTCTCTTCCCACTGCCGTGTAGCGGTGGCATATGGGGTAATAAGGGGTTAATGTCACCTTGCTATTGTAAGGTGACATTAAGCCCGGTTAATAATGGAGAGGCGTCAATAAGACACCTTAATCTTATAGTTTTGAAAGGGTTAAAAAACACACACGCACACAAGAATAAAGTATTTTAATTAAATAAAACACGACACGGTTTTTCATATTTTTATTGCACGCAAAGTAAGCAGGTGTGTCTTTTGGTCCAGTCCGTCTCGTAGTCCGAAAAATATGGCAGTTCACAATACTTCAATATGGCTCCCTATGAAAAACTTCTTTAAATTCCAAGCCATGTTTAGGGAGTTGATAGGGAAAAAAGGCATAAACCGAATCAAATATGAGACACTACAAAGAGGAAAGGAGGAGGGAGGTCTGGCTGCCCCTAATCTGTGGTTGTACAATTTGGCTTCGCAACTGCAACAACTTAAACTGCTTCAGGGGTCCTCAGTTTCTATATTACTGGAACATATGGAGGGACTTCAAGTCTTGCCCTTTCTGGAGGTGGGATATCAGGGTGGCTTCAAGAACAAGCTTCCTAAAGTTGTTCTCATGATTAAAACTTGGGAAAAACCTAAACGAGTGCTAAGTATTGGTGAATACACCCCGATTATGCCTATTTTGCAGAACCTGAAATTACCGGAGTTTTTTTTTTTCTTTTTTAGATTGGAGTGATTTAACCCCTGGATGAAAGTGAGTGTTATGCTTCTAGCCCAAGTACAGTGTACTGGGATTTTTGATAGCTTTCAACAAATTAGAGATAAAAGTTTCCTCTTCCTAATAAATGCTTGTATCAGTATTTCCAATTGCGTCACACTTGTTTCACACAGGAGGCTCTCTCTCCTCTCACAATATATAATCACTTGTTCTCTGTGGTCTCTAACCAGAATACCATAGCTGGGGGCCATCTCGAGGCTCTATAGATTACTCCTTTCTCGAGTTATTTCTAATCATCTGTTAAAAATTAAAAAGAACTGGGAACAGGATATTGGGATAATTGACGCTGATCAGTGGGACAACATCATATCGTCGGTCCCCGCAGTTGTCCACTAGTGAGGCCCACAGGATATCACAGTTGTATTTATTACATTGGGTTTATAGAACTTCTTAATTTTTGCATAAAATAGGGGTGAGACCGGATGACTTGTGCCCAAGATGTGGGTTGGGCCAGCGGATATTATGCATATGTTCTGGGCATGTGGAGTAATTGGGAACCAAACTGTAAATAATGTTGGTAATATGCTTAAACTTAGGATTCCTAAACAATGTAAGGGTGGCACTTAAGAAGATTCTGTATCTAATTAGGAAAACTACCGAATCAAACTGGTTGCATAACACACCTCCAAGATTCAGAGAATTCATGGATAAAATCTTTTTGCTACGTTTGGAGGAAGCGGTATACAGAAAACGGAGATCTATGCATAAATATCTCAAAACATGGGAGGCTTGGAGAAATTACCACGGTATTTCTATATTATCCTTATTTGGCTGAACTCTATAGATTTCAATGTCTGATCCATCTTCTGTTGAGACACAGGTTTACAAAAATGTATAAATATGCACGGTATACTTTGCTTCAGATATGCTTTATGGGGGTGTAAAATGAAGTAGAATAATACAATTTGCTGTTAATCTCTTACTCTTTTATTTACTGTATGTGCCTTTTGTAATGATGGTCTGTTTCATGTACGGTGGGATTGTATATTGTCCAGATATGTGACGTGGGGGTTACCTGTTTTTTGCTGTATTGTAAGCACAAAACTTAATAAAAAGTTTTCGGATTATAGCAAGAACAAAAAAAAAAGTAGGGGGCCTGGGCAGTTGCCCAGTTTCCAATCCCTCAACTCTCCTAACGCCGTCACTGACTGTATCAAGAGCTTACTTTTGGAGAAGGGCTTATATTTCAAGCCTACTACAAAAATCCTGTAAAATCATGCTAGGATTTATTTTCAGGGTTGATCTAATTCTGAAGGAAATATCCATTAGTCCCTATTTGTAAGGAAAAAAACAAAAAATAAAATTAACCATTTTAAGCTAGGTGACATTTTGCATAGACTATGGCTAGCTCTCTAAACAGGTCTGTCGCTCCTCAGGACTGAAACTGCTATTTTCAGTTAGCGGGGTTGTGAAATGCTGTGATAGGCTTATCAAAGCAGAAGGGACCAGATTAGTCCTTACTCCTGTCTCCATCTCTAAATTAACAACTGAGGTATGGAAATTTCAATACAATCTTAATTCCAGTGCTTGAACCTCCTGGAATCTCAAAGTAAGGGATGTTCACCGCATGTGCACCGTTGCTCCATTCATTATTGATTATCCCATAGACAATAAATGGAGCAGCAGTGCGACCATCACTCCATTCAAATAGGGAACTCTACAGCCTTGATCCCCAAACATTTATCACTTATTCTGTGGATTTGTGATTAATTGCACTTATGGTACAAACACTTCAAAAACTCACCTCTACCACCTAATGGATTACTAACTCATGGATTTCTTCATTCTCAGTGGAGTCATAGTGTGTTGCCCTCTACAGTCATGGACAAAAGTTTTGAGAATGACACAAATATTAATTTTTACAGTCTACTGCTTCACTTTTTCTAATGGCAATTTGCATATACTCCAGAATGTTATAAAGAGTGATCAGCTTAACAGCAATTACTTGCAAAGTCAATATTTGGCTAGAAAATGAACTTTATCCCCCAAAACACATTTCAACATCATTGCAGCCCTGCCTTAAAAGGACCAGCTAACCTCTTTTCAGTGATTGCTCCATTAACACAGGTGTGGGTGTTGATGAGGACATGGCTGGAGATCAATCTGTCATGATTAAGTAAGAATGACACCACTGGACACTTTAAAAGGAGGCTGGTGCTTGGCATCATTGTTTCTCTTCTGTTAACCATGGTTATCTCTAAAGAAACACATGCAGCCATCATTGCAATGCACAAAAATGACCTAACAGGGAAGAGTATCGCAGCTAGAAAGATTGCACCTCAGTCAACAATCTATCGCATCATCAAGAACTTCAAGGAGAGAGGTTCCATTGTTGCCAAAAAGGCTTCAGGGCGCCCAAGAAAGACCAGCAAGCGCCAGGACCGTCTCTTAAAAGTGTTTCAGCTGCGGGATCGGGCTACCAGCAGTGCAGAGCTTGCTCAGGAATGGCAGCAGGCAGGTGTGAGTGCATCTGCACGCACTGTGAGGCGGAGACTCTTGGAGCAAGGCCTGGTCTCAAGGAGGGCAGCAAAGAAGCCACTTCTCTCCAGAAAAAACATCATGGACAGACTGATATTCTGCAAAAGGTACAGGCAGTGGATTGCTGAGGACTGGGGTAAAGTTATTTTCTCTGATGAATCCCCTTTTCGATTGTTTGGGACATCAGGAAAAGCCTCATTCAGAGAAGACAAGGTGAGCGCTACCACCAGTCTTGTCTCATGCCAACTGTTAAGCATCCTGAAACCATTTATGTGTGGGGTTGCTTCTCAGCCAAGGGAATCGGCTCTCTCACAGTCTTGCCTAAAAACACAGCCATGAATAAAGAATGGTACCAGAATGTCCTCCAAGAGCAACTTCTCCCAACCCTCCAAGAGCAGTTTGGCGATCACAATGCCTTTTCCAGCATGATGGAGCACCTTGCCATAAAGCAAAGGTGATAACTAAATGGCTCAGGGAACAAAACAGAGATTTTGGGTCCATGGCCTGGAAACTCCCCAGATCTTAATCCCATTGAGAACTTGTGGTCAATGTCATGGGTGCATCGCCACGAAGATCGTCGCGATTGCACATTCTGACTTCTCGCAGCTGAGTTGCTGTTACTTTGTGTTTGGTGGTGAGGGAGTTAATTTTACCTAGCTCTTTGCTAAGACTAGGTCCAGCCTCGCCCGGCTGCTTTTGATTATGCACTAATTAGCTTCCTTTATATACCTGCCAGTCTGCTTAGGAGTTGCCGGTGAAAGCATTCATACAGACTGCAGATAGGATCGGTTCTGAGAAGACTTAAGCTAAGAGCTCCTTTGTTGTTTCTTCTCTCCTTGCTTATAGTTTATCTCCTAGACCTTTGGTGTTCCCTCTGTGTTTAAGTGTTGTATGCAAGACAGTATTTACTTTATCCCCTGTCTGTCTCGTGTGTCTTTACTGTTTGTTAAGCAGTGACCTGCCTATTCCCTGTTTGGTAATCAGGGTCCTTCTGAGGACTAGATTACAGTGGTCAGGGACTTATAGGAGACAGGGTTACGTTGGCGGCCTGGACCTCTGTACCATTAACAGTACCTCCAGGTAGAGGGACTAGTCAGGACCCCAGTTTAGGGTCAGCATAGACCCCGGTCCACCTCCTGCCTGTGACAGCGTAATACTCTTCAGGATTCACCCACAGTACAACGGAATTATGTCAGGATACTATACTTTATGTACATGTTGATATTACATTCTATGTTATATTGTATGTTGTCCCTTTTGGTATTGATTACTGACTTATATTATCTGTGATAAGCTGACTTTTCACGGCCATTATGTATATCATTGTATGTTGTCCCTTTTGGTTT
>JARQOD010000001.1:326837908-326887117 GCA_033576555.1 Oophaga sylvatica | reverse complement strand
TTGGTGTTCCCTCTGTTTTAAGTGTTGTATGCAAGACAGTAATTACTTTATCCCCTGTCTGTCTCGTGTGTCTTTACTGTTTGTTAAGCAGTGACCTGCCTATTCCCTGTTTGGTAATCAGGGTCCTTCTGAGGATAGATTACAGTGGTCAGGGACTTATAGGAGACAGGGTTACGTTGGCGGCCTGGACCTCTGTACCATTAACAGTACCTCCAGGTAGAGGGACTAGTCAGGACCCCAGTTTAGGGTCAGCATAGACCCCGGTCCACCTCCTGCCTGTGACAGCGTAATACGTCTTCAGGATTCACCCAAAGTACAACGGATATTATGTCAGGTAATACTATACTTTATGTACATGTTGATATTACCTATTCATATGTTATATTGTATGTTGTCCCTTTTGGTATTGATTACTGACATTATATATATATCTGTGATACAGCGTGACAGTCAATCATCAAGAGACGGGTGGACAAACAAAAACCTAAAAATTCTGACAAAATGAAAGCATTGATTGTGCAAGAATGGACTGTTATCAGTCAGATTTGGTCCAGAAGTTGATTGAGAGCATGCCAGGGAGAATTGCAGAGGTCCTGAAGAAGAAGGGTCAACACTGTAAATATTGACTTGCTGCATTAACTCATTCTAACTGTCAATATAAGCTTTTGTTACTCATATGTTTGCAATCATTATATTTCTGTCTGTGATAAAAACATCTGTTAAACACACATTAAAACCAGAGGGCAGCAGATCATGTGAAAATATAATATTTGTGTCATTCTCAAAACTTTTGGCCATGACTGTACATTCCAAAAACAGAGAAACCTTACTTACAAAAAAGGGACTTAATAATGCCTATTGTCAACAAGGAGCACACAGAACTGTAGGCATGCATGCATCACATTTTTACCTTTGACCATGTACTAATACTAAATTTTAGAAAGCATCCACAAAACCTGACTTCAGAGCAGTCAAACACCTCAATTTTTATGACAGTCTGGGCTTATGCACATGGCTTTTTTTTTCTCAGTCCGACTGCTGTCAGTGAAAAAAAACGGACCATACTCAGACCAAAGTAATTCATTGGGGCAGTCCAGATGACAGATTATTTTTTACTGAATCAGTGTGTGAATGCATAAAAAAGAAAGAAATCGAAGTATGTTCTAGTTTTATTTGTATATCGGATGAGACTCGCTCATTCAAGTCTATATGTGCGCAAAAAATAAAATTTTATACCATTTGTTGCCACAGTAGGACATCCAATTTTTACAGATTCATTGCAATTCTGAAGCATAGGACATTGTAAATGGTTCTGTAAATGATTAATTGCTGCTGCTCTAAAAAAACGGACTGTATACAGACTGCACACAGATGACCAGTGAAAAAAATCATCCCACTTTTCTGGATGAAACTCTGAAAATAAGTTTTTATATATTCGTGTGAAAATACGTTTTTATATATTCGTGTGAACCTACAATCCGGGAGAGCTCAAATACTCTTATTTATATACAGACGTAACCGTTCAGGCTGTTTCATATCCACCCTAAAATTAAGTGCACCATGTTTCCATCTAAAAGCTTTACCAGCAATGCAGAAATTTTAATGAAATAACCAAATTTATTCCCGGAGATTGAATGTTAATCTAGTTGAAAAAAAAAAAAAGAGAAGAGTGCAATCTTCATAAATAATCGATGTAAAAATCTGTCATAGATAATCTCCAATTATCTTACAAAATCTGTTGACAAAATAGCTTATTACATAAATACAAACATTTTTGGGGAATTATATTACAAAAATGGTCAATTAAATAACAGCTAATACAAATACATATCTAGGAAATGCAATTTTCTAAGCTGTATTTGCATAAAAAGGAGGTAATAAAAGGATTATAGAGATGTTCCAATGCATTCGCAGTAGTTCTCAAACACTTAATGAACTATAGTATATCTCCATAGCTCACCAATATACAGCTTTAGATATCCACTGGGAAACTAGGGTTTTTCAGTGAAATTTAAGGCTTTAGAAGCAGATACCACATCAATAGAAATATGCTACATCCTGTTATCCTGGAGGTGGAAAGCTGCAATGTTTCATATTACAGGAAAACATATACATTTCCATTGTAGGTATCTATTAGTGATTCCTGTAGGCTTTCTAATGAATACTTTCTACAAGTGTGGAATTACAAAGCCGCACCTGAAAGAATTTGGCAGTTGCCCAGCAACTTGGAGAGGTGACCATTCTGGATTTGCAGATGACAGATATGCTGGTAGCACACGCGTCACCACGACTTTTTTTCCCTCACTATACAACATGGACTGACAGCTAGTCCCTACAGTAGATGGTTTTCATAAATTACACTTTGTTCCTCTGGGTTGTGAATGTGCTTTCAGCTATAGTTAATAGAAGGAGACCAATTGCAAATGGATTACAAAATCACTGATCTGTAAGGAAAGTGCAATGTGTGTATCAAATACCATTTTGTTACATTCCTAGTAGAACTTGTCACCAACTGAAATGCCATTTAGTTTACCACTAAATCTGCCCTGAAAATACAGTGATAAACTTCAGCCAAATAGCATTTAAATAATGTATCACTGCCATACAGGAGCAGTGGCTGCAGGGAAAAAAAATCAAGTTCTATTCTCCCTGCAGGCTCTTACTTCCAGTCATTGAGGCAGTGGGCTGCTACAGTCACTACACAGCGAGTGTGGCTGTAATCACGCCACTGCACTTTGATTGATAGCTCACTCTGCACCATTTGTGTGTGTAGAGGAGGCTGTCAATCAATGTTCCGGGGAATGATTACAGCGCATTTTTCATGTAGTAAGCGGTGACTAACAGTCCGCTGCACCACCCTGATGACTGGAAGCAAGCGGCTGCTGGAAGAACAGAACTTCATTTTCTTCTTGTAGTCTCTGTTCCAGTAAGCAACATGATTTAAATGCCCTTTACCTTCAGATTACCACAATAGCGTTAGTAAATAGCGTTCTGAAGGCGACAATGTTGAGCCTTCAGCCCACATATATGCCACAAGAATGTGGAAATGTACTGTTCATATATGTTTCACTGATATGTTCAGATTCAGTTGTACCGAAATTATAAAATGGGAATCTATTAGTTCTACTGATTTGCAGTTCATACATAACATCAAAGCCCCTAACTACCTTAAACATCTTGAAGAGGTAAAATTTGTGCTGAATACTTACATGAAGAGAAATCATTTATATTAATCAACACTGCCCTGATGATTTCGTCTATACTTATAGCCTTTATTTTTTGTTGCTGGGGCCCTCAGGTCTTTGCAGTTAGCACCTGATCCTGTATACTAGCAAGGTAATTTTAGTCTATTGGCCACTATTTGATTTTAGAGAATGACATTTGTTCAGAGGAAAACATACATACTACTTATAATTGTAGAAGTTTCTCATTGTGAGAAAACAAAAAATATTTACAGACATTCAGAACTCATTCACATCCTTTGCCTTTGAGACATCCACTACTGCACAGACACAAGCTATGAAATACCTGAGAATGAAATACTAAATGGTTTCTCATTCATATGAAGGAAAACAATAAATCTGTTAATAGTGTTTCAGTCTGCAACTCCGCTGTCCAGCTGAAAGCCAATCTGTTCATGACAGGCTAAATACGCTAGTTCATAGCCATCTCACAACTAGGATTTGTGGAGGATCCTGTAAATCTTGCCATAACAGAACATGAAAAGTGCATTCATTTAAAATCTTAGTTTGAAAGGTTTGATCTTCTTTCTTTATTCTTCAATCCTATGTCCTTCAATACAACCAAGATTTTCAGGCTTTCCTGCAGGACTCTTCTGGGTCTGATCCACAAGTCTTGTCATTCAAGTAGATTTGAGAAATAAATGGAAATAATCTTGATAATTTTGTCACCTCAAGTATCTTGAGATCTGCAGATGAAATAAGCAATATAACGATTAAAGAGGTTGTCCGCTACTTTAACATTTATGGCTTATACTTAGGATAAGTCATCAATGTCTGATCTACAGGGGTGTGACACCTGGCACTCCTGTGATCAACTGTTCTTGGACAGAACTGACCAGTTACGGAGCCTCACAGTGCAGCTCAATCTCCTGAATAGTAGCCACGGCTGCACATCCATCACCTATTCAAATCAATAGGGGCGGATGTGCAGTACCTGGCCACGGCCACTATACAGTAGACAGAGATGCGATGTGCAGATTCCTAATGGGTCAGTTCCGTCTGTGCAGGCTCCAAGAACAGATAATCGGCAGGGGTGGCGGGTGTCGCTCCCCACAGATCAGACATTGATAACATATCAGTAAGTGTAGTGGACAACCACTTTATAAAATGTTTACAAGGACTAAAATATGATACACATGGACTGAATTTACTACCTCTTCTTTTCCAGTTGAGAAATATCTTAGTACGACACACGCACACAAATAAAAATGTAGTTAGGTCCACAAATATTCGAACAGTGACCAAAACTTCGTGATTTGGACTCTGCATGCCACTATTTTTTATTTAAAACGAAACAACTAAGATGCAATTAAAGGGAATCTGTCACCCTATATTGGCGGGATATTTAAATGATGGCAGTCAGGTCAGATGGGCGGTGTTTTGGGTACTTGCTTTAACATGTTGTTCGCCGCTGTCTCCATTATTTCTGGGAATTGTAGTCGTTGCCCTCCATATAACACGCCTGCGCATTGCAATCTTGAATTGCGCACGCGCAGTATGCTTTGCCCGCAGATTGCAATGCGCAGGTGCGTTATATGGAGGGCAACGACTACAATTCCCAGAAATAATGGAGACAGCGGCGAACAACATGTTAAGGCAAGTACCCAAAACACCGCCCATCTGACCTGACTGCCGTCATTTAAATATCCCGCCAATTTAGGGTGACAGATTCCCTTTAAGTGTGGACTTTCAGGTTTAATTTAAGGGGTTGAACAAAAGTTTCCTGCAAAACGTTTAGGAACTGCATCCATTTATCCACAAAGACTGCTCATTTCAGGGGCTCAAAAGTAATTGGACATATTCATTTTAGCATAAATATAATGTTCACTTTTTAATACTTTGTAAAGAAAGACTGCCTGAAGTCTGGAAGCCATCGACATTTATTCTTTTGGGATGCTGTTCCAGTCCTTTACTGCAGTCGATTTCAGTTGTTGCTTGTTTGTGGGTCTTTCTGCCTACAAGGGAATTGGTCACCACATTTGACCTATGTAAACTATTAATATGGGCATACAGGTTATAGAATGCTGAAAACAGTCCTCCATGTGTGTCTCATATCAGATGACTTGTTCCTGATAAATCATCTTTTATCACTTTATGCAAGTGACCTTTTTCAGGCTCTGGGGAGGATGGCACCTGGAAGATAACTTTGCCTCCAGAGCTTGTTTTACATGAAGGGGAGTTACCAGTGTGAGACAAGTAACTAACACAGAACAGGAGAAATTTCATTTGTCTCTTGCAAACACATTTTTTGCTTCTCCTCAGCTATGCTGTTTTGCAACAATATTGCAGCCCTGTCTGCCTGTGAGCTGGAGCTGAGAGGAACCTGCAGTTGAGTCAGATGTCAGGAAAGCAGAGAGAGGACATTGCACATCCACATCACACTGGTAACTCCCCCTTCTATTTAAAATAATCTCTGGAGGCAGAGTTGTTATCTTCAGGCACCATCTGCCCCAGAACCTGGAAGAGGTCATTTATATAAAGTGATAAAGAGGATTTATCCACAACACATCTGATATGAGACACACAGGTAGGACTTTTTCAGCAGTCTATAACCTGTATGCCCATATTAATAGTTTAGATAGGTCAAATGTGATGGCAAATTCCCTTTAAGTTTTGTCTTAAGAATGTGAAATGCATGCTTGAAGGGGTGGGGATCTGATGATTGACTCGACCATTGCAGAATATTACACTCCCTTACCTTAAAAAAAACAACTCCTAGGTTTTGCAGTACATTTTGGGTGACTGTCCATCTGTCCTGTGAAGTGCAGTCCAATCAACCTTGCTGCAATTGGTTGAATCTGAGCAGAAGGTAAATCCCTGTACACTTCAGAAGTTATCAAACAGCTTCTGTCTTCAGTCACATCATCAATAAATACTAGTGGCTCAGTGCCATTGGAAGCCATACATGCTCCTGCCATCATCAAGTTTTACAGAAAATATGGTGTACTTTGGATCATAAGCTGATGCAAACCTCCTCCATACTTCTTCCCATCATTCAGGTACACATTGATCTTAGGTCATCTGTCCAAATAATGCTTTTCCAGAACTAGGCGGCTTCTTTACATGTCTTTTGGCAAAAGTCTAATCTGGGCTTTCTATTTTTAGGGCTAATTAATGGTTTGCACTTTGTGGTGAACCCTCTTTATTTGCTTTCATGAAGTCTTCTCTATATGGTAGATTTAGATAACGAAACACCTACTTCCTGGAGTGTGTTTTTACCTTGGGTGGATATTGAAGGCATTTTTCTTCACCAAGGGAAGGATGCTGCGATCATCCTCCACTGTTGTCTTTCATGTACATCCAGGCCTTTTTGAGTTCCCAAGCTCACCAGTGTGCTTTTTTTTCGCAGAATATGCTGCTAAACTAGTGATTTGGTCATTCCTAACATTTCTGCAGTCTTCTTTTTTCATCCTAATGGTCCATTACTTATGATCCCTTTAAAATGAGGCAGCTACATATTAAAGAGCTGTAATTCCAAAACCTTTACTCCCATTAATATGTGAATACCCTCAAACTAAAGCTGAGAGTCAGCACTTCAAGCCAAAATTGATTATCTAACTGAATCTTGAATATGTTTTGGTAAACTGCTAAAATGACAAAACTTGTGTCACTGCCAAAAGAGTTCTGGACCTAACTGTATTTCTAAGGGCTATGTATGATACTTTACCAATGTGATCAGTAGGCTGTAGGTTATGTTTTATGCATGGAAATTATTTCAAACACTTTGTGTAATGACCACATAAATTAATCATTCTCATCATTTTATTTGCTGTAGATCTACCAGTTCTCTGCATGCTGAGCTTTCTGCCTATGCACAGTGTACAATGCCAGTCAGTGATGGGCTTATACAGAGCTCATGAATATAGAGGACTATACAGCAGCAAGATTACTAGTCATACTGTGGTAAAATCACAGTAATATCAGCAGGAGAAAACTACAGTATATGTCTCTACATTTTGTTGCTCTCAAATTAGATGGCAAAAAAAAAAAAAAACACAGGTGACAGATTCCCTCTAAAAGGTCAAATAAGAAAAAAGAATAAATGTTGAAAAATGGCTTTATATATGCATCTTTTCATAATTACCTAGTAAAACAGTAATTTTATCTAATGCTGAATTATAAATAAAAAAGACTATAAGTATGCACCTATACTAACCCATGATATTCATCTCCTCTAGGCCAAGCTCCCATTACATTCAGCTGGTTCTCCAGTTCCATAATACGCAACCCAATATATCCTGATGAGAAGAGGAGCAGTAAAACCCTGACAAAAAAGAACAAATAAAAGGTCATCCCTTAGACTATGAATACAAGTGCAGCACCATGTTCACACCAAATCAGACCCACTAATAGCAAGCAACACTTTACAAAAAGACTCACAGCAGTGTATAGATAACAAGGAGAGAGTTCACAGCCCTTGGATCTGTCCATTGTGTGTGGCTGCTGTCAGAAGTCATCTTTTCTCGGCTAACACCCCCTAAAACGAGAGACACAATGATTTGATTAAACATAATAAATATTTTCGGGAACTGTTTTGCCCACATCTATAAAACTTAATAACTGGGACGTTGCATTAAATAGGATTTGCTGATAGACCAGGCACTTTCACAAGCTATAGTTTTCCTTCTACTAATGTGCACTTACCTTTTATTAAAGTATCCTGAGCTTGCCCATCCACCTCACTATTACTGGATCTTAAACGGTTCTGTACCAAAAATGCAACATCTGTAGGAGAAGTGGAATAGCAGTTAGTGCTCAGCACATTGGTAAAAACTATTTTAATTTACTTCGGTGATACCATTTACTTTACCAAATAGCTGTAAGCAAATATTTCTGTAAATAGTCTGCATAAGCCTAGGATTTTTTATATAAAACTGGTACTGAGTTATGTTCTGAAATGAGTCACATTACTAGAATTACAGTGGCCACTCCACTTGCTGCTACAGTAGTTATGACAAGTTTTATAGTGATCGCAACTGTATGTAATATAGTCTTCTGTAATTTAAATGACCATTTGGACCACAATAAATGCATAAATGAATAATTTAAAATGAAACCCTTCATGCTTTGGCCAATTTTCATTTTAGTGCTTTTATTTTTTACTACCCTTATCTCTAGCGTCAAAACCTCTATTTTTCTGTGAAGGGCTGAATGAGAGCGTGTTTTTTGTAGGACAAGTTGTAGTTTTGAATGATCTACTATATAATTGTCTAACTTTTCACTTCCGTCTGTAAAGGAAATCCTGCGTCGCTGATTGGTCTCGTCCGGCCGGGCGCAACCAATCAGCGACAGGCACATCCGGCCCACGCATGCAGGATGGGAGGGTGGGAACGGAGCCATGTACACAGGATGGGAAGGTGGGAGCGGAGCCGTGTATATAGGATGGGAGGCTGGGAGCGGAGCCATGTATAAAGGATGGGAGGGTGGAAGCGGAGCCATGTATACAGGATGGGAGGGTGGGAGCGGAGCCATGTATACAGGATGGGAGAGTGGGAGGGAGCCATGTATACAGGATGGGAGGGTGGGAGGGGAGCCATGTATACAGGACGGGAGGGTGGGAGCAGAGCCATGTATAAAGGATGGGAGGGTGGAAGCGGAGCCATGTATACAGGATGGGAGGGTGGAAGCGGAGCCATGTATACAGGATGGGAGGGTGGGAGCAGAGCCATGTATACAGGATGGGAAGGTGGGAGCGGAGCCATGTATACAGGATGGGAGGGTGGGAGCGGAGCCATGTATACAGGATGGGAGGGTGGGAGCCGAGCCATGTATACAGGATGGGAAGGTGGGAGCGGAGCCATGTATACAGGATGGGAGGGTGGGAGCGGAGCCATGTATACAGGATGGGAGGGTGGGAGCGGAGCCATGTATACAGGATGGGAGGGTGGGAGCGGAGCCATGTATACAGGATGGGAGGGTGGGAGCGGAGCAATGTATATAGGATGAGAGGGTGGGAGGGGAGCCATGTGTACAGGATGAGAGGGTGGGAGGGGAGCCATGTATACAGGATGGGAGGTGGGAGTGGAGCCATGTATAAAGGATGGGAGGGTGGAAGCGGAGCCATGTATACAGGATGGGAGGGTGGGAGCAGAGCCATGTATACAGGATGGGAAGGTGGGAGCGGAGCCATGTATACAGGATGGGAGGGTGGGAGTGGAGCCATGTATAAAGGATGGGAGGGTGGAAGCGGAGCCATGTATACAGGATGGGAGGGTGGGAGCGGAGCCATGTATACAGGATGGAAGGTGGGAGCGGAGCCATGTATACAGGATGGGAGGGTGGGGAGCGGAGCCATGTATACAGGATGGGAGGGTGGGAGCGGAGCCATGTGTATAGGATGGGAGGGTGGGAGCGAGCCATCTATATAGGATGGGAGGGTGGGAGCAGAGCCATGCATACAAGGATGGGAGGGTGGGAGCGGAGCCATGTATACAGGATGGGAGGGTGGGAGCGGAGCCATGCATACAAGGATAGGAGGGTGGGAGCGGAGCCATGTGTATAGGATGGGAGGGTGGGAGAGGAGCCATGCGTACAAGGATGGGAGGGTGGGAGCGGAGGCATGCATAAATAAACTACATACATATTCTAGAATACCTGATGCATTAGAATCGGGCCACCATCTAGTAAGATATAATGTACTGAAAAATGGGGGGAAAAAATCCAAGTGTGGTCAAACGACAAAATAAAAAAAATAATAAAATAATGCAATTCTGACATTGTTTTTGGGGTTTTGTTATGGCTTTCAATGTGCAGTAAAAATGACCGGGCAATGTGAGTCCTAAGTCTATTACAATTAGGACAAAACCAAGCTTGTCTAGGTTTTTTTTTTAAATTTTAGTGGTTTAAAAACGCAGATATTTGTATTAAAAAAAATGGTTTGCAGATGTATCTGTCAGATGGCTTGTTTTCTTAGCGTGGCAACCTGTCATTTTTTTCCTTTTTTATTGAAGATTATAGTACATACATAACAAGGTTACATCATAGAATAAAGGAACAAACAGCATTTCTCATTGCTCATTAATACTGTCTGGCAAAGTTAAGCATGCCCTTAAGAAACCATGGGTCTATTATCTTAACCACAAGTATAAGACACCAATGTCAAGAACCAAATATCACATACTTTATCAGGAGAGAATACTTCTCATCGCCTGGGAACTAATGTGAATCAAAGGAGAATCAAACAAGCGTTCCATACCTTCTTAAATTTTTGAGGCAAAATGTCTGGTATTCTGGGACCAGGGGCTCCTTCACTGTCCCTACCACTAGAGGCGCCCTAGCTTGCCCTGTTACCCGGATTACTGCTGATGGTGAAGACACCGGGGGCCATGCTGCAGTCTTCTGGCTCCTCTCTGTAGCGGTAAATCCGTGACACAATGTCTATTTTTATACACCACCCTCTCAAAGGAAGTACAGAATTTAACATACTGAACCAGTATGAAATCCACAGGGTCTTCTAACCATCCATCTAATGGCGATAGCCTTGCGAGACAAACATAATGTTTCCCTGAGGAGAGTGCGAGGGTAGTGAGGCCAGGTCTCCTCATCAAGGATTCATAATATAAACATCTTAGGGCACAGTGGTACAGGGTACTGTGTGATCTTGATGAGGAACGTTATGAATTCTTCCAAAGGTATGCAATAGGACAATACCACATCAGGTATATAAAATCTGCTGCCTCTTCCCAAACCTATGACAACCTGCAGTGGCCGATCTACCCATTTTATATAACCTGCCAGGTGTCAGGTAGCATTGATGAACTATATACGTATGGACTAGCTTGTTATTAATTGCCCATGAAACATTGTGGGGACATCAAGGCCTCGCTCCAATCCTCCTCTAATAGAGTTCACGGTCCTCCATTTGGCCTCAACTAACAATGGCGATGAGGAGCATCTTCTGCCTAGTAACGGAGTGTATAAAAATGAGATCAAAGCCTGGGCTCCCTGGATCCTTAGAATTTCAATCAGGGGGTATGCGGATGTGAGATAATTACCAATGTCTAGGAACATCTAAAGAAAGCATGTCTGGGAACTTGATACAGCTGCTGACATTACATAGTTATATAGGTTGAAAAAAGACCTAGGTCCATCAAGTCCAACCTTTCTCCACCAATTATACATTTTTTGTCACTAAATTTATAACCCACAATGTTATGTATGCTGAGGAAATCCTCCAGCCCTTTTTTAAAAGCGGTTATTTTGTCTGCCGTTACTACCTTTGTGGTAGGGTATTCCACATTTGACTGTAAAGAACCATTTCCTATTTAGCTGTCGGAATCGCCTTTCTTCCACCCGTAAATAGGTGCCCCCTAGTCCTCAGCAAGATCCTTGGAAGGAATAAGTCATGTGCCTGTCCTTTGTACTGACCACAATTCTATTTATACATATAAATAATTTCCTCTGAGGCGTCTTTTTTTTTTTTTTTTTTTTTTAAGCTGTACAAGCCCAACTTTTCCAATTCTCTCATCATATGAGTGGCCTTCCATCTCTTGTAATTATCTAGTTGCCTGCCTGAACTGACTAACTTTCTGGATATCTTTTTCAAAATGTGGAGCCCAAAACTGGATCCCATATTCTAGATGTGGCCTCACCAGTGATTTATAAAGAGGTAATACATTGGGATCGCAGGATTTTATCTCTCTTTTTATACATCCTAAAATCTTGTTCGCTTTTGTAGCTGCTGCTTGACATTGAGTACTGCTGCTCTCCTTACTTGTAACGAGAATACCCAAGTCCTTCTCCTGTTCTGTAGTCCCGAGTATACTCCCATTTAATGTATATGCAGCAATAGGATTACCCCATTTTAGGTGCATTACTCTACCTTTTATTAACATTAAACCTCATTTGCCAAGTGTTTGCCCATTCAGACATCTTATCCAGATCATTTTCTAATATTGTACTGTCAAGGTCAGTTTTTAATATCCTACATAGTTTGGTGTTGTCAGCAAAAACTGACACTTTACTCTCAATCCCATTCACAAGGTCATAAGAACACAAGAACACCCTAGATATATACCTGTGCCAGTGTCTTGACCCCTAAATTTGACCAAAACTAAGCATCTTGGTAATGTAGCAAGTTGGGAAGTGCACTGTTATGCCTCAACCGGGACTCCGTTACTGCGTCTTTGAATTGAAAAATCTTTTTGGTGGCTCTCCACACTTGAACTGCAAGTCTGTTAATTGGTAAGGAGGAGGGCGAGTATTGCTCAGGTGCCTCAAAGACCACCTAAAGATTCAAGCAGTGCACAAGGTGGTGTTCAGATTTAGGCAAATGATTACTTGCTATGCAATGTTGTAGAAAGAAAAGTTAGCCAGCTAAGTAGTATAAGAAGAAGTCAGGGAGTGCCACACCTGCTTCATCTCTGGGCCTCTGAAGAGCAGACTGTTTCAGGTTGTGTAGGTTTGAGTCCCCTATGAAGGATGCGAAATGGGAGCCGATCATGACAAAGACCTTTTGTGTGACTATGGAGGCTGAATGTTCCAGAACATATTAAAATGATAGTCCTCCCTAAATTCCTATGACATTGATTCAACTAGCTACTGACACATGGAGGCCACTCCATATTCTAATTTTCTCCAGCACTTGTGACAAAAGAGCGAATATATTTAAATAACGGAGTTGCTTATGAATTCTTACTGTGTGTGTACCTAGATATTTAAAATTGGATACCATTCGTAGCCTTCAGAATCCATCCCCTATTTTTCATCACATAGTGCTTAGAGGTAACAAAATTTATTTCTGCCAGTTTATTTTTTGACAGAAGAACCAGCCAAATTCATCAGTCCGATCCCTTACTGAAGGCAGTATAAGGCCGGGGTCACACCTACGTATAGCATAGGCTGCAAGAGCATCGGATGCGATATGCTAATGACCCTCGGCTCCTGCTCTGCTGCAAGCGTGACAGTGTCAGTGCTCTAGGCTCCGATCCTCTCGCATGACAGGATCAGAGCGCAGCTGCGGAGGAGGCAGAGAAAGTAATTTCCTCTGCTGCTGGCATATATCGCACTGCACTCGGGTGATATCTGAGCGCAGTGTGATGTTTCACTCACACCCATAGACTTGTATCAGTATGCTGCATGTCATGATCCAGTCCAGAGTTTGTTTTCTGCGGTCTTCTCTTCGGACTGGTCATGCGGGGGTTAATCCCCTCTGCCTCGTTCTGGAGCTGGCTGGGCTATTTCAGTCCTCTGCAGCCTGCAGGCCAGAGACCGCTATACTGCGAGCTTCCAAGCTAGTGCCTCTGACCTGTATCCATTTAGTGTTTCTTCTGCCCCTGATTACTGGACTTGTGCATGACTCGGCTTGATCTCTGTACTCGGCTTCTGGTTTTCCGTTTCTGATACTACGCTTCCCGACTGGCTTTTTGACCCTCTGGCTTGCTCCCTGACTAAGTCTTACGTTTCTGATACCACGTTCCTGGTAGGTCCTGACTTCTTTCTCGTCCCTGACTACGCACTTGCTGTCTCCTTTGGTACTTCTGCTCCTGACAGTTGCTGACTTCGGCTAGTCTGACCCTATTTCTTTATCGGTGGCACCTGTGCGGCTGCTCTATGTTATTACTCTGTGTGTGTGTGTGTGTGTGTGTGTGTGTGTGTGTGTAACCTCTCTTCCCTCACCAGCACCCCCTGGTGGAGGTTACACTGTTATGCACTATAGCAGCTCGTTACACTGCGATTATTTTCCCATGCTGATTCAGCATGACAGAACAATCGCAAATCTGAGCTGCCCTATAGGGTAACACTGGCCGAGTGCTATGTGATGTTTTATCACATAGTACTGGGCCCTGTTATATGGTAGTATGACTCCAACCTAACTCTTGGACTGGCCATAAACAGGAATAAATCATCAGGCAACCAATTTAATCACTTGATACCCTGAAGTCTGGCAGATCCTGACAGCTAGTGATTCCATGGCTATGGCAAACAAATGGGGTGACAGAGGACACACCTGTCTGGTTCCTCTCCCCAAGGGAAACGAGGACATAAAACCATTAATCAGGACTTTGAAGATTGATACAAAACTACAATCCATCTTCTGAAGCATGGTACAAAGCTAAATTGTCGGAGGGTCTTCTCGAGGTAGGCCCACTCGACCGAATCAAATGCCTTAGTAGCATCCAGAGAGGACAAGGCCCAATCTTGTTTCCAACCTAACTGTGCAATTACCTGTCTCTCCTTATATTATCAGATGTAGACTGACATGGAATAAATCTGCACTGGTTTGAGTGAATAATTTTGTGAATAACTTTATTTAGGCTATTTGCTATAATTTTGATCAATATTTTATAATCTAAATTTAGCCTTTTCACAACATGCACCGTACTAGTAAAGCGCATGTCGTGTCTCCCCCTTTCATGTGAGCTCAGGCGCTGAGCACACATCTTTCCCGACACATGTCAGCTGTTTTGAACAGCTGACATGTGCCTCCCAACAGCCACGGGTGGAATCGTGATCCACCTGCGGCTGTTAACCCGTTAAATGCAGCTGTCAAACTCTGATAGCGGCATTTAACTCACGCTTCTGGCAAGTGCGCCGGAAATCTCGCCCATCGGTGACCCCATCACGTGATCGTGGGTCACTGATGGGTTGGCATGGTCTCCAACAGACCTCTATGGTTGTCATAGCCAGATAGCTATGAGCACCACCCAAAGGTTGGTGCGCATATCAGTGAGCATTTCTGCTACATACTCGCGATCTGATCATCACCTGTATGTAGCAGAGTCGATCGGACAGCAGCAGCTTCTAGTCTCCCATGGAGACGATTGAAGCATGCAAAAAGTAAAAAAAAAAAGTTTTAAAAAAATAAAATATAAAAGTTCAAATCACCCCATTTCAAATAAAACAATAAAAAAAATTCAAACACATACACATAATTGGTATCGCCGTGTTCAGAATCGCCCATTCTATCAAGCTATAAAAAGAATTAATCCGATTGGTAAACGGCGTAGCAAAAAAAAAAAAAAAAAAAAGTCAAAACCCCAGAATTACGTTTTTTTTGGTAATAAAGGGCGATCAAAAGATCGTATCTACATCAAAGTGGCATCATTAAAATCGTCAGCTCGGCTCGCAAAAAAAAAGCGCTCACCTAGCCCCAGATCCTGAAAAATGTAAACGCTAAAGGTCTCGGAAAATGATGCAAATTTTTTTTTTTTTTTTTTTACACAAACTTTGGATTTTTTTTCACCACTTAAATAAAAAAAAAAAAAAACCTAGACACGTTTGGTGTCTATGAACTCGTAATGACCTGGAAAATTATGTCAGGTCAGTTTTGGCATTTGATGAACATGGTAAAAAAAATAAATCCAAAAACAGTTGTGGAATTACTCTTTTTGCAATTTCACCGCACTTTGAATTTTTTTCCTGTTTTCGAGTACATGATATAGTAAAAAGCAATGGTGTCGTTGAAAAGTACAACTTGTCCTGCAAAAAACAAGCCCTCACATGGCCATATTGACGGAAAAATAAAAAAGTTATAGTAACATAGTTATTAAGGTTGAAGGAAGACTTTAAGTCCATCTAGTTCAAACCATATCCTATCCTAACCTGCCCTAACATGTTGATCCAGAGGAAGGCAAAAAAAACCCCAAGTGGCAAACAGTAAGCTTCACATTGAGGAAAAAAATTCCTTCCCGACTCCACATACGGCAATCAGACTAGCTCCCTGGATCAACGCTATATCTAGGAAACTAGTGAATATAGCCTGTAAATTATACTTTTCAAGAAAGGCATCCAGTGCCTTCTTAAATTTTAGTAGGGAATCACTCATTACAACATTAGACGGCAGAGAGTTCCATAGTCTCACTGCTCTTACAGTAAAGAATCTGCGTCTGTGATTATGGCTAAACCTTCTTTCCTCCAGACGTAGAGGATGCCCCCTTGTCCCCGTCACAGGTCTAAGAGTAAAAAATATCATTAGAAAGGTCTTTATACTGTCCCCTTATATATTTATACATTGTAATAAGATCACCCCTAAGCCTTCGTTTTTCCAAACTAAATAACCCCAAGTGTAATAACCTGTCTTGGTATTGCAGACCCCCCAGTTCTCTAATAACCTTGGTCGCTCTTCTCTGCACCCGCTCCAGTTCAGCTATGTCTTTCTTATACACCGGAGACCAGAACTGAACACAGTATTCTAAGTGTGGTCGCACCAGTGACTTGTATAGAGGTAAAATTATGTTCTCCTCATGAGCATCTATGCCTCTTTTAATGCATCCCATTATTTTATTTGCCTTGGCAGCAGCTGCCTGACATTGGCCACTAAATGTGAGTTTGTCGTCCACCCATACACCCAGGTCTTTTTCAGTGACAGTTTTGCCCAGTGTTTTACAATTAAACACATAATTATACATCTTATTTGTTCTACCCAAGTGCATGACCTTACATTTATCCCATTAAAGCTCATTTGCCATTTATCAGCCCAAGCTTCTAGTTTACATAAATCCTCCTGTAATATAAAATTATCCTCCTCTGTATTTATTACCCTGCAGAGTTTAGTGTCATCTGCAAATATTGAAATACTACTCTGTATGCCCCCTACAAGGTCATTAATAAATATGTTAAAGAGAAGCGGCCCCAATACTGACCCCTGTGGTACCCCACTGCTAACCGTGACCCAGTCTGAGTGTGCTCCATTAATAACCACCCTTTGTTTTCTATCCATGAGCCAGTTCTTAACCCACTTACACATATTTTCCCCTATCCCCATTGTTCTCATTTTATGTATCAACCTTTTGTGTGGCACTGTATCAAAAGCTTTTGAGAAGTCCATGTACACTATGTCCACTGCATTCCCTTGGTCCAGTCCTGAACTTACCCCTTCATAAAAGCTTATCAGATTAGTCTGACAAGAACGGTCCCTCGTAAACCCATGCTGATACTGTGTCATGAGGTTATTCAGCTTCAGATACTCCAATATAGTATCCCTTAAAAAACCCTCCAGGATTTTACCCACAGTAGATGTTAAGCTCACTGGCCTATAATTTCCAGGTTCAGTTTTTGCCCCCTTTTTGAATATTGGCACCACATTTGCTATACGCCAGTCCTGTGGTACAGACCCAGTTATTATGGAATCTTTAAAGATTAAAAATAATGGTCTATCTATAACTGTACTTAATTCCTGCAGTACTCGGGGGTGTATCCCATCCGGGCCAGGGGATTTGTCAACTTTAGTGATTTTTAGACGCCGCCGTACTTCCTGCTGGGTTAAGCAGGTGACATTTAACCCCTTAAGGACAGAGCCATTTTGCAGCTTAATGACCGGGCCAATTTTTACAATTCTGACCACTGTCACTTTATGAGGTTATAACTCTGGAACGCTTTAACGAATCCCGCTGATTTTGAGATTGTTTTTTTCGTGACATATTGTACTTCACGTTAGTGGTAAAATTTCTTTGATATGACTTGTGTTTATTTATGAAAAAAACGGAAATATGGCGAAAATTTTGAAAATTTAACAATTTTCAAACTTTAAATTTTTATGCCCTTAAAATCAGAGAGATATGTCACACAAATTTCTTAATAAATAACATTTCCCACATGTCTACTTTACATCAGCACAATTTTGGGACCAAAATTTTTTTTTGTTACGAAGTTATAAGGGTTAAAAGTTGACCAGCGATTTCTCATTTTTACAACACCATTTTTTTTTAGGGACCACATCACATTTGAAGTCACTTTGAGGGGTCTATATGATAGAAAATACCCAAAAGTGACACCATTCTAAAAACTGCACCCCTCAAGGTGCTCAAAACCACATTCAAGAAGTTTATTAACCCTTCAAGTGCTTCACAGGAGCTGAAGCAATGTGGAAGGAAAAAATTGACATTTAACTTTTTTTGCAAAAGCTTTACTTCGGAACCAAGTTTTTTTTATTTCACAAGTGTTAAAAGAAAAAATGAACCACAAAATTTGTTGTGCAATTTCTTCTGAATACTTCGATACCCCATATGTGGGGGTAAACCACTTTTTGGGCGCGTGGCAGAGGTCGCAAGGGAAGGAGCGCCGTTTGACTTTTTCAACGCAGAATTGGCTGAATGCCATGTCGCGTTTAGATAGCCTCTGATGTGCCTAAACAGTGGAAACACCCCACAAGTGACCCCATTTTGGATACAAGACCCCTTAAGGAACTTATCTAGATGTGTGGTGAGAACTTTGAACCTCCAAGTGCTTCACACAAGTTTATAACCTAGAGCCGTGAAAAAAAAAAAAAATTTTTTTGTCACAAAAATGATCTTTTCACCCCAATTTTTAATTTCCCAAGGGTAATAAGACCGCAAAAGTTTTTGTGCAATTTGTCCTGAGCATGCTGATTCCCCATATGTGGGGGTAAACCACTTTTTGGGAGCACGGCAGAGGTCGCAAGGGAAGGAGCGCTGTTTGACTTTTTCAACGCAGAATTGGCTGGATGCCATGTCGCGTTTAGAGAGCCCCTGATGTGCCTAAACAGTGGAAACCCCCAACAAGTGACCCCATTTTGGAAACTAGACCCCTAAGGAACTTATCTAGATGTGTGGTGAGCACTTTGAACCTCCAAGTGATTCACACAAGTTTATAACGTAGAGCCGTGAAAATAAAAAATCATATTTTTTTCCACAAAAATGATCTTTTCACCCCAATTTTTATTTTCCCAAGGGTAACAAGACCCCAAAAGTTTTTGTGCAATTTGTCCTGAGCATGCCGATACCCCATATGTTGGGGTAAACCACTTTTTGGGCGCACGGCAGAGGTCGCAAGGGAAGGAGCTCCGTTTGACTTTTTCAACGCGGAATTGGCTGGACGCCATGTCGCATTTGTAGAGGCCCTGATGTGTCTAAACAGTGGAAACCCCCCACAAGTGACCCCATTTTGGAAACTAGACCCCTAAGGAACTTATCTAGATGTGTGGTGAGCACTTTGAAGCCCCAAGTGCTTCACAGAAGTTTATAACGCCCGGGCGTGAAAATAAAAAATCATATTTTTTCCACAAACCTGATCGTTTAGTCCCCAATTTTTTATTTTCACAAGGGTAACAGGAGAAATTGGACAACAAAAGTTGTTGTCCAATTTGTCCTGAGTATGCTGATACCCCATATATGGGGGGGGACCACTGTTTGGGCGCACGGCAGGGCTTGGAATGGAAGCAGCACCGTTTGACTTTTTCAAACCAAAATTGGCTGGAATTGAGATTGGACACCATGTCGCGTTTGGAGAGCCCCTGATGCGCCTAAACAGTGGAAACCCCCCACAAGTAACACCATTTTGGAAACTAGACCACCTATGGAACTTATCTAGATCCGCTGTGAGCACTTTGAACCCCCAAGTGTTTCACAAAAGTTTATAATGCCTGGGTGTGAAAAAAAAAAAAATAACAATTTTCCACAAAAATGATTTTTTAGTCCCAAATTTTTGATTTTTCCCAAGTAAATTGGACCCCAAAAGTTGTTGTCCAATTTGTCCTGAGTACGCTGATACCAAATATGTGGGGGGGGGGAAACTGTTTTGGCGCACAGCAGGGCTTGGAAAGGAAGTAATAACGTTTTGGAATGCAGACGTTGGTGGGGGTCATGTTCCGTTTGCAGTGCCCCAGATGAGCCTAAACAGTGGAAAACCCCCACAAGTGACCCCATTTTGGAAACTAGACCCCATAAGGAACTTATCTAGATCTATGGTGAGCACTTTGAACCTCCAAGTGTTTCACAAAAGTTTATAATGCCTGGGTGTGAAAAAAAAAATCAATTTTCCACAAAAATGATTTTTTAGTCCCAAATTTTTGATTTTTCACAAGGAAATTGGACCCCAAAAGTTGTTGTCCAATTTGTCCTGAGTACGCTGATACCAAATATGTGGGGGGGGGGAACTGTTTTGGCGCACAGCAGGGCTTGGAAAGGAAGTAATAACGTTTTGGAATGCAGACGTTGGTGGGGGTCATGTTCCGTTTGCAGTGCCCCAGATGAGCCTAAACAGTGGAAACCCCCCACAAGTGACCCCATTTTGGAAACTAGACCCCTTAAGGAGCTTATCTAGATGTGTGGTGAGCACTTTGAACCCCCTAGTGCTTCACAGAAATTTATAAACGCAGAGCCGTGAAAATGAAAAATCATTTTTTTTTCTCAAAAATGATTTTTTTTAGCCAGCTATTTTTATTTTCCCAAGGGTAATCGGAGAAATTAGAACCCCAAAATTGGTGTGCAATTTGTCCTGAGTACGCTGATATCCCATATGTTGGGGTAAACCACTGTTTGGGCGCACGGCAGGGCTCGGAAGGGAGGGAGCGCCATTTGACTTTTTGAACGCCACATCGTGTTTGGAGACCCCCTGATGTGCCTAAATAGTGGAAATCCCTCAATTCTAGCTCCAACCCTAATCCCAACACACCCCTAACCCTAATCCCAACCCTAATCCTAACCTAAATCCCAACCCTAATTGTAACCCTAACCTTAATTATAACCTTAATTATAACCCTAACCCTAATTGTAACCCTAACCCTAATTCTAACCCTAATTATAACCCTAACCCTAAGGCTAGGTTCATTTTGCGTTTTACCAGCCCGTTCAACACATAGCGTTGACGAGCTGGTAATGGTATAGCATAACGCGATCGCATTATGCTATACCCGCTAGCGCAGAGGAATCAGCAGATGATTCATCTGCGCTAGCGGTGACGGAGCCCAAACGCTGCAGCCCGCGTCCGAGGCTCCGTCACTGAATGATGGCACGTCGCAAACGCATGCCGCTTTACGGCATGCGTCGCGATGCGCCCTCAAATGGGGGTGAATGGCAGCGTTAACGGACTGCGTTACACCGCGTTATACCGCGGTGTAACGCAGTCCGTCTAACGGACTGCCATAACGCAGTATGAACCCAGCCTAACCCTAACGCTAATTATAACCCTTACCCTAAGGCTGCTTTCACACTTCCGGCGGGCGCCTGTCGGCGCCCCCGGCATTTTGCCGCAGCACCGCATCAGAAAACCTGATGCGCCGCCGGCGGCCGCATGCGGTTTTTTGCCGGATGGTTTCTGATGCCCGGAGACATCAGAAACCATCCGGCAAAAACAAAAAACGTTACATGCAGCGTTTTGTCCGGCCGCCGCAATGTACATTTGCGCCGCATCCGGACAAATCCGCATGCAACGCATTGACATGCGGCGCCATCCGGCGCTAATGCAAGTCAATGCAAAAAAACGCATGCGGCGCATCAGATTTTCTGATGCGGCGCTGCGGCTAAATGCCGGGGGCGCCGTCAGGCGCACACCGGATGTGTGAAACCAGCCTAATGCTAACCCTAACCCTAATTATAACCTTAACCCTAATTATAACCCTAACCCTAATTATAACCCTAACCCTAACAGAAAAATGAAAATAAATATAATTTCTACTTTTTATTATATGTCCCTAACTAAGGGGGTGATAAATGGGGGGGTTATGTACTGTTTTTTTTATTTTGATCACTGTGATAGTTTATCACAGTGATCAAAATGTACTTTTATGAGAATGAATGAAAAAAAATTTGAATCTGCCGCCAAAGCAGATGGGCGGGCGCACTGCGCATGCGCCCGCCATTTTTTTTTTTGCAGGGAGAAGAAGCCGGGATCCTGGGGCCTGCGGGAGGACGGAGGACACCGGTAAGTATATGGGGGGGCGATCGGGGGACCGGGGGACCCTCATTTTCTCCCCTCTGATGTGCGATCACATCAGAGGGGAGAGAAATCATTTTTTTTTTTTTTTGCGATCGCGGCTATGCTTGCATAGCCGCGATCGCAACACCGGGATCGGTGAATACCGACCCGGATCATGTTCTCTGGGGTCTCGGCTACCCCCGGTAGCCGAGACCCCAGAGAATATTTGCCCATCCCCCCACCAGCACAGCGGCACATAGCGGCGGGCGCACTGGGCATGCGCCCGCCATTGTCTTAACGGCGCCGGCACCGGGGGACACCGGAGGGCCCGGGGGCCACATGGACTGGATCGGGGGCCACATGGGGGTCCTGGGGACCCTTTTTCTCTGTCCTCTGATGTCCGATGACATCAGAGGACAGAGAAATTAAATGGCACAACTTTTTTTTTTGTTGTTGTTGCGGTCGCCGTTATAGGGTTAATAACGGCGATCGCAACATCGGTGTCGGTAAAAACCGACCCGATTCATGTTCTCTGGGGTCTCGGCTACCCCCGGTAGCCGAGACCCCGGAGAAAATGCGCCTCTGGGGGGCGCTATTCACTTTTTCCACAGCGCCGTTAATTAACGGCGCTGTGGTTTAAGTACCCTTAATGACCGCCGTTAAAAGGCGTATCGGCGGTCGTTAAGGGGTTAATGGAGAAATTTTTTTTATCTCTGATCATGTTATCTGTCATGGGATTTTCTTGTGTAAATACAGTTGAAAAAAAGTCATTTAGCATATTGGCTTTTTCCTCATCCTCATCCACCATTTCACCCAGACTATTTTTAAGGGGACCAACACTATCATTTTTTAGTTTCTTGCCATTTATGTAGTTAAAGAATATTTTGGGATTATTTTTACTTTCTCTGGCAATGAGTCTCTCTGCCTCAATCTTTGCTGTCTTGATTTGCTTTTTACAGAATTTATTCAGTATTCTGTATTTATTTAATGCCTCATCACTACCTACTTGCTTTAATTCCCTAAACGCTTTCTTTTTGTCCCTTATTGCGCCCCTTACAGCTCTATTTAGCCATAGTGGTTTCCTCCTAATTCTAGCATGTTTATTCCCATAGGGTATATACTGTGCACAGGTCCTATTCAGGATACTAATAAACGTCTCCCATTTTCTTTGTGTATTTTTGTCTCAGGATATCGTCCCAGTTTATTGCACCAAGATCATCTCTCATCCGTTGGAAATTTGCCTTCCTGAAGTTTAGTGTCCTTGTAACCCCTCGACTACACATCTTATTAAAGGATACATGAAAGCTTATTATTTTGTGATCACTATTACCCAAGCGACCCCCAACCCTTATATTTGATATGCGGTCTGGCCTGTTGGATAATATTAGGTCTAGCAGTGCCCCCCCTCTTGTTGGGTCCTGAACTAGTTGTGAAAGGTAATTGTCATTCATAGTTGCCAAAAACTTATTACCTTTGCTGGAACTGCAGGTTTCTGTTCCCCAATGTATTTCAGGGTAGTTGAAGTCCCCCATAATAATGACTTCTCCTTGAGTTGCTGCTTTATCTATTTGCTTTACGAGGATATTCTCTGTTGCTTCCATTATTTTAGGAGACTTATAACAAACCCCTATCAGTAATTTATTATTTTTCCCCCCTCCCCTAATCTCCACCCACAGAGACTCTACATCTTCATTAGATTCACAGATATCACGCAGGATGGGTTTTAAGGATGATTTTACATATAAACACACACCCCCACCTCGCTTATTTTTACGGTCATTTCTAAACAGACTATAGCCCTGTAAATTAACCGCCCAGTCGTGGCTCTCATCCAGCCAAGTCTCAGATATCCCCACCATGTCATAATTATGTTCCAACAAAATTAATTCTAATTCCGCCATTTTGTTGGTGAGGCTTCTAGCATTAGTATACATGCACTTTATGTATCTCTCTGAACCTCTATTCTTTCTTAAATTATTAACTGTTCTAACCCCACTCCCCATGCCACCCCCACCCCCAATTTCATTATTTGTGCCCAGGTCTCTATCTGCACTGCCTTCCCCTCCTATAAAATGAATACCCTCCCCCCTAGTCCCTAGTTTAAAGACTTATGGCTCTAGGAAGAAGGGGAGTGAAAAACAGGAATGCAAAAATGAAAAAGGGCTCCATCATGAAGGGGTTACTAAAGACATGGGTGTATATGATACACAATCTTCAGGAAGCTTATCTGTTTTTAGAGTTACTACGATATTGGCATCGTACAAAGATTTTGGTAGAGAGCCTTGTTCTGGTGAGTAATTATATACTTAGATGAGGGCCAGTTGGTCTAAATATCTTCGATAGACTTCCAGAAGGATTTCATCTGGACCCAGAAACTTCCCTTGCGCCATACCTCTGGCAACTTCCATTATCTCTTTTTCAGTAATAGGAGTCCATAGGATCACAGCACTATCCTTTACAAGGATCTTGAGATTTATACCATCCAGATATTCTACTACACATTTGAGGTGGGGGAAGTGATCAGCTCTAGTAATATTGGGAAATGAACTGAAACGCCCCTAGTAGATATTACAGGTGTGACTCCAACTGATGTATCTCCTCACTTCTGAACACATAGTCAATTCTGGACAACGTATTTCTAGGGAGAGTATGACAAGAGTACACTCTAGAATCACCATCTCTCACCCTCCAGAGGTCCAGCCATCCCAGCTCACCCACAAAAGGCTGTAGACATGAAGGCCCCTGAGCACCATGCTGTTAACTTTTTGAGGGTCCAATTATAAGGTAAAGTCCCCTAAACAGAATGTTGGAGCAGATGTGGCTGCGAATATAGCAGTCTCTTTTAAGACTTCCAGATTAGCTGTAGGGGAATTGCATATTGCTAGGGTGACAATGGGTGAATAAATGAAAATATAGCATCCTTCGGCGTCAGACTGTAAAGATACTACCTCCCACCTAAGGGATTTCTGCAGAAGCACTGAAACTCCCATAGAGTAGAATGTGTGATAAAAGAGTACAGGGACCCCTGTAGCCAGGGCATCAGCAAGAGACTACTTGTGCTTGGGGTACAACCTGTCATGTTCATTGATACAATTTTGGGGTATAAACAATGCTTTGATAGCTCTTTAATTGCATTTTTTTGTGGTAGATGCTGCAAAAAAAAAAAAAAAAAAACAGCATTATCTGGTGTTTCAATTTTTTTTCCTTTACAATGTTTACCATACAGGTTACATAACTTGATATTTTGCTATATCAGACTTTTTTTCTTTAATAAATTTGTTTTAAATGGGGGAAAAGCTGTGTGATTTGATTTTTTTGCTTGTTTTTTTTATCCCCTTTGGGGACTTGAACCTGCATCTAATCACTTGTTCTACATACTGCAATACAATTGTTATTATACAAGTAACGTCACAGTCTACTATGAGGCCCAGACGTGATGGTATAGTGTAGCAGGAAGGGATTAAAATACCTGGTGCTTTCCTTTTTAATCAGTCTGGTAAAGTTCCTCTTTATACTCTGAAACTGATCAGTCCACATTAGGGGAAAGTGATCCAGATTACAAACTGGATTTAACATGGCGGGGGGAGCGCAGCTGATCGCGGCCGGGTGTCAGCTGTTTATCACAGCTGATAATCACAGATCTAGATAAGTTCCTTAGGGGGTCTAGTTTCCAAAATGGTGTCACTTGTGGGGGGTTTCCACTGTTTAGGCGCATCAGGGGCTCTCCAAACACGACATGGCATCCAATCTCAACTCCAGCCAATTTTAGTTTGAAAAAGTCAAACGGCGCTCCTTCCCTTACGAGCTCTGCCGTGTGCCCAAACAGTGGTTTTCCCCCACATATAGGGTATTGGCGTACTCAGGAGAAATTGCACAACAACTTTATCTGCCCATTTTCTCCTTTTACCCTTGTGAAAATAAAAAAAAGTTTGTAAAATCATTTTTGTGGCTAAAAAGTTAAATATTAATTTTTTCCTTCCACGTTGCTTCAGCTCCTGTGAAGCACCTGAAGGGTTATTAAACTTCTTGAATGTGGTTTTGAGTACCTTGAGGGGTGCAGTTTTTAGAATGGTGTCACTTTTGGGTATTTTCTGCTATATAGACCCGTCAAAGTGACTTCAAATGTGAGGTGGTCCCTAAAAAAATGGCTTTGTAAATTTTGTTGTAAAAATGAGAAATCACTGGTCAACTTTTAACCCTTATAATTTCCTAACAAAAAAAAATGTTGGTTGCAAAATTGTGCTGATGTAAAGTAGACATGTGGGAAATGTTATTTCTTAACTATTTTGTGTGACATATTTCTCTGTTTTAAGGGAAAAAAAATTCAAAGTTTGAAAATTGCAAAATTTTCAAAATTTGCCATATATGCGTTTTTTTCAAAAATAAATGCAAGGTATATCGAAGAAATTTTACCACTAACGTGAAGTACAATATGTCACGAGAAAACAATCTCAGAATCGCGAAGATCCGTTGAAGCGTTCCAGAGTTATAACCTCATAAAGAGACAGTGGTCAGAATTGTAAAAATTGGCCCGGTCATTAACCTGCAAACCACCCTTGGGGGTGAAGGGGTTAATATTTGGACACCTGCTATTTATTGTGAACTGGAGGGTCGTTTTAAATAAATTATACAGCTGTACTGTCAAATGTCAGCTACAGTGCCTTGCAAAAATATTCGGCTCCCTGGAACCTTCAACCTTTTCCCACATATTATGCTTCACCAAAAATTTACATTTGGTATCTTTGTTTGAAGAATCAACAAGTGGGACACAATTATGAAGTTGAACGAAATTTATCGGTTATTTTAAATTTTTGTGGAAATACAAAAACTGAAAAGTGGCCCCTTTAACTTAATGCTTTGTTGCGCCACCTTTTGCTGCGATTACAGCTGCAAGTCGCTTGGGGTATGTCTCTATCAGTTTTGTACCTCGAGAGACTGAAATTATTGCCCATTCTTCCTTGGCAAACAGCTCTAGATCAGTGAGGTTGGATGGAGATCGTTTGTGAACAGCAGTTTTCAGCTCTTTCCACAGATTCTCGATTAGATTCAGGTCTGGACTTTGACTTGGCCATTCTTACACCTGGATAGGTTTATTTGTAAATCATTCCATTGTAGATTTTGCTTTATGTTTGGGATCATCGTCTTTTGCAGACTCCAACAGGTTTTCTTCAAGAATGGTCCTGTATTTGGCTCCATTCATCTTCCCATCAATTTTAACCATCTTCCCTGTCCCTGCTGAATAAAAGCAGGCCCAAACCATGATGCTGGTGGGCCACCACCATGTTTGACAGTGGGGATGGTGTGTTCAGGGTGCTGAGCTGAGTTGCCTTTACGCCAAACATATCGTTTGGTATTGTTGCCAAAAAGTTTGATTTTGGTTTCATCTGACCAGAGCACCTTCTTCAACATGTTTGGTGTGTCTCCAGGTGGCTTGTTGCAAACTTTAAACAACACTATTTATGGATATCTTTGAGAAATGGCTTTCTTCTTGCCACTCTTCCATAAAGGCCAGATTTGTGCACTGTACGACTGATTGTTGTCCTATGGACAGACTGTCCCACCTCAGCTGTAGATCTCTGCAGTTCATTCACAGTGGTCATGGGCCTCTTGGCTGATCTCTGATCAGTCTTCTCCTTGTTTGAAATGAAAGTTTAGATGGAGAGCCAGGTTTTGGTAGATTTGCAGTGGTATGATACTCCTTCCATTTCAATATGATCGCTTGCACATTGCTCCTTGGGATGTATAAAGTTTTGGAAATCATTTTGAATCCAAATCCAGCTTTAAACTTCTCCACAACAGTATCACTAACCTGCCTGTTGTGTTCCTTGGTCTTCATGATGCTCTCTGTGCTTCAAACAGAACCCTGAGACTATCACAGAGCAGGTACATTTATACGGAGACTTGATTACACACAGGTGGATTATATTTATCATCAGTAGTCATTTAGGACAACATTGGATCATTCACAATGAGTTAACTTCTGGAGAGAGAGTTTGCTGCACTGAAAGTAAAAGGGGCCGAATAATATTGCATGCCCCACTTTTCAGTTTTTGTATTTCCACAAAAATTTAAAATAACCAATAAATTTCGTTCAACTTCACAATTGTGTCCCACTTGTTGATTCTTCACCAAAAATTTACATTTGGTATCTTTATGTTTGAAGCATGATATGTGGGAAAAGGTTGAGAAGTTCCAGATGGCCGAATACTTTTGCAAGGCACTGTATGTTGCTGCCCAATAATGATAAAACCACTATGCTAATAGTTTCCACAGGCTTATATGTACTAATTATTTACACATCAAAGCTCATCATACACAAAATACAATGCTAAACTATATGATCATCTGGCTGACAGCTATTTTCCCATAACAATTTCAAGAGTCTGTAATCAGCTGCTGGATAATGCAATCCCAAGGCACATGAAGGTGTTAGCCTAGACAAGACAAAGCAGTGAGTCTGTCCAGTGCTTTTTAGTACACATGGATATTATACAGGGAAGGCCCCCTGCACAGTATGTTCCTCTACAAGCCAGAACTGAGAACTGTATTCTTGTATTACATGCAAAACCGAATATGCGGTAAACCTAATTCCTAAAAGTGGATGATAAATAATGCAGTAAATGCCTTGAGTGTGTTAAAGGGAATGCATTTGTACAAATAAAATATTAGTACTTGATATTGACACAATATTTTACAATACCACTACTGAGGCTGTATGAAAACTGTGACTACTTTGATGGCTGTCAGCATCATTTTAGAAATGTTACAAAATGTATGATGTATGTCTGTAATAGCAACTGATATGAAACAGGCAGAGCTCTAAGTCAGGTCTGACCTGTTTGCTCCACTACGACATAATACATAGACAATGATAAGTATGCCACAGAGCTGTGGCTGACGAGCCACTTTCCTGTAGCCACCCATATTTGCAATGTCAAAGGCTTAAAAAAAAAAAAAAAAAGGGGGGGGACTATTTCTAAACATGTTTGCACGCCACCTACAACATTTTTCCAGGACCTTCTTGCATCAGTTCTTTCCCTTTACAATACACTTATAAATCTGTTCTATTGTGTCTGTTCTTGGAGAGAATACAGAAGATTAGGTTAACAATTTACTATCCAAATTTAGTCGACTAGTTCTAAATGCATCTTCTAAGAGGTGCAAAGTTATCAGTGATAAATATTTCCAGTCTTACTCACCCGCTTCTTTGACACAGTTCTCTGCACTGTCTGATTCATGTGGTGTTTGTTCTAGGTCAGAATGACTGGAATTCTACAAGTAAAGCAGAAGATGCCACATACACGGTGTTACCATAAGCTTCAACTTTGCCAGAATCTTTAGGATGTCTTATGCAATTCATCTCCAATCTAGTCATATTCCACTTTCTATTAAATCCTTACCTGAATTTTGCTGCATTGTTCTGAACTTGGCTCTGCCGAAGTTGATGAAGGAGTGTTGCAACTACTTCCATCCTTCACCGGAAAAATAAGCAGAAAGATAGCAAGAAATTATGGACAACATATAACAATTGTGTTATAAATGAACATGTGATACAGTTCAGTAACTGTTGATAAGATGTAAGATAATCCCTTTATATGGCTAAACAAATATTCATTTTTTTTTTATTAAAATTCTATAAAAAAATGCATATAGTTAAGAGAAAGTGAGACTTTGTAAGCATAGGAAAAAATGCTAATTGACAAAATGATGTTATCACACGCTTCTCTTTGTATTTACAGTTTTGATGCATAATAATATATACCGTAATCTTCTTAATAAACAAAATACCGTATATAAATTGTGAGATGGTTTATGTGAAAAGTTATTTTGCTATAAGGTAATATTGTTAAAGGGAATCTGTCATTAGATTCTTGCCCCCTAATCTGAGAGCACCCTAATGTAAAGACATCATGCGATGTAGCATCCCCTTTCAGCAGCGATGTAGCATTTCCTTGGCTGCTTAAAGGGGATGTCCCGTCCAAATCAATAAGTCAGCAGTGACTACAGACTAACGAATACTTTATGCGCTGCAAGGATTTGACTGTTCCTGAGCTGACACCAGAGGGTATGTACCGTATTTTTCGGCCTATAAGATGCACCGGACCATAAGACGCACCCCAAATTTTCAGAAGGAAAATAGGGAAAAAAAAATAATGTGTCAAATGGGGGTCCGTCTTACAGTCCGAATTCAGCTTACCAGTGAAGGGATCAGCACAGTTAGAGGAGTGCTCACAGCGGTCGTTCGGTGTTGCAGGGGTGCTCTGTGGGGTGGCTGTGCACTGTGGGGTGGCTGTGCACTGTGGGGTCGCAATATACTTACAAATCCTGTGGCGGCATTCCCGTGGCGACGCCTCCAGTGGCCATCTTTCCGGAGGCCCCTGGCGGCCATCTTTCAGGAGGCCACCGCGTTGCAGCAGCGGAGCTGCGGGGGGCTTCCAGGCTATGACAAAATGCCGGCGGAGCCCCCCACGCAGCACAGAGCCCCGCGGCCGCCACATCACAGAGCCCCGACACCACCGCACCACAGAGCACAGGGAGGCTGCATCGGGACCGCCGCCGCCACTGGATTTGTAAGTATATTGCGACCATAAGACGCACCCCCATTTTCCCCCCAAAATTTTTTGGGGAAAAAGTGCGTCTTATGGCCCGAAAAATACGGTATATGTTATACATACTTCCGGCCAGAGCCCGACCAGTGGGCGCAGCCTCATTCCATAAACTTGCTCCATAAAAGTGTACGCAGTGAGTCCGCACCCACTGGACGGGCTCTGGCTGGGAGTATGTATAAAACATACATACCCTCCGATCCCAGGTCAGAAACAGGCGAATCCCTGCAGAGCACAGTGCGCGCGCTGGGGGAATTCATAAGTCTGCAGTCACACAGAGTGACTACAGACTTATCAATTTGGCCCGGACAACCCTTATGTAGTTTTGATAAAATCCTTGTTTTATCAGCAGGACAGTATCACTAAAAGCCTAGTAAACCTGCTGTCAGATAGTCAAGCATATGCATGAGCTTTGTATAACCCGCCCACCAACACCACTGATTGGCAGCTTTCTGTCTACACTGTACATGTGCAGAAAGCTGCCAATCAGCGGTGTCGGCGGGGTTATCCAGAAAACTGCTAGATCTACAGCAAACTCACAGCCAGAAGCTCAGTAACTGATACATCCCTGGAATCAGGGTCTCTGCCTCTACAAACACGCTGCTCCCAGCAAAACAGATTAATTTTAAGCATTTAAAGAGAATTTGGCACCAGGTTTTTGCCACCTATTTTGTGAACAGCATAACGTAGAGACAAAGACCCCGAATCCATACTTACTGGGCTGCTTGTTGCAGTTTTGATAAAATCACTATTTTATCAGCAGGAGATTATCACTAGGGTACTAGTAATCCTGCTGCCATGTTGTCTCACATATTTATGAGCTCTGTATTACCCTGTCCCTACCACTGAGTGGCAGCTCTCTGCCTATGTACAGTGTATACAGAAAGGTATGAAATCATAAAAGACTTTATTCTGGATGTGTTTGTTTACCATATAACTATAGGATTAGTAATGGATAGGTGTCTTATAGAGGCTTCTCCATTACTAAAGGGTATGCCACACTAAGCGAGATCGCTAGCGAGATTGCTAACGAGATCGCACCTGCGTCACCATTTATGACGCAGTAGCGATCTCGTTAGCGACTTTAGCTGTGTGTGACATGTAGCAGCGATGTGGCCCCTGCTGAGATGTCGCTGATCGCTCATGAACGTTCTGAGCCGTTTTTTGGTCGTTGGTGTCCCGCTGGTGAGCCTGAATCGCTGAGTGTGACACCCTTTATGAACGACTTCACCAGCATCGCAGGTGGGACTAGGTTTTCCCAACGACCGCAGAGGTCGTTATACAGAACGCTGATGAGATGTGTTTGGAACCACAGATCACTGATGAGATGTGTTTGGAATCACACAGCTAAGTCGCTAACGAGATCGCTACTGCGTCATAATGGTGACGCAGGTGCGATCTCGTTAGCGATTTCGCTAGCGATCTCGCTTAGTGTGGCATACCCTTAAGCCGTGGGCTTGATGTCACCTGACAATACAACGGTGACATCAACCCACAAATATAAACCCCACTTGCCACAGCTACAGGGCAAGTGGGAAGAGCCGGGCAAAGCGACAGGATTGTCGCATCTAATAGATGTGCCTTTTCTGGGCAGCTATGGGCTGCTATTTTTAGGCTGGTGGGGGGTTCAATATCCATGGCCCCTTAGCCTGAAAATACCAGCCCCCAGCTATGAGCTTTTAGCAAGGCTGGTTGTCAAAAATGGGGGGGGACCCCACGCCTTTTTTTTTTATTATTTATTTAAATAATTTAAAAAAAAACAGCATGAGGACCCCTCTAATCTTGATAACCAACATTGCTGAAGCTGACAGCTAATGGTTGCAGCCCCTAGCTGTGAGTTTTGTCTGGCTGGCTATAGAAAATACAGGCTAACCCACGCCGTTGTTTTCATTTATTTATAGCCAGATCAGCCGCTCCTGCTGTCACTGTTATTAGCAGCAGCAGGGGTAGGCTGATGGGAGTAATAGTCCCAATATGGAGTATTGCAACGTTCAGTAGAAATTATGGGCCAAATTTTGGTGCCATTTTTACCCATTTCTTGTGTGAAAATGTAAAATCTTTGGCTAAAACAAGAATTTGGTGGTAAAAATGTAGTTATTTTGTCTTCAGTGCCCAATGGTATAAAATTCTGTGACACACCCTTGGTGTCAATATGATCACTGCATCCCTAGATGAATTCATTGAGAGGTGTAGTTTGTAAAATGGGGTCACTTATGAGGGGGGGGGTTCTGCTTTTCTGGCACCTCATGGGCTCTCCTAGTGGGTCATAGGCACCTGCAAACCATAACAGTAAAATCTGGTGCTTCTTGGCTTCTGAGCTTTGCACTGTGCCTGAAAATATTTCACGATTACATGTAGGGTATTGGCGCACTCAGGAAAAAATGAACCTCAGTTTGTTGTAAGAAAAAAAATTCCAATTAGCCCTTACAAAAATTAAAAACTTGAGGTTAAAATAACATTTCAGTGGTAAAAATGTAGTTTATTCTTTCTTCACCGCTCAGTGGTATAAAATTCTGGGAGGCACATGTGGTGTTAATATGATCACTGCACCCCTAGATGAATTCATTGAGGAGTGTAGTTTGTAAAAGGAGTTCAGATATAAGGGGTTTCTGTTGTTCTGGCACCTCATGGGCTCTGCCAATGTTACATGGCACCCTCAAACCATTCCAGCAAAATTTGAACTCCAATTTGGCACCTCTTCCCTTCTGAGCTTTGCACTGTGCCTCAAAAGTAGTATTCCCCTACATATGGGGTATCAGCGTATTCAAGAGAAATTACAAAACAACTTTTGAGGACCAATTTCTCCTGTTACCCTTGGTAAAATAAAAAAAATGGGGGCGAAAAGATCATTTTTGTGGAAAAAATAGGATTTTTTATTTTCACGGCTCTGCGTTATAAACTTCTGTGAAGCACATGGGGGTTCAAAGTGCTCCCCACACATCTAGATAAGTTCCTAGGGGGGTCTAGTTTTCAAAATGGTGTAACTTGTGGGGGGTTTCCACTGTTTTGGCACATCAGGGGCTCTCGAAACGCGACATGGTGTTCGATCTCAATTCCAGCCAATTTTGCGTTAAAAAAGTCAAAAGGCGCTCCTTCCCTTCCGAGCTCTGCCGTACGCCCAAACAGTTGTTTACCTGCACATACGGCGTATCAGTGTACTCAGGACAAATTGCACAACAACTTTTGGTGTCCAATTTCTCCTGTTACCCTTGAGAAAATGAAAAAATTTGGATCTGTGGTAAATATTTTGTGAAAAAAGTTAAATGTTTATTTTTTTTTTTTTTAAATATTCCAAAAATTCCTGCAAAGCAACTGAAGGGTTAATAAAATTCTTGAATGTGATTTTGAGCACCTTCAGGGGTGCAGTTTTTAGAATGGTGTCACTCTTGGGTTTCTTCTATCATATAGACCCCTCAAAGTGACTTTAAATGTGATGTGGTCCCTAAACAAAATGGTGTTGGAAAAATGAGAAATTGCTGGTCAACTTTTTGATTCCAAAATTGTGTTGATGTAAAGTAGACATGTGGGAAATGTTACTCATTAAGGATTTTGTACGACATATTTCTGTGATTTAAGGGCATGAAAATTCAAATTTGGAAAATTGTGAAATTTTCGCCAAATTTCCATTTTTTTTTTTCACAAATAAATACAAGTCATATCAAAGATATTTTACCAATATAATGAAGTACAGTTAGTCACAAGAAAATCTCAGAATCACCGGGATCCATGGAAGCGTTCCAGAGTTATTACCTCATAAAGCGACAGTGGTCAGAATTGTAAAAATTGTCCTGGTCACATGCAAACCACCATTGGGGGTAAAGGGGTTAACATGTCACATATATAGAAAATAAACATTTATGTTAGTCCCAAGTATGACTCCCTCCTTATCTAACATTTAAACAGGTACCCCTGTTTTTCTTTTGACTAATGGTAAAGCATACATAATGCAAAACGACTACTTAGAAGAAGCAGGGGTAATACAATACTCGCAAAAGATGTGTATATCAGCACAGTGAACCCTCATAAGGACATTTTGGGTCATCACTAACAATATGACAGGCCACATTTTTACTAGATTGTCAACCATATAGGGGTCACATTAAATCTATCAAAATTTTTGGTGTTAGATTTGTTTGGGCTAGCAGTCAGACTCAATCTACATTCATTTGAATCTATTATACTGTCCGGATTCCAGACTGCAAAAGTGCTTGACTGACTGCAAGCCTCCTGACTTGAATGAGCGATCTTATACACATATGAGGCTGTTACTTGAAGACAAGCATATAGGAGGCTGTTACTTTGAGTCAGACCACAAACAGACCATATGGTAAGCTTGTGTGACCCCAAGCATTGGCAGTTTTATTTTTTCATCCTGCTGCATGTGACAACACTTACTTGAAAATTAGTGCACACAGAGCGAACAGCATGGTAACACATCTCTCTGTTCCGCAGAGACCCAAACAGATACTGAGGGGGAAAATGGAAATACCTTTAAATATTAAAATATTTGAAAAGTTTGATATATGTTGCACGATATCCATTAACAAGTGGAAAATCAGTACAATACAATATCATATGCTGAGAAATATCCATATTAGGTGCATACAGGGTTAATTATTAATAAAATGTGAGCGATGTTATAACATTAGATTAAGGAATTGAGTGGTAGGCTGTATCTATCAATTGATGAGCTGCTTATAATATCCCTCACAGCCTATTATTAATTAACCATGTATGGACTTTATGGATATTGCACTGCCTACGAGACTGTATTTTACACAATACAGTATAATGGATTTCATTGTAGCAAATAAGAGGAGATTATACATGTTATATATACATATACATCTCTGGCAAAAATTAAGAGACCACCAGATCAAAACCCTGTCATGGGCAGCCCATTCTCCAGACCTGAACCCCATTGAAACCTCTGGAATGTAATCAAGAGGAAGATGGATAGTCACAAGCCATCAAACAAAGAAGAACTGCTTAAATTATTGCGCTAGAAGCAGTGTGAAAGACTGGTGGAAAGCATGCCTAGACGCATGAAAGCTGGTTTTAAAAATCATGGTTATTCCACAAAATATTGATTTCAGAACTCTTTGAGTTAAAACATTAGTATTGTTGTTTCTAAATGATTATGAACTTGTTTTATTTGCATTATTTGAGGTCTGAAAGCACTGGGGGTTTTTTTTTTTACATTTTGACCATTTTTCTTTGTCAGAAAAAAAATACAACATGTAGTGCTTGGAAATTCGGAGAAATGTCAGAAGTTTATAGACTAAAAGAACAATTAACATTTTACTCAAAAATATACCTATAAAGAGAAAAATCAGACAAACTGAACATTTGAAAGTGGTCTCTTAATTCTTGCCAGAGCTGTATATATTTTACTGTATCCACTTTACTGTATTGATTCTATTAAATTTGTATTTACTAAATACGGTACATCTGGTCTGTACACACCATGTTTGCCTGAAAGAGGCCCTAGCTTCAAGGGAAAAAAATGCCACATTGTCTAAAAAATACGATAAGTGGGGACCTTATTAGACTATAAAACACTTTTTAGCAAAAAAAAAAAAAAAAATCTTGCCAGAGCCATGTAGGTGTGTGAGTATGTAGCAGAACCATGTGTCTGCACTCGAGTAAGTTGAAGAGCTGTGTGTGTATGTATGTAGCAGAGATGTGTGTGTTCGATGTAGCAGAGAAGAGTTATGTAGCAGAACAGGGTATGCTCAGCAGAGGTGTATGCATGCAGCAGTGTTGTGCAATGCAGAGAGTGTACATAATGTGCATGGTGTAAAACTAAGTGTGAATAATTCAAGGTGCAGAGACACACTAACAACAGATTAATTAGCTACCTCTCATACCTTAGTACTTGTAGATTAGTGATATTGACCACCCCCATTTCTTTACACCACCAGGGAAGTTAACAGAAAATAGGAAAAACATATTTCCTACTATCTAAACCTGGGGTGCGTCTCATAATAAGGCCACATTCACACGGTCAGTATTTGGCCAGTATTTCCAATCAGTATTTGTAAGGTTTCGGCTTACAAATACTGATGTAAAATACTGACTGACCAAATACTAAACATGTGAACATGGCTTAAGGTGCATCCTTAAGTCTGAAAAATACAGCATTTGGAATTTTGTAAGAAACATCAGTTGCCTGCCAAAAACTTGTGGGTTGCTTGCACCAACACACACTCTCATACACGACGTTACTCACATTTTATTCTATAATTTTTCAACTTTACTTTTACAGCAAGCTACATAGGAGTCACTGAAAAAAAAATAATTTCTTCTTTGCTCAGGAAACTCCAGTGACACTGGAATGTTAGCGTGTGTGAGCAAAAAAAATTGGATATGTAAACACACTCCATAAAAAAAAAAATAACACATAAAAGAGGGAAGAAAATGACAGCAACCAAAGGGAGTTTGATTCACGCTAGCTTCTCTCGCCTTTCTAACAAAAAAGTGAAGGTAGGTGAATTTTTATGAAGGTTCTTTTTACAGTGGATTCTAAAGAAATTCGGATGTGTATATGGCTCCCATGTTACATAAAATACATTTTATTATTTGTGTTTATTTAAACTGAATAGTTTAGTCTACTCTGCTATCATTCCACAGAGAGGAAAAGGTATCCAGGACATATGCTTTCAAAATGGAGCAAAAACATCACAGTTTTGGTCTCCATTGGTATATTAGGACCCTATGGGTACATTTGACAGCATATAAATAGGACAAACAGGTTGGGGTAGCCTAATGCTGTAGATGCAATTTATTACCAGTATAAAACATTTATTTACCATAAGTAGACATTAAAATGTTTACCAGCACCCAATAAGATCATTTGTACCTTCAGAACATAGCCAGTTTAATAAACATGAAGCCCAATTATAGCCACACTCACCTTGTCCCCATCAGTGGTTCGAACACTCAATGCATTAGGCACCAGCAAAGCTGTATTGGCTTTTTTAACAATAATCACTGAACTGACAGGAATCAAGATCTGTACATGAAATGAATACGAGCTGGTTAATACAAAGAAAATGCCACGGGCTTCATACAGTAGTATCTTTGCTAAGTTATGAGCAAATATATGGAACCCTTCAAGTCGTATGTAAACTAAGGCATAAATCACATGAATGTCGGAGCTCCTGGAGACAAACACTGCTGTTTAAAAGGAAAGTTATTTTTGAAATACAATTCACCTGACCAAAGCATTTCTTACATCACATTGGTAAAAATTACAAAATGCAACAATAAAAACATGTTACAAATTAAAACGGTACTTCTGTCCATATAACAACAGCTAGTGGAGAAGCATGTGACTAGAGATAAGCGAATATTTCAATGTTTGGTTCGGCTCACGATCGCCGAATTTGCAATATTATGCAGAGCACAAAAGCAGGTGTTTCCAAGCTATGTGACAGTGTGGGAAACACCAGTGTAGCGCTTCTGATCAACGGTGAAATCATCCCCGCCGGTCAGAGAGCCGCGTTCCCACACTGTCAGAAGACAGCGTGATCGCTCAGCTGTGATCTGAGGTATAAAGTTTACCTCCGGTCACTGGTGTCAGCTGATGGGACTACTGATCCCATCAACTGACACTTGTTGCCGCTAATAACAGTGAGAACAGGGGCGGCGGATGGGAGTATTCATAAGCTGGCGCCTGCGCTGTAAATAAATAATTAAAAAAAAAAAAAAACCTGCGTGGGTTCCCCTGTATTTTTGATAACCAGCCAGGCAAAACTCACAGCTGGGGCTTCAACCCTCAGCTGATTACAAAAAAAACATGTGTGGGCATGAGATTTCTGAAATCTCATAGGCTTTGCTGGTACTGTAAAAAGCAGCTGAAAATTAGCATAAAAAAAGCAGGAAAAAGCGTTTTTGCTGCGTTTTTTTTCTGCAGCAAACCTGATTTCTTGGCAGGAAAGAAGCTGCGGCAAAAACGCATGTTTAGGTTTGTTTTTGGTGCGTTTTTGTTGAAGTTTTGGTGTTTCTTTGTGCATGCTGATAAAGCTGAGTGACCCCCAGAGAAAAAAAAAAAAACTACTACCTGTAGAACCACACCTCTACATCCTTTGAAAAGGGGGAAAATCATGTGCCGCTTACAGTAAAATCACAGAGTGACAGAGGTTAAAATAGAAATATATATATATATATTAATATATATATATAAACACAATACACATACAGACCAAAAGTTTGGACACACCTTCTCATTCAATGATTTTTCTGTATTTTCATGACTATGAAAATTGTAGAATCACACTGAAGGCATCAAAACTATGAATTAACACATGTGGAATTATACATTACACTTTACAAAAAAGTGTGAAACAACTGAAAATATGTCTTATATTCTAGGTTCTTCAAAGTAGCCACCTTTTGCTTTGATTACTGCTTTGCATGCAGAAAAGGTGAACGGATGGATTCTACATGCCTGGTTCCCACCGTGAAGCATGGAGGAGGTGGTGTGATGGTGTGGGGGTGCTTTGCTGGTGACACTGTAGGGGATTTATTCAAAATTGAAGGCATACTGAACCAGCATGGCTTGCATTTGCAGCGGCATGCTATTCATCCAGTTTGCGTTTAGTTGGACCATCATAAATTTTTCAACAGGACAGTGACCCCAAACACCTCCAGGCTGTGTAAGGGCTATTTGACCAAGAAGGAGAGTGTTGGGGTGCTACGCCAGATGACCTGGCCTCCACAGTCACCAGACATGAACCCAATCGAGATGGTTTGGGGTGAGCTGGACCACTCACCGCTTCAATTTTGAATAAATCCCCAACGGTATCACCAGCAAAGCACCCCCACACCATCACACCACCTCCTCCATGCTTCACGGTGGGAACCAGGCATGTAGAGTCCATCCGTTCACCTGTTCTGCGTGCAAAGCAGTAATCAAAGCAAAAGGTGGCTACTTTGAAAAACCTAGAATTCAAGACATATTTTCAGTTATTTCAAACTTTTTTGTAAAGTGTAATGTATAATTCCACATGTGTTAATTCATAGTTTTGATGCCTTCAGTGTGATTCTACAATTTTCATAGTCATGAAAATACAGAAGAATCTTTGAATGAGAAGGTGTGTCCAAACTTTTGGTCTGCACTGTATATATATCTACCGTAAATATACACACACACATAGAATACATAGATATATAGATGTCATTGACAAATACTATATATATATATTGTAGGATATAATATTTAATACCATTTATTTATATACTAATAAAAATAAAGATACCACAATCCCAGACTTTTTATGTTTATTTATTTTATATATATTTTATATATATATTATATATATAAGTTTATATTATAATTTACATAGATAGAGGTAAAGCCAGATATTCATATGCCGTGTAGTGTAAAATCACTGCAGGAGCTGACAGCATAGAAGAGATGGATTACATACAGTAGATACATATAGAATAGGTAGATATACAGATATCTGTTACAAATACAATTAGTACAGTGTGTGTACAGCTTACTGTACATGTATGTAATAAAAGATTATTTTTCTGAAAAAAATGGCATGGGCTCCCGCATAGTTTTCGTAACCAGCAGAGGGAAAGCCGACGGCTGGGGGGGCACGATGTTTATAGCCTGGGAAGGGGGTAATACCCATGGAGCTTCTCAGGCTATTAATATCAGCTCACAGCTGTATACTTAGAGTTTACTGACTATTAAAATGGGGGACCCAAAAAAGTGACGTAGGGTCCCACTATATTTTATAACCAGCAAAGGCTATGCAGACAGCTGCGGGCTGATATTAATAGCCAAAGAAGTGGCCATGTATACTGCCCCCCCCCCACCCAGGCTAAAAACATCAGCTCTCAGTCGCCCCAGAAAAAGTGCATCTCTAAGATGCGCCAATTCTGGCACTTAGCCAGAACCTGTATATGCTTTTCTTAACTAAAAGGGCATACCCTGACTGGTGATAGGTACTGTTTAATTAATGTATAAGGAACATAAAAGTAAAAATGTAATCAGTAACAGAGGAGACTAGAACAGTGCTCACAATGTAATGAAAAGTGCACCAATCTCTATGACCCCCTACATTACTTTGTTAGTGCATGCTGGCTGGAAAACATAGGCTGTTCTGTCAGATGTACCATGATAAAGGAAAGTAGTATGACGGGTTTTGCAGAAGGGTAGATCTTATGCTAAGTTGTCAGGAAATACATGTTTGAGACAACACAGTTGGCAAGTATGATGCATATACAAGGCATAGGAAAGAAACCTTTTGAGTACTATGTTGTGGTTTTGTGCTATACTGTACACCTATATTGTGTGAATTATTTGCCACTAATGTGTATAGTTGTCCTAAAGTATGTAGTCCCATAGCTTCCAGTACCACCGGTTTGCAGATGACACTATAATCTACTTATCTGGCACAGAAGTCACCTGCCCAGAAAGTCTATGAGCCATATCCTTCTTTTCCGATCACACTTCCTAAAGCTCAATGAGGACAGAACCGACTCATCAACTTTCCTCCATCGTACAACATCACACTTTCCTCTGTGTCACAAGCAGGCTGCCTCGGTGTAACTTGACTCTGTCCTGTCCTTCAAACCACACACCCAAGCCTTTACCACCTCATGCCGCTCCAATATTTCCATAATTCATACTTTCCTCAACCCTGAATCCACTAGAATGCTAGTACATGCCCTCATCATCTCCTGTGTACATTATTGAAAAAAGCTCCTCTGTGGCCTCCCAACTAGCACTCTGACAACTATCTAGTCCGTCCTTAAAGGGAACCTGTCACCAGCTTTGGCCGATATGAGTTACGGCCACCGCCTTTCAGGGCTGATATACAACATTCTATAAAGCTGTAGATAAGCCCCCGATCCACCCTACAAGAAAAGAAAAATAACTTTTATTATACTCACCTGCGGGCAGTCCAGACCGATGGGTGTCGCTGCTCCTGGTCTGGTGCCTTCCATCTTCTTGCGATGCCGCCCTCCTGCTTGTTTAATGGCTCCCCAGCATCGGGCTCCTGCGCAGGCATACTTATCTGCCCTGTTGAGGCCCAATGCCTGTGCATGCCAGAAATTTCCTCTGCCCTCAACAGATAAGTACGCTTGCGCAGAAGCGCAATGCTGGAAAGCCATGAAGCAAGCAGGAGGGCGGCATTACAAGAAGATGGGAGGCGCCAGACCAAGACCTGCGACACCCATCGGACCGGACTAACCGTGACTATAATGAAAGTTATTTTCTTCTCTTGCAAGTCGGATCAGAGGCTTATCTACAGAATTATAGAATGCTGTAAATAAAAAAATTGGTGACATGTTCACTACTTCACCCATTGTATGTATTTTTTCACCACCTTTAAACTATATTGCATTACTTTAACCCCTTTATGACTGGGCGATTTTAATTTTTTTTTGCACACTTTTTTCCTCCTTCCATTGACATATGAGGACTTGCTTTTTTTGTAGGATGAGTAAGGCTAAGTGCACACGTTTGCAGAATGTTTGCAGAATATTCCTGAGCAAAACCGGACTTTTTTCGCGGCAAAAACGCGCGTTTTTTTGCGCGGATTTTGCGCGTTTTGGTGCGTTTTTTTGCGCGGTTTTGACGCGTTTTTACCGCGATTTTTTCCTGAACTTTCTAGGTCAATAATAAAGCGGGAAAAACGCTAGAAATCCGCAAAATTAATGGACATGCTGCTAGATTTTCCGCGATGCGTTTTTTTGCGGAAAAAAACGCACCATGTGCACAAAAATTGCGGAATTCATTCTAAATGATAGGATGCTTAATACATGCGTTTTTGACACGTTTTTTCCCGCGAAAAAACGCGAAAAAAACGCAAATATTCCTGAACGTGTGCACTTAGCCTAATAGTTTTGAATGACCCCATTTCATTTTATTATACCGTGTCCTGGAAATAAAAAAATAAAAAAATAAAAGATACGCACAATTCCACCATTGTTTTTGGGGTACTGTTTTTACATGTTTTATTATTAAAAAAAAAAAATAAATAAATTTTTTTTTTTTTTACCTTACAAGTATTGTATTTAAGACGTGAAAAAAAATGTAAATAAATAAAAAATATGTGTTGGCATATTTCTGAGATTGAGGGTTTTATTGTCAGACGAGGTGCAGCGATTGAAAATGCAATTCTGGAGTTTTAATATTTTTTTTTTTACTCTTTACTGTGTATACCGTATGGGATAAATAATTTTTTTATGTTTTGAAAGACCAAACTTTTACAGATGTGTTGATACCAAATATTTTGTTTTTCATTTCTTTATTTTTAAAGGAGATAAATGAGGATAATTCAAATTTGTATAAGTTAACTCCTTTTGGAGTCTTGAACCCTGATCGCTCATACTATATAATTCAGTAATACGTTATTGCAGTATACATTAAAATCATGTCATGGTCTCATTGGCACAGTCTTCACAGATGTACCAATATGGCAACCAAGGGGGCCTTTAACTTGCCCTGGCTGCCATGCGCAACCAAATAAGTAACTTTGTAATATATTAGAGAAATTTTCAGTGAAGACAGATTGTTACATTACTGAGAGACAATTTTATCAGTAGCAGCTGCCATCTCCTATGTAGAGTGGAGAGTAGAGGAGGGAAGAGCTAGAGACGTAGTTCTTCCCTTCTCCCATCTACATAGAATCTTATCAGTAGCAGCCATCTGCCATTTCCTATCTCAGTAATGTAAAAAAAAAAAATCTGTCTTCACCGATTACAGATTTTACCTGTGAATTGCCAATTTTGAAAATAAAGCCACTGTCTTGTCACATTGCAGAACAGAAGCCAAGGGGAGCACAGAACAGCCCAAAATTGACTTTGGCATTTAGGAGGTTAACAGCAGCTATCAGAACTTTTCTCCGATCGCTGCTGTTTGAGGCGGATGCCAAGTATACAGGTCCTTCTCAAAAAATTAGCATATAGTGCTAAATTTCATTATTTTCCATAATGTAATGATTACAATTAAACTTTCATATATTTTAGATTCATTACACACCAACTGAAATTTGTCAGGTCTTTTATTGTTTTAATACTGATGATTTTGGCATACAACTCCTGATAACCCAAAAAACCTGTCTCAAAAAATTAACATATTTCAACCATCCAATAAAATAAAAGTGTTTTTAAAAACAAACAAAAAAAACATCAAATAATAATGTTCAGTTATGCACTCAATACTTGGTCGGGAATCCTTTTGCAGAAATGACTGCTTCAATGCAGCGTGGCATGGAGGCAATCAGCCTGTGACACTGCTGAGGTGTTATGGAGGCCCAGGATGCTTCGATAGCGGCCTTAAGCTCATCCAGAGTGTTGGGTCTTGCGTCTCTCAACTTTCTCTTCACAATATCCCACAGATTCTCTATGGGGTTCAGGTCAGGAGAGTTGGCAGGCCAATTGAGCACAGTAATACCATGGTCAGTAAACCATTTACCAGTGGTTTTGGCACTGTGAGCAGGTGCCAGGTCGTGCTGAAAAATGAAATCTTCATCTCCATAAAGCATTTCAGCCGATGGAAGCATGAAGTGCTCCAAAATCTCCTGATAGCTAGCTGCATTGACCCTGCCCTTGATGAAACACAGTGGACCAACACCAGCAGCTGACATGGCACCCCACACCATCACTGACTGTGGGTACTTGACACTGGACTTCAGGCATTTTGGCATTTCCTTCTCCCCAGTCTTCCTCCAGACTCTGGCACCTTGATTTCCGAATGACATGCAAAATTTGCTTTCATCAGAAAAAAGAACTTGGGACCACTTAGCAACAGTCCAGTGCTGCTTCTCTGTAGCCCAGGTCAGGCGCATCTGCCGCTGTTTATGGTTCAAAAGTGGCTTTACCTGGGGAATGCGGCACCTGTAGCCCATTTCCTACACACGCCTGTGCACGGTGGCTCTGGATGTTTCTACACCAGACTCAGTCCACTGCTTCCTCAGGTCCCCAAGGTCTGGAATCGGTCCTTCTCCAAATCTTCCTCAGGGTCCGGTCACCTCTTCTCGTTGTACAGCGTTTTCTGCCACATTGTTTCCTTCCAACAGACTTCCCATTGAGGTGCCTTGATACAGCACTCTGGGAACAGCCTATTTGTTGAGAAATTTCTTTCTGGGTCTTACCCTCTTGCTTGAGGGTGTCAATGATGGCCTTCTTGACATCAGTCAGGTCGCTAGTCTTACCCATGATGGGGGTTTTGAGTAATGAACCAGGCAGGGAGTTTTTAAAAGCCTCAGGAATCTTTTGCATGTGTTTAGAGTTAATTAGTTGATTCAGAAGATTAGGGTAATAGGTCGTTTAGAGAACCTTTTCTTGATATGCTAATTTTTTGAGACAGGTTTTTTGGGTTATCAGGAGTTGTATGCCAAAATCATCAGTATTAAAACAATAAAAGACCTGACAAATTTCAGTTGGTGTGTAATGAATCTAAAATATATGAAAGTTTAATTGTAATCATTACATTATGGAAAATAATGAAATTTAGCACTATATGCTAATTTTTTGAGAAGGACCTGTATAACACAGCAAACATCTGTATACTGCGGGCTCAGCTCCTGGAGTTAAACCTAAAACTAGACACAAAATAAAAAACACACTGGAAGCATTCTAATTAGGGATGAGCGAATAGCTTCGGATAACTCCTTATCCGAATAACTATGGCGCTTACCGAATACCGTTCTCGTTCCATCGGGAACCCGGATACCTGGAGCGCTTCCGATGATCAGCTGTTCGGCGCTGCAGCTGCATGTGTCACGGCTGTGTGACAGTCACAGCACATGCATGGAGAGCCTGTGTGTTGAGACTGTCACACAGCCGCGATACACGCAGCTGCGTCGCCAAAGAGCAGATCATCGGGAGTAGAGATGAGCTAATTTGTTCAGATTTTGGCCCCGAATCTGATTTTGACTTATTCGAACATTATTCGTGCCAAATGTATGTCTTATGATCGGTTCCAAACACATTCTGTAATTTCTACTCCCATTGACAAATACGAACAAATTTGCTCATCTCTAATCGGGAGCGCTCCAGGTATAAGATGCAGCTATTAGGTAAGCACTATAACTATTTGGATAAGGAGTTCTCCGAAGCTATTCACGCATCCATAATTCTAATACATTCATCTGTTCAAATGATCTCTGCTATATAGAAACCCACCTTGATTTCCTTGCGAAGCATTACACAAAAAAATCCTAAGTGGTTGCGGGAGATATAAAGCCGTCCTTGGTACAACACCTCTCTTTGGAGGGCACAAGTAAAACCTGAGAATGTACAGTAACAAACTTATATTACTGAAACTTAAAAGGCAAAGTCAAACTAACTGATTGAAGTCTGTCATGAAGTACCAATGATTTCTCCTATCAAAGGGCTTTAAATGGAACCAGTCATGTTGAAAATGGTATCTGCTCTGCAGGCAGGACGTTATAGAGCCAGGGAATCAGATGGATGCACACTTTTGTTGGAAAAGTTTCAGTAGAACTTTTATTTTATTCCGTGAAATCCCAGGTGACAGGTGACAGTCTTCTCTGTAGGACGTCATGCAGAGATAACTGTCACTCACTGAGTAGGACTGGACTCGTGTGTATACAACCTGCTGGACTCAAGGATTTCAATGAATAAAATGCAAGTTATACCAAATTTTTTCTAACAAATGTATCATTCTGCTCAGCTTCTCTTCTCTAAACCATGCTATCTACAGATCGGCCAGCATGTAGAATGTGACACATCCCCTTTAAAAATGGCTACATGCCTTTCTGCCAGACCTTCATGGGAATGCACTGTTAAAGGGAATCTGTCACCAGTTTATTGATAAATAGTTTGAGAGCAGCATAATGTAGGTGCAGATACCTTGATTACAGTGGAGTCACTGGTCTACTTGGTGCAGTTTCATAAAATCACTGTTTTCTCTGCGGCAGATCTATCAGATCTCTGAATACTGAACCCTGTATAACCACACCCCCATACCACTGATTGGCAGCTTTCTGCATACACTGTGCATAGGCCTTAATTAGTGGTGGGGGTGGGTTACACAAAGCAGGATGACTACATGGTACAAGGCAACTAGTCCTCTAGTGACAATCTCCTGCTGATAAACATTGATTTTATTGAAACTAGGATAAGCAGCCCAGTAAGTGATACATCGCTGGAATCAGGGTTTCTGCCTCTACATTCTGCTCTCAGATTACATAACCAAAGTCTGCTGGCAAGACTCCTCTTCAAACCACTTTTCACAGCACAGATTTTTCTTATTAAAATACAGCACAGCAATTGAATATGCTATGCACACTGGAATTTTAATGGCAGTCAGTTTAGAACACGGTGTCAGAACTTCAGTCATAAAATAAAATCTGAGCAGATAGTAAAGGGGATTTCCCACAAATAAAGTTAATTATAATTAATAGATCTTGTAATAATAATAATTTCCACAATTGGATGTGTTTAAATAAAATGTCCCTGTGCTGAGATAATCTTATAAATGAGCTCCCTGATTTGTAGATTGTGAGTCCTCACGGACAGGGTCCTCTCTCTTACTGTACCTGTAGTAACTTGTATAGTCTAAGATTACTGTACTTGTATTTATTATGTATACCCCACCTCACATGTAAAGCGCCATGGAATAAATGGCGCTATAATAATAATTAATAATAATATGTCCTATGTAATGGCTGTGTCTGACCGTACAGGGATATGGTCGGATATACCACAGCTCCTGGGCAGGGAAGGGAGCAAAAGAGTATACAGACAGTGGGAAAACTCCTTTAAATTCTTAATTTTGGAAGTCAGTGATAGTAAACAATATAACAATTATGGATATTCCCATACCTATAACCAATTAAAACATCTTTCAACTACATCCAATTTAGAAAGTAAACAAGGTAAAGAAGTATTGAGAAAAAAGGTATGTAAAACTTACTATCTATTAACTCTTCATCTTCATGAACTTCCCGAAATATCTTGTGGAATGAGAGATTATGCTTTGGTAGCTGTAATTTTCAAAGTAAATATAATGAAAAAGTTAAAAAGTTTATGGATAATATACAGACTAACATTTGGAAAAGGTGAAAGTGAAATAATACAAAACAAATTGAATATTTGCAAGAGTGGAAAAAAAACAAAAAAAAAAAACAAAACAATTCTATATTTTTCAATTTATAGCCTTACATTGGATGTGATAGAACGGCGCCTGTCTGATGAAGGATCATTCTCTAATATCCTCAGAGATGAAGGATGGTCGTAAGTTTTTGACCTACAAAGAAAAAGTAATACCATTGCATACAATGTGAAATAAAAGGTAGTGGAGACAGATTACTGAAGGAAAGTGCAGTGAGGGACTCTACACTTCTTCCCTCTTTTCTAATTATGAAATACATAAATAATATCTGTCATTTCTGTTTCTTTTGTCCAAATCAGATTACAAATATCAGGGACTCTTGAGACCTCGTGCAAATGCCAGCATATGGATTATTCCTACATCCTCTGACCTGAAAGCAGCCCTCTGGTTTTTAGCACTAAGTTCTGCTTCTTGGTGTGCTATTTTTCATTAGCGGTGACATAACTGGCACGAATTTACAATAAATTAAGTCAGAGCTTGTTTAAGGGCACGTTAGATAGACTGATATAAACTATATGAGGCCAAATGATGGTAATGTGATACTTTGGTCCCTATGCACTTTGGATATTGTAAGCAGTGCATCCCCCTTTACATAGGACATATTCTGCTGACAACGATGTTTTTTAGATCCACTTATAAATCCAATCAGCCAACAAACAGTTGCTATACTCATTTGTCTGCTGATTGCTGCCATGTCTACAAGGGTCAATAATCAGGAATAAACATTAAGATTGTCGGCCTGTGTAAAGTGGCCTTTATAATGTTATTTATTTGTAAGCAGAGACATATGTGCACCAACAATTGTACCTATTGATTGGTAGATTATTGTTGTTATATGTACAGCTGGCTACACACATTAGATAACTGTCATCAGCACCCATCTGAGCGGCCTTCAGCAATACACACAAGCGCTAGATGGGTTGAGTGTTTTCTATTAGAAAGCCATCGTCAGAGAAGTCTACTGACAGCTTATCTCCATAAGAAAAAAAAAAGTGATCAGCAGTCCGAAATCGCCCAATGATCAGTTGTCCGGGACTACCATACACATTAGGCCAGGATCACACATGCGAGGAAATCGTCCGATGCTCGCATGTGAAATCCCAGCTCTGGCGCCGGCACTCGGGAGTGGAGTGCGCGGCTGCATAGAAATACATGCAGCCGCGCACTCCACTCCCGAGTGCCGGTGCCAGAGCTGATCCCGGCCTTAGACTGTCAGTTGAACAAATCATTGACTGATATTAGTCTAATGTGTATGAGGGCCTTACTCCCTTCACGAACTTTGGATTTTCCGTATTTGCATTTCCGGTTCTCGCTCCCCTTCTTCCCAGAGCCATAACTTTTTTTTATTTTTCCTTCCACATGGCCGTGAGAGGGCTTATTTTTTTGCGGGACAAGTTGTACTTTTGAACAACACCATTGGTTTTACCATACAATGTACTGGAAAACGGGAAAAAAATTTAAAGTGTGGAGAAATTGCAAAAAAAGTGCAATCCTACAAGTATTTTTTTTTTTTTACTATGTTCACTAAATGCAGAAACTGACCTCCATTAGATTTTTCCGGTTTAAAAACATTTGAAAATAAACCCAAACCTTTTATGTTTTAAATTTTGGGGGTTTTTAAAAAATTTTTAAATTTTTAAAAAATTTTAAAAAAAAA
>JARQOD010000001.1:326739828-326837808 GCA_033576555.1 Oophaga sylvatica | reverse complement strand
CCTGGCACATCAAACCCCAAAACCCCCTGGACATCATAATACCCTGCACACCAAGCTGTAACCCCGGGCACATCCACTGTAACACCAGGGCACTCTATAATCCCCTGGACGTTATAACACCCGGGCACATCCAAGCTGTAAACCTTGGAGTCAAAAAACCCTGGCACGTCTAAAAACCCTGACACACCCAAGTGTAACACCCTGGCACATCAAAACCCGGCCCAAACCAAGCTGAAACCCCCCACACCCCTGGCACTCTATAATACCCTGGCACATCCCCAAAACCCTGAACAAAACCCGGGCACATCTAAATCCCTGGCACATCCAAGTTTAAACCCCCTGGCAATTTTTAAATCCCCTGGCACGTCTATAATACCCTGGCACATCAAAGCCGTAAGACCCTGGCACATCTATAATACCCTGGCACTTCCAAGATGTAACACCATGGCACATCTATAATACCCTGGCACAGGTGGCAGCAGGCTCTACAGAGCTGTAGTTACATGGCAGAAGCTCATCACGACGTGGGCACATAAGCCAGCCACCTGCTGAGTGGAGCACCGCTGCAGACCCTCCTCACCGCTGCAGACCATCCTCACCACACACGTATAGCTGCATACCTGATAGGCAACGTGGCACTCTCCCGACCAGCCCTGCCGATCAGCTTCATGCTTGGCACAGTGGGAGCGAATGCCGATACCAGAACTTCACCAAGTCTGTGGGCAAATACAGGAGCCCGTCATATTCCCACACAGGACGCTTGTGTTCTGCCGTCCGTCCCCCTCAGCTCACGCCGACAGTCCCGCCTTCACACACCACACTGACGCCATAGAGGCCGTCCCTGCCATATATACACACGCTGTACAGGAAGCCGGGGTGGCATTCAGCCTGGCCCTGCTTTACTGTGGGTGTGTGCACTGTACCAGCTGGAATGTCATATGACTGCTTTCTGTGGGCAATGATTATAGTGCGAGCGAAAAAGTGAAAGGAGTTCTAGGTGATGATGGTGAACTCTAGTGTTCCCGCCCAATTTTCTGAGGGAGTTGTAACACGAAATGCTCCAACTGTGAAAGTAAGGGCGTAGAAAATGGGGGAGACTGGGTGTAACACTGGGAAAGACCGCAATAACCCTTCAAGAAATAGTCCCACTTTCTGGGTCCATAAAGCCAATGTTTTGTGTTGGGTGAGGTTTTCAGAACTATGAAATATGGATAATGATGCTTTTTACCCAACGTTCTCATGTGGCTGTGAGTTCCCCGTTTTCGGGGTTATTTTGTACATGTCGTATAAAGAGCTGTAATTTTCCTCCTTCAGTTATTAAAATAATTTTTGCTTCTTTTTTTTCCGCGTTATGTTATTGTCGTATTCTTTTTTTAGTTTTTTCTGCTGCTGGTGGGAGAATGAAGGAAATACGCTTTTGTTTTTCACATTTTTTATGACTAAAATACATTTTAAATTTGTTACTTTTTCCGTAACATGCTTATTCTTTTTTTCCGACAGAGACAGTGCCAATATCCGCTTTTTTTTATTAATGCTCAATGTAAAGTCATAAAAGACTGGGTGGTGGAAAGGGTTTCAACATTTAAATATTTTTTTTATTTGATCAGTTACAGGGAAAATTCAGCCTCCTGAGTGCATAAGGGCCTGTGCACATGTTGCGGACTTGCCTGCGGATTTTTCCGCGCCGAATCCGCACCTCTTGGCAGAAAACACTTGTCCTTTTTTTGACGCGGTTTTTCATGCTTTTTCTCATGCGTTTTTTGACAGCTAAATAAAGATATGTTGTTTAACAAAAAAAAAAGATTTGTGATGTCATTTCTTGTCCAACCTCCTCTTTTACATTTGTCCAACCCACACTCCATTACACACAGAGATAGATAGATAATAGATAGATAGAAAATACATAGATGGATTAATTGATAGTTAGAAATATATATAGAATGATAGATAATAGACAGAAAGATATATAGGTAGATAGATGATAGATAAAATGGTACATAAATAGATAAAGACACACGCGCACACACACACAAAATCTTAACGCAATAGTTAATAAAAAAAATAAATAGGAAAAAAAATGGCATGGGCTCCCGCGCAATTTTCTGCTCCAGAGGGGGAAAAGCCGACAGCTGGGGCCAATATTTCTAGCCTGGGGAAGGGGTTAATACCCATGGATCTTCCCAGGCTATGAATATCAGCCCGCAGCTAGCCTTTACTGGCTATTAAAATAGGGGGACACCCCCCCCCAAAAAAAATGACGTGGGGTCCCCCTATAAATTTATAGCCAGAAAGGCTAGGCAGACAGCTGCGGGCTGATATTCATAGCCTAGGAAGCCCCCTGGCTAAAAATACCACGTAATAAAACGTAAAAAAATAAAACAACCGTAAACTCCCTGTCCGACGCAGTCCAATTAATAACGAATGTCCCACGACGGTCTCCCCTATAGAACAGTGACATCAGGTGATGCCACTGCTCTGTAGGCCTCCCAGTGATGCACTGACAGGAGACAATGGCTCCTGCAGTGCATCACTGTGTAATGTATGGTGTACAGTTCATATAGCGTCTTGTGCTTGGGTGCGAGGAAAACACATGAGACACAGGTTTGATATAGAAGGACTTGTATTACTTCATACAAGTGGCAAAAAGGGTCACACAGTTTGCAGGTACAGAAGCAGGAGACACAGCAGGCCAGAGTAACTTAAGCTCAGCAATAACTCTCCACAACAGGTTCAGATCTCTTCTCTGTTACCGTAATTCCATGCAAACGTGGATTTATCAAATAGCAGGTTTCCAGAGTCCACAAGTGTTCCAAAGTTCCTCAGTAGGAAATAGCTGGAGTACAAAGTCTAAGGTTTCCAGGAGTCAGGTCACAGGCTCACTGCAGGCTTGATTCTGAAGCACTGATTGCTCAGCTGAGGCTGCTTAAGAAGCAAGAGGGAGAGAATCAGGGCGGGAACATGAAAGCTGGAAACTCCATATTGACTGAGGGCAAGATAGCTGCAGCAAGACAGAAAGCAAAATGGCCGACGGAAAAACTGAGTTTCAAGAAACATGTACAAAGAACCTTACATTACTCCCCCTTAGGGACAACCTCCGGATGACCTCAGACCAGGCTTGTCTGGGTACCTCTGATGAAACTGGCGGAGCAAGCGAGGAGCATTAACGTTATTGACTGGTTTCCCATGAGTTGTCCTCCACTGGGTAGCCCTGCCATTTAATCAAATATTGTAACTGATTTCTGTACAACCTGGAATCTAGAATCCTTTCCACCACAAATTCTTCCTGACCATCGACTAGCACTGGGTCAGGGCCAGGAGAAGAACGTCCAGGAAACGTATTGGGTGTTGCAGCCTTTAGTAGGGATACATGAAAGACAGGGTGGATTCTCATAGTTCTGGGCAGTTGAGACGACAAGCAACGGCACTTATAATTTTACTGATTTTATAGGGTCCAATGTACTTATGTCCCAACTTAGACGATGGAATCCTTAACTTAAGATTTCTGGTTGACAGCCAGAGCAAGTCTCCTACCTTGAAAGCTGGTGCAGGTTTACGAAATTTATCTGCTGCTTTCTTGTACCTTTCCTGAGCCAATTCCAGATTTTCCTTTAGAAGATCCATATTCTTTTGTAAAGACGTGATTCTTTCAGCCACTGCTGGCAAGGGCGTTTCTATGGGAAATCGAGGAAGAATGTTAGGATGATAACCTAAATTGGAGTAAAAAGGAGACTGCTTAGTGGAGGCGCTCTGAGAGTTGTTATAAGAGAACTCAGCCAGTGGAAGTAGATCCACCCAATCATCCTGTAGGTGGCAGATAAAGCAGCGGAGATACTGCTCCAGGGTCTGATTGGTTCGTTCTGTCTGTCCATTAGTCTGGGGATGAAAAGCAGAAGAAAGGTTTACTTTAATGTCCAATGCGCACAGAAATTTTGCCAAAACCTTGAAGTGAATTGCACCCCTCGATCCGAAATGACCTCATCCGGTACTCCATGTAAGCGAAACACATTCTTAATCATCAAATCTGATGTCTGTTTTGCAGTGGGTAAGCCGACACAAGGGATAAAATGAGCTGCCTTTGTTAAACGATCAACCACCACTAGAATGGTGTTCTTCCCTTGAGAGGTTGGTAACTCCACAATGAAGTCCATAGAAATGGATCCCCACGGGCGGGACGGGGTGGGAAGGGTTGCAACAGACCAGTTGGTGAGGAGCGAGGTGTTTTGCATCTTGCACAGACTTCACATGAAGTGACATAGTTTAAAACATCTTTCCTGTAAGTGGGCCACCAAAAGAAACGAGAAAGAAATTCCTGTGTCTTTAGAATTCCTCTATGCCCAGCTATTTTGGAATCGTGGATGAGTTGCAATACTCTCAATCTGACTGTTTCAGGTATATACAGACGTTGTCCCTGAATCCACACACCATTTTTAAAGACAAGACTTACGTCCCTTGGGGGTTGTGCCAACAAGGAATCCGCATGGTATGCTTCCTTGATGTCCTTAAGTAGGTCTTGATTATGAATCACTCCCAGGAATCTAGAGTCAGGAAGAATAGTCTTAGGAGGAGTAAGTGGACGGGTCTCTGCTGAATGAATCCTAGAGAGTGCATCAGCCTTTCCATTGCGCGATCCTGGCCTATAAGAAATTACAAAATTAAATTGGTTTAGGAAAAGACTCCAGCGAGCCTGGCGAGGAGTCAGGCACTTAGCCGACCTGATAAATTCAAGGTTACGATGGTCTGTCAGGACGACTATTTGCTGTGCAGCTCCCTGAAGAAGGTGTCTCCATTCTTTGAAGGCGGCAATAATGGCCAACAACTCTCTATTGCCCACATCGTAGTTCCTCTCAGCCGAAGACAACTGCTGGGAAAAGAAGGCACAGGGATGCAAGACATTCTTCTCACCTGTTCTCTGAGAGAGTATAGCTCCAACGGCACAGTCTGAAGCATCCACCTCTATTATGAAGGCAAGTTCGGGTTGGGATGTACTAAGATAGGTGCGGTGGTAAATTTATCCTTTAGACGGGAAAATGCTTCCTGGGCTTGGGGGTCCAGGAGAACCTAGACTCTTTCCGGGTAAGTTGGGTGATAGGTGACACTACCTCAGAGAAATTCCTAATGAAACGTCTATAGAAGTTGGCAAACCCGATGAAGCGCTGCACCTCCTTCACATTTCTAGGAATTGGCCAATCCTTGATGGCTTGGGTCTTGCTTCCATCCATACTAATCCCTTGTGTAGACAGTACATACCCCAGAAATTGAATTTCGGTCCTATGGAATTCACACTTTTCAAGTTTGATGTAAAGATGGTTTTGTCTTAGACGTTCTAAGACCATTCTCACATGTCCATGATGTTCCTCTGTGGAGTTAGAAAAAATTAGAATATCATCCAGATAAATCACCACGAATGTATCTAGGAGATCCCTGAAGATGTCATTCACCAAGTGTTGGAAAGTGGCTGGGGCGGTACTCAGACCAAAAGGCATAACTAGATATTCAAAGTGTCCATAGCGTGACCTGAATGCAGTCTTCCATTCATCCCCAGGTCTAATACGGACCAAGTTATAGGCCCCACGGGGATCCAGTTTAGAGAAAATTTTGGCATGCCGCACTCTCTCCAATAACTCAGGGATTAAAGGCAATGGATAACGGTTTCTAATAGTAACCTTATTGAGTTCCCTATAGTCTACGCAGGGTCTCAGAGATCCATCTTTCTTCTTCACAAAGAAGATGGGTGCACCTGCAGGAGATGAAGAGGGGCGTATGAAGCCCTTGGCTAGATTTTCGTCTATGTAATCCTTTAAAGCCTTTAGCTCGGGCCCCGCCAGGGGGTAGATCTTACCAAAAGTATCTCTGCTCCAGGCAATAATTCAATTGGACAATCATATGGACGGTGAGGGGGAAGCTGGTCAGCGTTCTTCTTGTCACATAAATCCACATAGTCCTGGTATACAGCTGGTAGTTCAGGGACTGACATGGTTCCTTTAGGAACAGAGCAAGCTGAAACTCCTTGACTCATCTGTTTCTCTGGAAAGTGTAATTCCTTGGTCTCCCAGTTAATGGTAGGGTTCTGAGCCTGCAGCCATGGTAGCCCTAGAATAATGGGAAAGTGGGGAGAAGAGAATAAGCATAAAGGACAGTTTCTCTTGATGATCTTTACCCATAAGGACCCTCAAAGGCTCCGTTTCCTGATCCACTGGTCCAGAGGTCAGCAGGGAGCCATCCACAGTCTCCATCTGTACTGGAGTAGTCTTCTTCACTGAACGTATCCCCCGTTTCAGAGCAAAGGAGATATCCATAAAATTTCCACTTGCCCCTGAGTCGATCATAGCAGAGCTAGACACCCAGACTGAGTCAACCCAGAGTTTGATGGAAAGGAAGCAATGAGAATTGTTTTTCTTACAACTCAGCTGGGACACCGCTGAGGAAACTTGAAAAATTGCAGCGTTTACACAGTCATCGTCCTCAGAAGTGACGGAGTTTAAGTCAGAGAAATCAATATCTGTTGCTGCAGATCTCTCTGGAGCCTGAGGCTCGGACCTGACAGATCTCCTCTCGCAACACTCACAGTGAATGACTGCTGCAGTAGTCTTACGAGAACGGCTGGGGCAGTTTATAATGAAGTGCCCTGACTTACCACAGTAGAAACATAGATTTTCCTTTAAACGATGTTCTTTGCGTGCATCACTAACCCGTCTTTGTAAAGAGTCCACCTGCATGGGTTCAGGTTCAGGTTCCCGTGTGATCCTACTCAAAGGTTCCTTAGCTGGGGAGGAAGGTAGGAAAAGGTTAGTGCGATTACTTTCGAACCATCTCTCTTGCCTGCGTTCAGTCAGACGAGCATCAATACGGATGCAGTAGTTAATAAAGTCACCTAACGCAGTGGGAGGGTCGGCACGAGCAAGTTCATCCTTTATCAGTGGAGACAACCCTTTTCGAAAAATAGATTTTTTGGCGGAACTGTCCCAAGTGGTATCGAGGGCCCATCTCCTGAAATCCAAGGCATATTCGGCTACTGAGCGCTTACCTTGGCGCAAAGTTAACATGGCTGCTTCAGCTGTTGCACCTCGATTGGGGTCATCAAACACCTGCCCCATGGCTGAAATGAAAGCATCAAGATGATCCAAACATTCATCCTCAGTCTCAATCAGAGGGTTTGCCCACATCAAAGCCTTGTTGGTAAGCAACATGATTATAGTAAGCACTTTAGATCGTTCAGTGGGAAATTGTGAAGCATGTGCAGAAAAAAAAAGACTGCATTGGTTAATAAATCCCCTGAATTTCTCACGTTCACCGCCAAAACGAAAAGGAGGTAACTTGGGAATCCCAGAACTCGGGGTTATGGCAGGAGCCTGGACTCGTTCCTCTAGAACCTCAATCCTGGCTCGTAAATCCTGGGTAGTTTGTCCAAACACTTGCAAATTGTGATTAGTGAGGTCCTGTAGGTTTGCAAAACGGGTCTTTATAGTCTGTATATCTGCAAGGATTGTATCAGTCACTCCGCAAAGCTCCTTTATGCGAGCCTCCATCTTCCAGATCTTTTAAGACAGGAGTACTGGAAGGAGAAGAGAAAAAAAAAAAAAAACAATAGTGTTTACCTGTGGTAACACTGCAGAGTAAAATTAAGGGAATGTGCTCACCTGGAATGGTTGTGAGAAGTCACAACCACTGTCATCACAGAAAGTATAACCGGACATCTGATATCCACAGTCACAGCAGACACAGCCTTCCCAGACCCAGCAGACACTAACGTTTGGCTTCAGAATCTTGTAATGTATGGTGTACAGTTCATATAGCGTCTTGTGCTTGGGTGCGAGGAAAACACATGAGACACAGGTTTGATATAGAAGGACTTGTATTACTTCATACAAGTGGCAAAAAGGGTCACACAGTTTGCAGGTACAGAAGCAGGAGACACAGCAGGCCAGAGTAACTTAAGCTCAGCAATAACTCTCCACAACAGGTTCAGGATCTCTTCTCTGTTACCGTAATTCCATGCAAACGTGGATTTATCAAATAGCAGGTTTCCAGAGTCCACAAGTGTTCCAAAGTTCCTCAGTAGGAAATAGCTGGAGTACAAAGTCTAAGGTTTCCAGGAGTCAGGTCACAGGCTCACTGCAGGCTTGATTCTGAAGCACTGATTGCTCAGCTGAGGCTGCTTAAGAAGCAAGAGGGAGAGAATCAGGGCGGGAACATGAAAGCTGGAAACTCCATATTGACTGAGGGCAAGATAGCTGCAGCAAGACAGAAAGCAAAATGGCCGACGGAAAAACTGAGTTTCAAGAAACATGTACAAAGAACCTTACACACTGAGGTTACCTGAGTTCATTCTCTCACTTTATAGCAATGCTGCGTGGGAATTTTCTCACCCAGCATTGCTGTGAGAGAATGAACTGTAGTGACGTCATTCTCTCCCGGCGGCAGATGGGTCGTCTATGGGTCATCCGGAAGTAGTTAAGCAAGCTAAGAAGTCAATGTTAGCGGCAGCACATTGCACTATATAAACAGATGTGCTGCCGATATCATGACATTCTATGGGCAAAAATCGATCCTATCAATGACAGAATGGTCATCAGCTTGTCTAAACAGGTCCAAACCTAACCTATTGTAGTCTGGATTAACATAGTATGGCAAAAATCGATTCTATCAACGACAGAATGGTCGTCAGCTTGTCTAGACAGGTCCAAACATGACCTATTGTAGTCTGGATTATCTCAGCAGGGGCATAACTTGTAGCTTCTACACATTTGTGTATAAAATAACCTAGGAAATAAAATCTATTTAAAGGTTATCGAATTAGCACAAGTAGCACTACATCGATTTTTTACTCTTTAGAAATGATTTTAAATTAGAATTTCATATTTCAGAATAAAATTAAAAGTCTAAAGAAGCAGATTGCCATTTCAGATTAGTTCTTACCAGCTTGTCATATCCCGTCCAATTCTGTGGCAAAAGTGCTGTTTTTTCTCTTCGGCTTTTTATTTCACAGATTGTCATAAATCAAAATCTGACAAGTTGGCATCATGTTATGTCTTCACATTATCTACTATGTCAAACCCATGGTTCTTTTCTCTTTGAATCCATATATCAAAGACTAAAATATATAAATAAAATACACACCAAACATACTATAAATAATTGCCGTGCTCTAACAAGAAGAATTCCAGTTGCCAATCTCAACCAGTTGATGCTGACTTCATGTATTCTTTGTATTTTAGATGCCTGAAGTATTTCTTGGGAACAAACGGACATAGTATAGCACTGTGTACCAGTTTTAGAGTATAAAAACAGAATTCTGCTTAACTCAAACTCTTAAGTCAGTAAATGGTATAATCAGTTTTTATGTGGTCCACATGAAAACCAAACCATAAACCACCCGACTACTGTTTTGCCAAAAAAGAGGACATCAAGAACCTTGATTTTATACGGATTTTATTGATTATTACATGCAATCTTTTTATTAGTCTGAATAATTCCTACTTTTACACTGTATGACTGGTTTAGAGTACTTTACTCTGTCTATGTACTTTCTTACTAAAGGCATTGGTCCTGATTCATGAAAGCTTTCACACCAGAATTCTGTCGTAAAAGCTTTTTTCAGGCCAATCTTGGTTAATCTGACCCTTTGAGTGAAGGATCTTTAGAACAGCCCTTACATTTAACCAGCATGAACCAGACGGCATTTGCAACTAATCTGGAATTGCAAGGGGGAAGGTTTGTTGTATTCCTCTTTACCTAGGGACACTGGTAGAGCACAATGTAAATTTGAAAGTTTGAAGAAATGTGATGAGTGGAGGTATAGCAAGGAAGAGACATAAGGGGTCAGAGCAGACATAGGCAAAGTGGGAGTAATGAGGGGTATAAGCAGAAATGGCAGGAGTTAGGGGAAATAAGAAGGTGCTAGTCACATTGCCGCAGTGCCATGTAGACTAGAGGGGACAGCACTATGGTTCACCTTAGTGATGACATATGGGTGGCAAAAGTTAAGGAAGGATTGATTTGAAGGCCAGGATTTTTAAGGGCCAGCACAGGTGTATTAGAACAGAATCTGCTAAGTGTTTCAGTAAAGTTTGGCACATGCCACCAAATTTTTAGGCCAAATCAATTGTGTTTTGCTAAAAGGTACTGATATCATATTTTGTTCACACCTTATTGAACCACTTTCTTTTTATACATTCTGTCCTCAGGGATAAACCTGATAGTCAATGTAGACTTTAGTTGAAGAACCTGACTACAGGACAAGTTCTCTCCAGTTTAGACTAGATTCAGTTCTCTGGCTAGCAAAGGCATACAAACAGAAGCCACTGCCATGAAAGACCGTGTGAGGCCAAACAGATAATCCCTGTTTATCTGTCCTAATTTAAATGCAAAAAATAAAACCTGTAAGGAGAGGTATACTAACTGGGGGCATTCAATTAGGGAGAATGTCACCTTCATCTATTTTACTCCTAAACATTTATAGTTTTCATCTAAACAACTGAGCAGGAAAAAAAGTATCAATAGTATCAATTAAATTATACAGCTAATGACTGCAATAATCCCTAACCCATTTAAATTGTGAGGCAATGTTCACACGTAGCATAAACACTGCAGGTTTTATTATGCAGAACATCTCCTGCGTTTAACAGTTCAAGCAAAGTGGATAGGATTTCATGAAAACTCATGTCCACTGTGCGTTTAAAGAAACTGATGAACTATGCTGTTTTTTTTGGTGCATTCTTTCTCCATAGGCTTCTGTAGGGAACCTGAAAAAAATGCACGAAAAAACACAGTTGCCTTTTTTAGTACTGAATCAAGCTTTTCTGTTCTAAAAAATGTATTAAAAACACTATTTGATGCATTTTTGGTGCAGGTTTCAACAAATAATGAAAATGCAGCAAAAAATGCAGCAAAAACACAATCAACATTGATTGTCATAGTGTATTTTGGAGCAGACATCTACAAACAACATGCAGATAATAAACAGCAGAAAAAAATTAGTATTCACTGAAAATGAACATTGCCTAAAGCTCCTTTTAGATGGGCAGATACTTGCCCATAAAGGCTGGGTCTCACATAACGATACACCAGCGATCCCGACAACGATATGCACTTGTCAGGATCGCTGGTGTATCGCTACATGATCGCTGCTGAGCTGCCAAACAGGCAGCTCAGGCAGCGATCTGGGACATCGCTTAGTTACCCGCAGTGTACCTTGGATACCAGCGCCCTGATGCAGGGAGCTGGTATCCAAGGTACACAGCGGGTTTCCAAGCGCTGCGCGGTGCCTGGAAACCCGCTGTTTACCTTGGATACCAGCTCCCTGCATCAGGGCGCTGGTATCCAAGGTACACAGCGGGTTTCCAGGCACAGCCCCACGCCTGGCAACCCGCTGTGTACCTTGGTTACCAGCGGATCGCTGGTTCCCGCCTGTCACACGCAGCGATGTGTGCTGTCAGCGGGAGACCAGCGATCAAAAAAATGTCCTGACATTTCAGCGACGATCAGCGATACCCGGCAGGGGGGCTGATCGTCGCTGAATGTCACACACAGCGATATCGCTGGTGAGCTCGGTGCTGCGTCACAAAACTAGTGACTCAGCACCGATCTCGGTAGCGATATCGCTATGTGAGACGGGCCCTTAAGTGAGTGGCTGCTCCAATATATACTGTACAAGTCGATCGAGGATTGTTTAACACTTTAAAGCGAACCTGTCAGCAGGATTTTGCTAAGTAAACTACAGGCATTGTCATGTTGCAGCTGTTATACTGATTAAAATGATACCTGGGGTGAAGAAATACGTATTGTGGTTCTTGTGTAATCAGTGTTTGAAGGTTTCAGTTAATGAGATGCCCGTGCTTTGAGGCGTATCCTGGTGGTCTGAGCCCCACTTGTATGGAAGACCCCAACTCAGATCCATGAGTGAACACCACTTTCTCCTGTATTGGGGGGCCATTATTACTTTTTAGGAGACGCTGAAGGGGTATCTTTATTTGTTATCATATGTTGCACCTCAAACAAAGCCTCCTGCGGCCAAATTGGTGAAAAAATACAAAAATTTGTATCGGTTTAAAAGAGGAGAGGCAAAAACAAAAATTAGCTGGTCACTAAATGGAACCTGTCATGTAAAAATATGCTATAAACCTGCAGATATTGGGTTAATCTGCAGGTTAATAGCATTCTAATGCCATGCTTCCACCTCACTGGAAGCCCAACTGCTTGGAGGAAGTGAACTTTATTCCTCCGGACAGCCTCCAGCTGGTGCTGTTTCAGTCACCATAGTATGTGATGATCAATAACGACTCCCCTGGCACTGACTGACAGCCGACTTAGCACTGATGCACTATAGAGCCAGCTGTTAGGCCTGTTTTACACTTCCGTTTTCTTGCCTCAGTCAAAATCCGTCGTTAACAGGAAAAAACGGATCCGACGGATTTGCCTGACGGGTCCGTCTTTTTCCCCATAGACTTGTATTAGCGACTGATTTTGACGGATGGCCTTCCGTTTCATCCATTGTGCTATGGATACGTCATAAAATTGTTGTCCGTCAGCCAGAAAAAACAACCATAGGAACGTTTTTTGTCCGCATCAAAACAAAAGACAGATGGTGACTGATCCGCTGGCGTCCGTTCTCTGCTAGAATGGACGCCTATGGGCGACGGATGCGTCACCGTCCGTCACATGATGGAATCCAGTGACGGATTCCGTTTTTGTAAACTGAGCATGCCCAGAAGAATTTCCATTCCATAAATTTAACCCCAGAATCTGATCTGGTACAGAAAATAATCAATCTCTCTCTCTCGTTATATTCCTTTAAAATTTCATACACTGGCTACTGCGACGGATCCGTCAAACAAACTGATCCAGTGCATCCCTTTTTTCAAACCTGCAACGGATGCGTTTTTTTCACACTTTGACGGATTTTAACTGATGCCACAGAACGGAAGTGTGAAACAGGCCTTAGGCTGTGTGCACACGTTGCGGATTTGCTGCAGATCTGCAGCAGGTTTTCCGCAGATCCCTAAGTGTGTGACCAACCAATGTAATTCAATAGGAAAAAATAAACTGCACTGCAGAAAAAATTCCACATGGAATCCACAGCAGTTTATTTTCCGCAGCATGTCAATTCTTTTTGCGGATCCACATGCATTCTTACACCCATTCCATTAATGAAATCCACAGGGCTAAAAATGCATGCAAATCCGCAAAAAAAGCGCGTATTTTGACATGCGTTTTCTGCCAAGAGATGCAGAATCCGCTCAGGAAATTCCTGAGCCAAATCTGCAACGTGTGCACATACTCTTAGGCTATGTGCACATGTTCGGGAATTGCAGCGGAAATTTCCGCGGCAATCCCGCACCTCCCTGCCGCGGGAAATACGCATTTTATAGGTATGCGTATTCCCGCTAAAAACTAGCGTTTTGCAAACGTAATTAGCTTGCAGAATGCTAGCGTTTTCCAAGCGATCTGTAGCATCGCTTGGAAAACTGAGTGACAGGTTGGTCACACGAGTGACACATAGTGTCTGACAAGTGTGACCAACTCTTTACTATTGATGCCGCCTATGCCGCATCAATAGTAAAAAGATCTAATGTTAACCCCTTTATTCCATCCGACGTACTATTCCGTCCATGTGACCCTGGACCTCATTCCCATGGACGGAATAGTATGTCCTCGGCGATCAGCTGCGCTCCCAGGGGGAGCGCAGCTGATTGCAGCCGGGTGTCAGCTGATTATCAAAGCTGACACCCGACACTATGTGCCAGAAGCGGTCACAGACCACTCCCGGCACATTAACCCCTGGCACACTGCGATCAAACATGATCGCGGTGTACCGGGGACACAGGGGAGCATCGCGCAGGGAGGGGGCTCCTTGCGCGCTCCCCTGAGACCCTCAGAACAGCGCGATGTGTCGCGCTGTTCCAAGGGACTCTCCTCACTGCAGGACCCCGGATCCAAGATGGCTGCCGGGTCCTGCAGGGAGGCTGAGGAAGCCTACAGCACTGCCTGTGAGATCGCTGGTCTCACAGAGTGCTGTGCATACTGTGAGACCAGCGATCTGGTATTATACAGTAATGTCCCACCCTGGGACAAAGTAAAAAAAAAAAAATAAAAATAAACATGTGTAAAAAAATTAAGTTAACCCCTTTAGTGAACCCCTTAAAAAAAAAAAAGCAAAAAAATCAATGCTTTATCATCATACCGCCGAACAAAAAGTGGAATAACACGCGATCAAAAAGACGGATATAAATAAACATGGTACCGCTGAAAACGTCATCTTGTCCCGCAAAAAACAAGCCGCCATACAGCATCATCAGCGAAACATAAAAAAGTTATAGCTCGCAGAATAAAGCGATGCAAAAATAATTAATTTTTATATAAAATTGTTTTTATTGTATAAAAGCGCCAAAACATAAAAAATGATATAAATGATGTATCGCTGTAATCATACTAACCCGAAGAATAAAACTGCTTTATCAATTTTACCACACGCGGAACGGTATAAACGCCCCTCCAAAAGAAATTCATGAATTGCTGATTTTGTTCATTCTAACCTCCCAAAAATCGAAATAAAAAGCGATCAAAAAATGTCACGTGCTCAAAAATGGTACCAATAAAAACGTCAACTCGTACCGCAAAAAATAAGACCTCACATGAATCTGGGCCAAAATATGCAAAAATTATTGCTCTCAAAATGTGGTGATGCAAAACCTATATTTTGCAATAAAAAGCGTCTTTTAGCGTGACAGCTGCCAATCATAAAAACCCGCTATAAATAGTAAATCAAACCCCCTTTATCACCCCCTTAGTTAGGGAAAAATAATAAAATTAAAAAAATGTATTTATTTCCATTTTCCCATTAGGGCTAGGCCCTGTGCATACGTTGCGGATTGTGCTGCGGATCCGCAGCAGAACTGGACGCCATGTACAGTACAATGTTAGTGAAGGGAAAAAAAAAAGCTGTGCACATGATGCGGAATTTTCCGCGCGGATTTGGTGCGGTTTTAAAACCGCAGCATGTCAATTCTTTGTGCGCATTCCGCAGTGGTTTTACACCTATTCCATTATAGGTGTAAAACCGCAGGGCAAATCCGCACAAAAACCGCGGCAAAACCGCAGTAAATCCGCGCAAAAACCGCAGGTAAAACGCAGGTCGTTATACCTGCGGTTTTAGCAAAATCCGCGTGGAAAAATCCGCAAGTAAATCCACGTGTGCACGGGACCTTAGGGTTAGGGTTGCGGCTAAAGTTAGGGTTGGGATTAGGGGTGTGTTAGAGTTAGGTTTGTGGTTAGGGTTATGGTTAGGGTTGGGACTAGGGTTAGGGGTGTGTTGGGGTTAGGGTTGGGGTTAGGGTTGGAGTTAGAATTGGGGAGTTTCCACTTTTTAGGCACATCAGGGGCTCTCCAAATGTGACATGGTGTCTGATCTCAATTCCAGCCAATTCTGCGTTGAAAAAGTCAAACGGTGCTCCTTCCCTTCTGAGCCCTGCTGTGCGCCCAAACAGTAGTTTACCCCCACATATGGGGTATCAGCGTACTCGGGACAAATTGCCCAATAACTCTTGGGGTCCAATTTCTTCTGTTACCCTTGGGAAAATAAAAAATTAGGGGCGAAAAAATCATTTTTGTAAAAAAAAAAAAGATTTTTTTATTTTTATGTCTGTACGTTATAAACTTCTGTGTTATGAATGTTTAAGAAATTAATTCTGAGCAGAAGCTCCCTCTGGTGGTTACAAAGGGTACTGAACCATTCAATGAGGATTGGCAATCAGGAATCACGGACTGTCTGGATATAAGGGAGGTTTCCCCCATCATGGTTGCCGGTGATCAATTGTTCTTGTCTCAACGTTGTTTCCTGGTTCACTTGGAAGCTTGCTGAGTCTTGCCTCTTCTCCTGCTCTCAGATAAGATATTTTCTGTTTTTTGTTTTTGTGCTTGCCATTTGCAATTTTCTCTGCATTTCTGTGAGGTTAGCCAGGTTCCCCTCCTCTGGGGGCTTGGGCGCCTCTCGGTTCCTCTGGAGCCACTGTTGTTTGTTCATTTGCCTTTTCCAGTTTTTTCTGTGGCTGCGGCTTAGTTTTGTTACACCAGAGAACTAATTTAGGTGGTAGAGGTCGTGTGATCTCAGGTGTTTTTGCAATTAGTAGCGTTGGCTTTTTTTAGGGTTTTTTTTGGGATTGCAGTAAGTATCCTTCCTATCCTTTTCTGTCCAGGCAGATTGGGCCCCAGCGTTTTCTCATACTATTTTCTGTCTGTGTCTGTATTTCCTCTTGTCTAACCGCCATTACATGTTTGGGGGCTTCCTATGTTCTTTGGGGATCTGCTCCGGGGCAGATAGCTTTCCTCTTTCTATCTTTAGGTGTAGTTAGCCTCTCAGGCTGTGACGAGGCGTCTAGGACCAACGTAGGAACGCTCCACGGCTGCCTTTAGTTGGGGTGGTTAGTCAGGGTACTGCAATCCAGTAGATCCCAACCTCTCTGGTGTATTGCCTTTTTTGCCTGCTCTCCTCAGCTACCAAAACATAACACTTCTGTGAAGCACTTCGGGGTTCAAAGTGCTCACCACAAATCTAGATAAGTTCCTTGGGGGGGTCTATTTTCCAAAATGGGGTCACTTGTGGGGGGTTTCCACTGTTTAGGAACATCAGGGGCTCTCCAAATGCGACATGACACCCGCAGACCATTCCATCAAAGTCTGCAATCCAAAACGTCACTATTTCCCTTCCGAACCCTGACGTGTGCCCATACTGTAGTTTTCTCCCACATATGGGGTATCAGCATACTCAGGACAAAATGGACAACAACTTTTGAGGTCCAATTTCTCCTGTTACCCTTGGGAAAATAAAAAGTTGGGGACTGAAAGATCATGTTTATGGAAAAAATATGATTTTTTTATTTTCATGCTCGGGCGTTATAAACTTTAGTGAAACACCTGGGGGTTCAAAGTTCTCACCACACATCTAGATAAGTTCCTTGAGGGGTCTAGTTTCCAAAATGGTGTAATTTGTGAGGGGTTTCCACTGTTTAGGCACATCAGGAGCTCTCCCAACACGACATGGCGTCCAGCCAATTCTGCATTGAAAAAGTCAAACGGCGCTCCTTCCCTTCCGAGCTCTGCCATGCACCCAAACAGTGGTTTACCCCCAATATATGGGGTATCGGCGTACTCAGGACAAATTGCACAACAACTTTTGGGGTCTTGTTACCCTTGGGAAAATAAAAATTGGGGTGAAAAGATCATTTTTGTGGAAAAAAATATGATTTTTTAATTTTACGGCTCTACGTTATAAACTTGTGTAAAGCACTTGGGGGTTCAAATTGCTCACCACAAATCTAGATAAGTTCCTTAGGGGTCTAGTTTCGAAAATGGGTCACTTGTGGGGGGTTTCCACTGTTTAGGCACATCAGAGGCTCTCCAAATGCAACATGGCGTCCAATCTCAATTCCAGCCAATTTTGGTTGGAAAAAGTCAAATGGTGCTCCTTCCATTCCTAGCTCTGCCGTGCACCCAAACACTGGTTCCCCCCCACATATGGGGTATCAACGTACTCAGGACAAATTGGACAACAACTTTTGCGGAAAAAAACGCAGCATGTGCACAAAAATTGCGGAATGCATGCTAATCATAGGACGCTTAATGAATGCGTTTTTTAAGCGTTTTTGCAGCAGAAAACCGCTGCAAAAACGGGAAAAATCCTGAACGTGCGCACATAGCCTTAGTCAGTGCTGGGGAGTGATTATAGCCGACGCTCACTATGTACAGAGCAGTGACTGAAACTGCATTGGCTGCACATATATGACTGAAAGCCGCTGCTGGCAAGAATATAGTTAATTTCCTCCCAGTAGCCAGGCTTTCAGTGTGGCAGACGTACAGCTTAAGGCTGTGGTTCCACGGTCCGGAACCACAGCGCTTTGGACGGAGCGGAAATTCCGCTCCGTCTAAGCCCCGCCCCCTTTATGACGCGCGATCTTTCCGGAGGTGTTCAGGACACCTCCGGAACACCTCCGGAAAGAGCGCAGGGCTACATAGCCCTGTGTTAATTCTGTTGCGGCGACGCACCGTCGCCGCAATACGCGAGGACATGCTGCCGTCTAAAAAGACGCGCCACATGTCAGTTTACGCAGGTCTGCCACCTGCGTATTGTTACGCATAGTGGAGACGGGATTTCTTGAAATCCCCTCCACTATGCTGTAACATCTGGACGCTGCGTGTTTGGCGCTGCGCCAGCGCACAGCGCCAAACACGCAGCGTTTCCTGACCGTGGAAACTCATCCTAAGAACGCTATTAACTTGTGGATTAACTCCATATATGCAAGGTAATAGCATTTTTTTACATGACAGGTTCTCTTTAAGGCCCTTTCAGGCCTAGTGATAGAGTGGTTAAATGCAAGACATTTTTATATTTGTGGGTTGGCTTTTTAATTATTTGTACATATGTTTTCTGTGTGTGTACCAGTGTGTATAAAAGTGTGCCTGTGTATGCCTCTGAGTGTGTTTTTATGTATGTATCTGTTTGTAACATGCTTGTACCTAAAAAATTGTATATACAAATTATATTGCTGTTTGTGTGTGCAAAAACATTCAGATGTTTTCTGCATATGTACTAAATCTTCAATTAGTTCACGTCTTGAACTTGACATTCTGGTCAGCTGTAGAACAAATTGTTCTGATGTTCGACCATATTTATTCTAGGTATACATTTTTATAAGTATAGAATAGCGCTGTATACTGTGTTTATTCGAAAAAGTATACCTCCATGTATATAGTTGGTAAAAAATAAGCACCAGTTGTACCACATCTGAACATTATTGTCTATAGTTCTACTTTTGTGGTTTTCCAATGTAAAGTAGTCACTCAACACATGCCAAGATTGTACATAATATGAAAAGCCCCTAAAATTGCTGTAGAGTTGTCAATGGTATGTTCTTATTGATGCATTTTATTCTTTTTTTTACATCGGAGGTGGATAAATTTAAATTTGTTGTGATCATATTACAGGGGGATTGCTAGTCTTGTGGAAACTTGACGGGTCTAACTTAATATCGCTGTATATCAAGAGTTGGGGTGCTTTCACACTGATTTCTGGGACCAGTTCGATGGCCCTGTCAGGGCTTATGGCCGAACCCCAGCAAAACGAGAATTGGGCATATGCACCGACGAGGCCATAGATTATAATGGTGCCGACAGCAAGAACGTGCGCTCCGTCGTGCATCATTTTCGGGCATATACACCTACTGGAGATGGACACCCAGACACAGTCTACTATGTCTGAGTGTTCGCCTCCAGTAGGCATAGTGTGACGTGTGACTTGTGACGTAGATGTAGTGTGAAAGCACCCTTACACCCTTACGCGTGTTGAAAATGATGGTGTGCAAGAGGGTGTACTACGTAACTTATGTAATGTTGATAGTTTTTGTAAAATCTCCTGCTGTTTGATGAATACAGTGCTGTTATTTGCACATTGATTCATGACAGCAAAATGACAGATGCACATGTAAGAAATATGCTTATTCTGTTACCTTATCTATGTAGTAAGCTTGGTTTTGTTACAATATCGACATAGTAAACTTACCAAAGCTATAGTAAGCTTGACTTGTGTAATGTATGTAGTACAGTTCATATAGCGTCTTGTGCTTGGGTGCGATGAAAACACAGGAGTCACAGGTTTGATATAGAAAAGTCCTGTATTACTTCATACAAGTTGGCAGAAATAGTCACACAGTTTGCAGACACAGAAACAGGAGACACAGCAGGCCAGAGTAATCCAAGCTCAGCAATCACTCTCCAATACAGATTCAGGATCTTCTTCTCTGTTACCGTAAGTCCATGCAAACGTGGGTCTTTCAAAGAGCAGGGTTCAGAGTCCACAAGTGCTTCAGAGTTCCTCAGTAGGAATAGCTGGAGTACAAGGTCCAAGGCTTACAGGAGTCAAGTCACAGGTTCACTGCAGGCTAGATTCTGAAGCACTGATTGCTCAGCTGTGACTGCTTAAGAAGCAAAGGAGAGAATCAGGGCGGGAACATGCAAGCTGGAAACTCCATTTTGACTGAGGGCAAGATAGCTGCAGCAAGACAGAAAGTAAAATGGCTGACGAACAAACTGAGTTTCAGGAATATATACATAGAACCTTACATTACTCCCCCTTAAGGACAACCTCCGGATGACCTCAGACCAGGCTTGTGTGGGTAACTCTGATGAAACTGACGGAGCAAGCGAGGAGCATTAACGTTATTGACCGGTTCCCATGAGTTGTCCTCCACTGGGTAGCCCTGCCATTTAATCAGATATTGTAACTGATTTCTATACAACCTGGAATCTAAAATCCTTTCCACCACAAATTCTTCCTGACCATCGACTAGCACTGGGTCAGGGCAAGGAGAGGAACGTCCAGGAAACGTATTGGGTGTCGCAGCCTTTAGTAGGGATACATGAAAGACAGGGTGGATTCTCATAGTTCTGGGCAGTTGAAGACGACAAGCAACGGCACTTATAATTTTACTGATTTTATAGGGTCCAATGTACTTATGTCCCAACTTAGACGATGGAATCCTTAACTTAAGATTTCTGGTTGACAGCCAGACCAAGTCTCCTACCTTGAAAGCTGGTGCAGGTTTACGAAATTTATCTGCTGCTTTCTTGTACCTTTCTTGAGCCGATTCCAGATTTTCCTTTAGAAGATCCATATTCTTCTGTAAAGACGTGATTCTTTCAGCCACTGCTGGTAAAGGCGTTTCTATGGGAAATCGTGGTAGAATGTTAGGATGATAACCTAGATTAGAGTAAAAAGGAGACTGTTTAGTGGAGGCACTCTGAGAGTTGTTATACGAGAACTCAGCTAATGGAAGTAGATCCACCCAATCATCCTGTAGGTGGCAGATAAAGCAGCGGAGATACTGCTCCAGGGTTTGATTGGTTCGTTCGGTCTGTCCATTAGTCTGGGGATGAAAAGCAGAAGAAAGGTTTACTTTAATGTCCAATGCTGCACAGAAATTTTGCCAAAACCTAGAAGTGAATTGCACCCCTCGATCCGAAATAACCTCATCCGGTACTCCATGTAAGCGAAACACATCTTTAATCATCAAATCTGATGTCTGTTTTGCAGTGGGTAAGCCGACACAAGGGATAAAATGAGCTGCCTTTGTTAGACGGTCAACCACCACTAGAATGGTGTTCTTCCCCTGAGAGGTTGGTAACTCCACAATGAAGTCCATAGAAATGGATCCCCACGGGCGGGACGGGGTGGGAAGAGGCTGTAACAGACCAGTTGGTGAGGAGCGAGGTGTTTTGCATCTTGCACAGACCTCACATGAAGTGACATAATTCAAAACATCCTTCCTGCAAGTGGGCCACCAAAAGAAACGAGAAAGAAATTCCTGTGTCTTTAGCATTCCTCTATGCCCAGCTATCTTGGAATCGTGAATGAGTTGCAATACTCTTAATCTGACTGTTTCAGGAATATACAGACGTTGTCCCTGAATCCACACACCATTCTTAAAGACAAGACTTACGTCCCTTGGGGGTTGTGCCAAAAAGGAATCCGCATGGTATGCTTCCTTGATGTCCTTAAGTAGGTCTTGATTATGAATTACTCCTAGGAATCTAGAGTCAGGAAGAATAGTCTTAGGAGGAGTAATTGGACGTGTCTCTGCTGAGTAAATCCTAGAGAGTGCATCAGCCTTTCCATTGCGCGATCCTGGTCTATAAGAGATGATAAAATTAAATTGGTTTAAGAAAAGATTCCAGCGAGCCTGGCGAGGAGTCAGGCACTTAGCCGACCTGATAAACTCAAGGTTACGATGGTCTGTCAGGACGACTATTTGCTGTGCAGCTCCCTGAAGAAGGTGTCTCCATTCTTTGAAGGCGGCAATAATGGCCAACAACTCTCTATTGCCCACATCGTAGTTCCTCTCAGCCGAAGACAACTGCTGGGAAAAGAAGGCACAGGGATGCAAGACATTCTTCTCACCTGTTCTCTGAGAGAGTATAGCTCCAACGGCACAGTCTGAAGCATCCACCTCTATTATGAAGGCAAGCTCGGGGTTGGGATGTACTAGGATAGGTGCAGTGGTAAATTTATCTTTTAGATGGGAAAATGCTTCCTGGGCTTGGGGAGTCCAGGAAAACCTAGACTCTTTCCGGGTAAGTTGAGTGATAGGTGACACTACCTCAGAGAAATTTCTAATGAAACGTCTATAGAAGTTGGCAAACCCGATGAAGCGCTGTACCTCCTTCACATTTCTAGGACTTGGCCAATCCTTGATGGCTTGGGTTTTGCTTCCATCCATACTAATTCCTTGTGTAGACAGTACATACCCCAGAAATTGAATTTCGGTCCTATGGAATTCACACTTTTCAAGTTTGATGTAAAGATGATTTTGTCTTAGACGTTCCAAGACCATTCTCACATGTCCATGATGTTCCTCTGTGGAGTTAGAAAAAATTAGAATATCATCCAAATAAATTACCACGAATGTATCTAGGAGATCCCTGAAGATGTCATTCACCAAGTGTTGGAAAGTGGCTGGGGCGGTACTCAGACCAAAAGGCATAACTAGATATTCAAAGTGTCCATAGCGTGACCTGAATGCAGTCTTCCATTCATCCCCAGGTCTAATACGGACTAAGTTATAGGCCCCACGAAGATCTAGTTTAGAAAAAATTTTGGCATGTCGCACTCTCTCCAATAACTCAGGGATTAAAGGCAATGGATAACGGTTTCTAATAGTAACCTTATTGAGTTCCCTGTAGTCTACGCATGGTCTCAGAGATCCATCTTTCTTCTTTACAAAGAAGATGGGTGCACCTGCAGGAGATGAAGAGGGGCGTATGAAGCCCTTGGCTAGATTTTCATCTATGTAATCCTTTAAAGCCTTTAGCTCGGGCCCCGCCAGGGGTAGATCTTACCAAAAGGTATCTCTGCTCCAGGCAATAATTCAATTGGACAATCATATGGACGGTGAGGAGGAAGCTGGTCAGCGTTCTTCTTGTCACATAAATCCACATAGTCCTGGTATACAGCTGGTAGTTCAGGGACTGACATGATTCCTTTAGGAACAGAGCAAGCTGAAACTTTTGGACTCATCTGTTTCTCTGGAAAGTGTAATTCCTTGGTCTCCCAGTTAATGGTAGGATTCTGAGCCTGCAGCCATGGTAGCCCTAGAATAATGGGAAAGTGGGGAGAAGAGATAAGCATAAAGGACAGTTTCTCTTGATGATCTTTACCCATAAGAACCCTCAAAGGCTCTGTTTCCTGATCCACTGGTCCAGAGGTCAGCAGGGAGCCATCCACAGTTTCCATCTGTACTGGAGTAGCCTTCTTCACTGAACGTATTCCCTGTTTCAGAGCAAAGGAGACATCCATAAAATTTCCACTTGCCCCTGAGTCGATCATAGCAGAGCTAGACACCCAAGCTGAGTCAACCCAGAGTTTGATGGAAAGAAAGCAATGAGAATTGTTTTTCTTACAACTCAGCTGGGACACCGTTGAGGAAACTTGAAAAATGGCAGCGTTTACACAGTCAACGTCCTCAGAGGTAACGGAGTTTAAGTCCGAGAAATCAAGATCTGTTGCTGCAGATCTCTCTGGAGCCTGAGGCTCGGACCTGACAGATCCCCTCTCGCAACACTCACAATGAATGAGTGCTGCAGTAGTCTTACGAGAACGGCTGGGGCAGTTTATAATGAAGTGCCCTGACTTACCACAATAGAAACATAGATTCTCCTTAAAACGATGTTCCTTGCGTGCATCACTAACCCGTCGTTGTAAAGAGTCTACCTGCATGGGTTCAGGTTCAGGTTCCCGTGTAATCCTACTCAAAGGTTCCTTAGCTGGAGAGGAAGGTAGGAAAAGGTTAGTACGATTGCTTTCGAACCATCTCTCTTGCCTGCGTTCAGTCAGACGAGTATCAATACGGATGCAGTAGTTAATAAAGTCACCTAACGCAGTGGGAGGGTCGGCACGAGCAAGTTCATCCTTAATCAGTGGAGATAACCCCTTTCGAAAAATAGATTTTTTGGCGGAACTGTCCCAGGTGGTATCAAGGGCCCATCTCCTGAAATCCAAGGCATATTCAGCTACCGAGTGCTTACCTTGGCGCAAAGCTAACATGGCTGCTTCAGCTGTTGCACCTCGATTGGGGTCATCAAACACCTGCCCCATGGCTGAAATAAAATCATCAAGGTGATTCAAACAATCATCCTCAGTCTCAATCAGAGGGTTTGCCCACATTAAAGCCTTGTTGGTAAGCAACATAATTATAGTAAGCACCTTAGATCGTTCAGTGGGAAATTGTGAAGCATGTGCAGAAAAAAAAGATTGCATTGATTAATAAATCCCCTGAATTTCTCACGTTCACCGCCAAAACGAAAAGGGGGCAACTTGGGAATCCCAGCACTCGGGGCTACGGCAGGAGCCTGGACTCGCCCCTCTAGAACCTCAATCCTGGCTCGCAAATCCTGGGTAGTCTGTCCAACCACTTGCAAATTGTGATTATTGAGGTCCTGTAGATTTGTAAAACGGGTCTTTATATTCTGCAAATCTGCAAGGATATTATCAGTCACTCCGCAAAGTTCCTTTATGCGGGCCTCCATTTTCCAGATCTTTTAAGACAGGATTACTGGAAGAAGAGGAGAGAAAAAAAACAATAGTGTTCACCTGTGGCAACACTGCAGAGAGAAAAAAAAATTAAGGGAACTGCTCACCTGGAATGGTTGTGAGAAGTCACAACCACTATCATCACAGAAAGTTTCAACCAGACATCTGATATCCAGAGTTACAGCAGACAAAAAAGAGAAAAGAAAGGAAAAAAAAAAAAAAAAAACAATAGTGTTTACCTGTGGTAACACTGCAAAAAGAAAAAACTTAAGGGAATTGCTCACCTGGAATGGTTGTGAGAAGTCACAACCACTGTCATCACAGAAAGTACAACCGGACGTCTGATATCCACAGTACAGCAGACACAGCCTTCCAGACCCAGCAGACACTAACGTTTTGGCTTCAGAATCTTGTAATGTATGTAGTACAGTTCATATAGCGTCTTGTGCTTGGGTGCGATGAAAACACAGGAGTCACAGGTTTGATATAGAAAAGTCCTGTATTACTTCATACAAGTTGGCAGAAATAGTCACACAGTTTGCAGACACAGAAACAGGAGACACAGCAGGCCAGAGTAATCCAAGCTCAGCAATCACTCTCCAATACAGATTCAGGATCTTCTTCTCTGTTACCGTAAGTCCATGCAAACGTGGGTCTTTCAAAGAGCAGGGTTCAGAGTCCACAAGTGCTTCAGAGTTCCTCAGTAGGAATAGCTGGAGTACAAGGTCCAAGGCTTACAGGAGTCAAGTCACAGGTTCACTGCAGGCTAGATTCTGAAGCACTGATTGCTCAGCTGTGACTGCTTAAGAAGCAAAGGAGAGAATCAGGGCGGGAACATGCAAGCTGGAAACTCCATTTTGACTGAGGGCAAGATAGCTGCAGCAAGACAGAAAGTAAAATGGCTGACGAACAAACTGAGTTTCAGGAATATATACATAGAACCTTACAACTTGGTTATCGTATGTAAGTATTAAGTTTTGTTCTGTTACCATATTTATAACCTAATTTTGGTTTTGGTGTCAAATTTATGTGGTAAGCCTGGTTCTATGTATCTATGGAATGAGCCGAGTTTCATACCATCTATGCAGTAATGTAGCTTGTGTTACAATACATATGCAGTAAGCTTGGTTCTGTTACTGTATCTATGTAGTAAATTGATTCTGTATTTATGTGTCAAACTTTCCCTAACAGCACAATCAGGTATCAGGGATTGCACACGTGTGTTCAATCCCAATTTGAAAGCAATACCAGCTGCAGTATTGCTGCTTTTATGCAGCAGTCAGAGTAAGGACGGGATCACACATGCGAGAAACACGGATGAGTCTCGCATGTGAATTCCCGGCACTGCCGCCGGCACTCTGGAGTGGAGCGAGCGGCTGCATAGAAATACATGCAGCCGTACACTCCGCTACCGAGTGCCGGCGGCAGTGCCGGGAATTCACATGCGAGACTCATCCGTGTTTCTCGCATGTGTGATCTTGGCTTAAGACCTCTTTCAGATGTCAGTGTGTCCGGTACGTGTGGTGAGAGTTTTAACACATACGGGAGACACACACGTAGACCCATTCAAGTGAAAGGGTATGAGGACATATCAGTGTGTTTCCACGGACCGTGTGTCTGAGGGTCTGAAGACAAAATGTACGTTTTTTTAACAGCAGCACGGGACGCAAAATGTCCTGCACATGTCCACACTGATGACACATGGATGACATCCGTGTGTCATCAGTACCACTCGTAACTGCACATGGGAAGCAGCAGTACAGTTAGAGCTGCTCCGGGTGCTGAAGACCGCTCGCATCATTCTCCCCTGCTCTGCCGGCGATCAGCACGAGCAGGGAAGAATGATGAGAGTTATATTCAAGTGATAACAGTGAGAGCAGGCGGCGGCTTATGGGACTGTTACTCCCATCACTCTATACCTGCTGCCGCTAATAAGAATGAGAGAAGGCGATGGCTGATGGGAGTATTCATCAGCCGCCCTCTGCGCTAAAAATAATATACATTTTTAAAAAACAGCATGGGTTCCCCTGTATGTTTGATAACAAGCCAGGCAAAACTGATAGTTGCTGCAATCCTCAGCTGTCACCATTAGCAAGGCTGGTTATCAAAAATCTCCACGCTGTTTTTTTTAAATTATTTTTTATTATTAAAAAAAAAAAGTGTGGGGTCCGTCCCATTTTTGACAACCAGCTTTGCTAAAACTGACAGCTGGGGGCTGGTATTCTCAGGCTGGTAAGGGGCCATGGATATTGACCCCCAAGTGTAAAAATAGTAGCCCTCAGTCGTCCAAGCTCTTCCCAATTGCCCTGTAGCGCTGGAAAGTGGGGTTCATATTGTGGAGTTGATGTCACCTTTGTATTGTCTGGTGACATCAAGCCCTTGGGTTAGTAATAGAGAGGCGTCTATAAGACACCTATCCATTACTAATCCTATAGCTGTATGGTAAATAAAGACACAGCAAGTATAAAGTCCTTTATTTGAAATAAAACAAAAATAAAAAAACAACAGTATCCTTCACCTGTCCGACGTTCTGTCCCACGCCGCAATCCATGTCTGGGGATAAATAGTTTTCAGCCTGGACGGTGCCAAGATGCGACCGTCCAGGCTGAGGACCACTGATGAATGAGCTGCTGTGAGAGCAGCATCAGTGACTAGTGGTGACGTCATCGAGGTCCCAGCCGGGCTGAACTGCATGACTTCAGCATCATGAGAAAAAGTAATTGATTTCACCGCAGTTCAGCTTAGTGAGTTCACCGTAGATCATGGTGATAATTTCTGCGTGGGGTCCCCTCCATTCTTGATAACCAGACTTGCTAACGCTGACAGCTGAGGGTTGCAGCCCACAGCTGTCAGTTTTGCCTGGCTGGTTATCAAAAATACAGAGGAACCCACGCTGTTTTTTTAATTTATTTATAGCACAGGCGGCGGGTGATTATTACTCCTATTAGTTGCCACCTGCTCTCACTGTTATTAGCTGCAGCAGGTGTAGGCTGATGGGAGTAATATTCCCATCAGACGCCGCTTTCTCTCACTGCTATCAGTTGAATACAACGCTCAACATTCTCCCCTGCTCGCGCTGATCGCCGACAGAGCAGGGAAGAATGATAAGAGCAGTCTTCAGCATCCGGCGCTGGGAACAGTGCTAAGGCTGAGTTCACATTGCGTTATGGCAGTCCGTCTAATGGATTGCATTACAATGCAGCATTAACGCGATGTAACGCATCCGTTAACGTACCCATAGACTGCCATAACGTAGCGCATCGCTAACGCATGTCATAATCGGCATGCGTTAGCGATGTGCCGTCATGCTGTGACAGACCCTCGGACACGGTCTGCAGTGTTCGAGGGTCCGTCACTGCTAGCGATCGCATAACGCGATAAAAAAAGGCAGTTGCGTTGGCGCAGTCCGTTTAACGCATGTACTCTACTACAAAGGTCCGGGAGGGCGACAAGTTTCTCTGTACTGAGGTTCTAAAATATCATTGCAGGAGATTGTTCAGCTGTGGAGGTGGGAAGATATCTGTCAGACACAGACAGACTCTCCATAGAGAAGAAAAACATGGTTTATTGGAAAGAAAACATGGCAGCAATGAAAGGATCATATGAATATTTTAAAATGTCTCCCAAATGTCTTTAAACCCCTTCATGACCTTTGATGTGTATATACGTCATAGGTCATGTCCTCGAACTCTATGCGAGCTCTGGCGCTGAGCCCACATGTTTTCCGGCATATGTCACCTGATTTCATCAACTAACATGCCCTTAACAGCCGCGGGTGGAATCGCGATCCACCCACAGCTGTTAACGTTAAATACAGCTGTCAATCTGTAACAGCAGCATTTAATATGCTCGTGCTGGAAGCATGCCACAAACCCCGCCCATCGGTGCCTGTCATTGCCGGACTGCTTTTATCGCCGCCCTATGGCCGGCCCTCATAGCAGATGAGCATTTTAGCTACACATACAGGGCTGAAGCTCTGCTATGTGTAGAACAGGCGACTGGATGATCTCAGCTTCTAGTCTCACATGGAGACTATTGAAACAAGTGAAAAGTACAAAAAATGGGTTTAAAAATTTTTTAAATAAATGAAAGTTCAAATCATCGCCCCATTAAAAATAAAACAATAAAAAAAAATCAAAAATACACATATTTGGTATCGCTGCGTTCAGAAACACCTGATCTATCAAATATAAAAATAATTAATCCGATTGGTAAACGACGTAACAAGAAAAATCCAAACGCCAGAATTGCGTTTTTGTTTTGGTCACTGCAACATTGCAATAACATGCGATATCAGGCAATCAAAACATCATATCTACACCAAAATGGTATCAGTAAAAACGACAGCTAATAGCACGAAAAATAAGCCCTCACCCAGTCCCAGATCCCAAAAAATGGAAACGCTACGGGTCTTGAAAAATGTTTTTTTTAAACTTTGTCACCACTTAAAACAAAACCTTAACATGTTTGGTGTCTGTGAACTTGATATGCCCTGGAGAATCCCAATGGCAGGTCAATTTTAGCATTTAGTGAACATGGTAAAAAAAAATTCACCGCACTTTGAATTTCTTTCCCATTTTCCAGTACATGATATGGTAAAACCAATGGTGTCGTTCAAAAGTACAACTCGTCCTGCAAAAAACAAGCCCTCGCTTGGCCATATTGACCGAAAAAGTTATGACTCTGGGAAGATAGGGAGCAAAAAACGGAAACGCAAAAAAGAAAAACCCCAAGGTCGTGAATGGGTAAAAGTTTATAAGCGTGCAGAGTATGTGAAATAAATGGAAAAAAAAAACTAGAATAAAAGACACACTGCGTGTTCGAATTGCTGTTTCTTGCCACACCTTTGTTCTAAAAATAAAATGTCTTTCTACAGAAAATGAAACACATTTTAAATTATTTTAAGTGGTCATTTGTGGTCATAAAAAATATATATGAAAAATAATAAAAATATTTTTTTTATTTTTCTTTACAGTTTCCCATATCAAAAAAAAGAAAAAAAAATATAAAATGATGCAAGAATTAAATTCCATGTATAACACAAAAAAGCCAAAATTATTTGCATATCCAAATGAGAATAGTTTTTTTTACAGCTGTGTGCCTGTTCAGTAATGTTGGGAAAAGGCCCGAATCTTAACTGGTTAAGGATAAACCATTACCTATGGGCGAGTGCTGTCTGCTTTCCCTGGGCTAAAATTGGTCAGCCCTTGCATGTTCTACAAATCTATAATTTAAAGAAAAAAAAATCATCGATAGTATATGTAAAATGTTTGAAGGGCTGTGGTGGAATTCAAATGTTTTCTTGCAAATTTACCAGCAGAATTCAAGTTTGTGTATATCTTCTATGCCTTGTATGGAGTGCACTGGGTGTCTGTAAAAATCCTGATATTACTACATGTATATATCATGGAATTATTGTTCATGTATAGAGTCCAAAAATAAACTTGGACTGTAAGGCCGGGGTCACACATGCGAGAAACTCGCACGATTCTCGTACGAGTCTCTCGCATGAACACCCGGCACTCGGACCGGAGCGTGCCGCTGCATGTATTTCTATGCAGCCACACGCTCCAGTTCGAGTGCCGGCGGCAGTGCCGGGTGTTCATACGAGAGACTCGCAGAAGAATCGTGCGAGTTTCTCGCATGTGTGACCCCGGCCTAATGGTGATACTCAAAGTTGTTCTAGAAATATTTTTATGATAGGCAGACAGATAGATAAATAGATAGCTAGATAAATTGTTGCACACAAGATAGTAGTTTATGTATGATTAAATAATATATTCGGGCCTTTAGAACAAAAGGCATCTAGTTGCTAACAGAGGCAACTACTTTCCTGATGTACCCGGCGTCGGTCATTGACGGCTCCTTCCAGAGATTCAGCTACTCCCTGTCAACAGAACAGCAATTTCTCTTCCTGTTCACAGGGCGGTACTACTGGTGTCATGCTGATTGACAGCCGCCTTCCCCAATTAGGCAGCAGAAGGCGGCTGTCAATCAGCATGACACCAGTAGTCCCGCCCTGTCAACAGGAAGAGAAACTGCTGCTTAGTTGACAGGTAGTAGCTGAATCTCTGGCAGGAGCTGTCAATGACCGTCGCTGGGTACAACAGGCAAGTAGTTGCCTCTTTTAGCAACTACATACCTTTTTTTAAATGTTCCGGATATACCCTTTAATGTAACATTTGAAATTACATCTCTGTGTAAAGTACATGTCAAGGAGATGCTTAGTAGTAATCCTGAAAAATGGCCTCACTTCTTCATCTTGTAATAAGCTTTAATCTCTAAAGCCTTAGTCATATCGGGATAGATTTTTTTTCTAGTTTGTATTATACGTGACATATTTGAAAGCACCAAATCGTTTCCAGTCTAAGAATGAGTGGTAAAATGCACATAATACATTAACAATATAGTTTACAATATATTGTGGTAATGCGATTCACTCAGCTGCTTCACAGAGGTAGACACAGGAACGTTTCTTATGCTGGTGTATTTAAAACATGGCAGAAACCACTACAGAGTTCACAGAAATAAATACGGCTATTCTGGCCAACATCGGGAACCAAAAAGATAACGTATATCACAGTTCTTATGCCTGCGAGAATCTGACGGCTCAGAGTACCATCAGCAAAGTCCAGCACAGTTGCACATAAACATTTCTCTGGAGCTCTCTTTCCTATAGACACACAGACAGAAAAAAAACTCAATGGCTGGACATTTAACCTGCCAAACCACACCCTCGAAGTTGAGATATGGTGAGTAGTGGTCCCACTCATCTCTTACAACTGCTCAGAAAAACCCCACCCTGTCATAGCCGATTAACCCATCAGCACATAACATGCTGGAGAAAAAATTTCTGGGTTTCACATCACAGAAGATAGCAATCTTCTTGATACATATCTCCCCTCACATACATTGCCAGTGACCTTGTCACATATCGCCCCCCTCCTCCTAGAGCCGGGGGTTTTGTTACTTCCAGACATCAAATGGAATTCTGGAGACGGCATCAGAGTTATCGTGTAATTTCCCGGGTCTATGTTCTACGTGGAAACTAGAGTCGTAGAGGCCTAAGAACCACCTAGTCACCAGGGCTTTCTTACTTTTCTTTTCCCTTAACCATCTCAGAGGGGCATGTTCTGACACTAGTTTAAACTTACTACACTACCTAGTAAATTGCAATTCAGCGTATCCATGGCCCATTTCATGGCTAGGCACTCTCTCAAAAATGGCATAGTTTTTCTCACAGGAAGATAGCTTCCAACCCAACTTCTGAAGTATCTGTCTGGACCAGGATTCCTTTATCAAAGTCTGTTGTGACCAGGACCAGTTGTTTACATAGGGACACCTTCAGCTCTTGGAATGCCATTTCTGTTTCAGCCGTCCATTTGGCCATCGTCAATTTGGTGCCTTTAAGGAGATCCGTCAGCGGTGTGTCAGTTATGGCAATATCCCACAATTCCAAGAAACGCTCTCACCTGCTTCTTCAAAAGCGGTTCCGGACATTTCTGGATTGACTCAACCTAGTTTATCTGTGGCTTGATTTCACCTCTCCTGATGATGTACCCTAAGTACTTAGCCTCTTCCTTCAAATTTTTTGGGATTTATAGTAAATTTTTTTCTTTCTCAGAGCATCCAGAATCGCATGTACCTTTGGTAGATGACTACCCCAGTCTGCGCTGAAGACTACAATATCATCTAGGTAGACTTCAGCATACTTCTTATGTGGAGCTAGGATCTGATACATGGCCCACTGGAAGGTGGCTGGGGCACCCTGCAATCCAAAAAGTAAAATGGTATATTGAAAACACCCATCAAGTGTCAAGAAGGTGTCTCCTCCTTGGCACTTGGGGACATGGGGATCTGCCAGTAGCCCTTCTTCATTTTGAGGGTGGTAATGTACCTCACAGTTCCAAGGCTCTCAATGAGTTCATCAACACGGGGCCATCGGGTATACGTCAAAATTTGGATACTTAATTCAGCCTGCAGTAGTCATTACAAAACCGCCACTCGCCATCGGGAATCAAGACTAGGACAAAGGGACTCGACCATCCGCTTTTGGACTTCTCCATCACGTCAACGTCTAGCATTCTCTTCACCTCATTTGAGATTACCTCATGGCGTGCTTCGGGAATCCTATATGGCTTAAGATTCACGCTTATATGCGGCTCTGTCAGAACATCATGCTCCCACCCTTCGTACGCCCTGGCAACTCCAAGAACAGGTCACGGTTCCACTGCAGCAGTTCTCGACATTGTTGCTTGTGGGATGGCAATAGTCTCTGCAATCATGACATCCTCCACTTTGGCTTCGGGACAGGCTCCCAGGCAAGAAGCTCCCAGCGGTTCTCGATCTCGCAACGGCTTGAGCAAATTCACGTGGTATCCTTGGTGAGGCTTCCTTCGTCTTGTCTGGTGGACCTTGTAATTAACCTTTCCCAGTTTTTTCACAGCCTCGTATGGGTCTTGCCACTTAGACAGTAACTTGCTTTCGACCGTTGGGATATGCACCACTACGCGGTTCCCAGGCTGGAACTGCTTCAGCCGCACTGATCGTTTATACATCCTTGCCTGTGCCTCATGACTGGAGGAGATGTGCTTTTACAATAAGCATCACTTGACATTCACTTTCGACATTCTCTCCTGCATCTGGACAAAGTGCTCTATGATTCTTCGGTGGGGCCTGACCTCGGCTTTACAAGTTTCTTGGCAATATCCATGAGCCCTCACGGATGTCGACCATACAACAACTTGAACAGAGAGAAACAAGTTGACGCTTGAGGAACTTCCCTGACAGAAAAGAGCAGAAATGGAAGCAGATAGTCTCGACCATTCTTCTCAATGACCTTCTTGAGCATAACGTTTAAGGTCTTATTAAAGAGCTCCACCAGGCTGTTCATCTGCAGATGGTATACTGAGGTATGCAGCTGGGCAATCTGAAGGGTGTCCCTTGGTCTGTCAAGATTTCCGTTGGCAGGCCGGTCCTAGAAAAAATATGTGCAAGTTCTCGGGCTACAGACTTGGTGGATGAATTCCTTAGTGGTACAGCCTCTGGGTAACGCGTTGCATAGTCCATCACAACCAGAATGTACTGATGTCCCCATGCGGACTTTTCTAGGGGACCTACTAGGTCCATTGCAAGTCTCTCAAATGGGACCTCTATAACAGGTAGCAGGACTAGTGGACTTTGGGAGTGAGAAGAGGGAGCTGGTTATCTGGCAGGTGGGGAAGAACCCACAATAATTAAGGATCTCCAGGTAGCATGCTGGCCAATAGAACCTCTGCATTATCTTCTCTTGAGTTTTTCTACACCCAAATCTCTTTCCAATGGAATGTGATTGGACCATGTCTAAAACTCTCCGCCGATAGGAACCTAGAACCAACAGCTGTTCCCCTCCCCTCGGATATCGGTTACCCGATACAACTCCCCATTGAGTGCAAAGTGTGGGATTCTGGTGTCTGCCCCCGGCTCTTGAGCAACCCTGTTACAGATGGTAACACGGTCATCCGCCCCCAAGTAAGGACCCTAATTTGAGCAGTCCCAAAGTTTTGTCTGGTCACTTTCAACTCAGGGGAATTGGTCTCCTCGGCCGTCTCGTCCTCCTCCCTGGCAAGGACATACACGTATTGTGGTAATGTGACTCACTCAGCTGCTTCACAGAGGTAGACACAGGAACGTTTCTTCTGCTGGTTTATTTAAAACATGGCATATACCAGTGTAGCATTCACAGAAATAAACATGGTCGTTCTGGCAAAAGCAGGAAACCAAAAAGATAACGTATATCACAGTCCATTTGCCTGCGGGAATCTGCCCGCTCAGGATACAATCAGCAAAGCACAGCACAGTTGCACATAAACGGTTCTCTGGAGCTCTCCTGCCTTCAGACGTGCAGAGAAAAAACGTCAGTGGCCGCCTGGCCGGACATTTAACCTGCCGATCCACACCATTGAGATATGGAGAGTAGTCTTCCCATCCATCTCTTACAACTACTAAAGAAATTAACTCTTCAGCACATAATATGCTGGAGAGAAACTTGTGGGTTTCACATGAAAGATAGCAGTCTTTGTGTTACATATCTCTCCTCACATACATTGCCAGTGACCCTGTCACAATATATATTTAAAAAAAACACAAGACAGAAACAAAATAAACATATATCCTGCTGTAAGTAAATAAGTAAAAGCAATAGTTCATATAAATAATGTAGGGTACTTAGTAAAAAAAAAGTATACCACAACCTGGATACTCCTGATCATAGCTAGACATGATGTTTATATAGCTTCCCATTTGCTGGGTGTCCATTCAGGACCCGGTCCTGCTCTGCCCTTATTCACACTGATGTCACTTTGACACATGGTAAGGTTTTAATACTAGAGGATAGGACCATCCCAGCATGCCTTATTCAAAGAGAAATTATATATGTATATATACAGTTGGGAAAAAAGTATTTAGTCAGCCCCAAATTGTGCTAGTTCTCCCACTTAAAAAGATGACAAGTTCAAGCAGGTGCCATTACTACAGGTAATGAGTGGAGGACAGAGGAGCCTCTTAAAGAAGAAGTTAGGGTACGTGCACACGTTGCAGATTTCCCTGTGGAATTTTCTGCGCAGATTCTACCTCTCTTGGCAGAAAACGCAGGTAAAAATCCACATGTTTTGATGCGTATTTTCATACATTTTTGTAAGCTAAATAAAGATATGTTATTTAACAAAAAAAAAAGAATTGTGTTGTCATCTTTGTCCAATCTCTTCTTTTACATACTCCATTGAACACCATAATATCATCACATACAATGTTCTAAAGTAATGTTTACACACACAAAACAAATAAGTGAATATCTATCGATAGATAAATAGATAGATCGATAGACAGATCTATAAATAGATAGATCTATAGATAAATAGATCTATAGATAGAAAAAATACGTGTTAGGCCGGGGTCACACTTGCGAGAAACTTGCACGAGTTTCGCACCTCAGTACCCGGCACTGCCGCCAACACTCGGACTGGAGCGTTCAGCTGCATAGAAATACATGCAGCCGCACACTCCAGTCCCGAGTGCTGGCGGCAGTGCCGTGCATTGAGGTGCGAGACTCATGCGAGTTTCTCGCAAGTGTGATCCCGACCTTAAACACAATATCTGTTTAAAAAGGGAAAAAAAATTCCAGTCCAGAGAGGGAAAGCCAGCGACTGGGGGCAGATGTTTATAGCCTGGGAAGGGGGTAATACCCATGGAGCTTCCCAATCTATTAATATCAGCCCAAAGCTGTCTGTATAGCCCTTACTGGCTATTAAAATAGGGGTCCCCTATAATTAATAGCCAGAAAAGGCTAAGCAGACAGCTGTGGGCTGATATTCATGGCCTAGGAAGGGACCATGGATATTGGCCCCCCTGGCTATAAACACCAGCCCGCAGCCACCCCAGAAATGGCGCATCTCTAAGATGCGATAATTCCGGCACTTAGCCTCTCTCTTCCCACTGCCCTGTAGCGGTGCCATATGGGGTAATGGGGGGTTGATGTCACCTTTGTATTGTAAGGTGACATCAAGCCCGGCTTAGTAATGGAAAGGTGTCAATAAGACACCGATCCATTACTAATCCTATAGTTGTTAATGGGTAAAATAAAGACACAGCCAGACTAAAGTATTTTAATGAACTAAAACACAACATATTCTCCCATCTTTCTTATCCTCCCAATTCCTGCGACGCCCTCGATCACCTGCAAAAAAAATAAAATAATAAACAAACACAAATACTCCCTGTTCTGACATAATCCATGTAATAACGAGTGTTCCAGGATGATCTCCCCTATAGAGCTGTCACATCAGGAGATGTGACCTCTCTACAGGGCCTCCAGTGACACACTGACAGGAGACAATGGCTCCTGCAGTGTTATCACTGGGGGGACACTGGAGTTCATGTTCTCACTTGATGGCAATGCTGCGTGAGAATTTTCCCACGCAGTAGTGCCGCCAGTGACAGGATGTACTCCAAAGGTGGAGTGATACACTGCGGAAGGATACCTTCTGTCATTGTATCACCGGAGGCCCTTGGAGAGCGGTAACATCTCCTGATGTGACAGCTCTCCACGGGAGATCGTCATGGGACACTTATTAAATGGATTACGTTGGAACAGGGAGTATACTGTTTATTATTTTAAATTTTTTTACAGGTGATCGAGGGCGTCGGGATCAGCTGTATGGTGAGTATGTACTGTATGTGTGTATGTCTTTTTTTTTTTTCTTTACTAGTCAACACAGTAGTCGATGATGGGACTACTACTGTCCCATCATCGGCTACTGCTGTCACTGTAGCAGACATAGCCAGATGGGACTAGTAGTCACATCGGACGATGCCTGCGTACACACAGCCGCACACACACACATACACAAACAGCCGTGCACACACCCGCACACACACATAGATACACACAGACACCTTCACACAGACCCGCACATATTCACCGCACACATAGTCTCCACCCACACTCTCTTCCTTCTCCCTATCTGCAGTGTTTCTCGCACGCAACTCCGCAGCAAAACCGCAGATATTTTTAAACCTGCGGTTTTGCTGCGGATTTGACTGACTCAATGGTAGTCAATGGGTGCAGAAATGCTGCAGATCTGCAAAAATAATTGACATGCTGCGGAAAATAAAACACTGCAAATCCGCTCTTATTTTTCCGCAGCATGTGCACACCAATTTCCCATAGACTAACGGTGGTGCACTACACTGCGGATTTGATGAAATTCCGCGCTTCCAAAAATGCTGCGGATCCGCATCTAAATCCGCATTCCTGTGCACACAGCCTTACAGGTCTGTGAGAGCCAGAAATCTTGCATGTTTTTAGATGACCAAATACTTTTTTTTCACCATAATTTGCAAAATAAATCTTGCCAAATCAGACAAGGTGATTTTCTGGATTTGTTTCCTCATTTTGTCTCTCATAGTTGTGGTCTACCTATGATGTCAATTACAGGCCTCTCTTTAATCTTTTTAAGTGGGAGAACTTGCACAATTGGTGGCTGACTAAATACATATATATACATATAATACAGAGGTAGCGGAAAACATTGCATATATCCACAATAAAGGATAGCAAATATTTGTATATATAATAAAATGCAAGGAATAGGTAAATGGTGCAAACAGGGGCAAATGACACAGAATGTCAGCATAATTTTGTTTATTTACATATATATACAGTACAGACCAAAAGTTTCGACACACCTCATTCAAAGATTTTTCTGTATTTTCATGGCTATGAAAATTGTAGAATCACACTGAAGGCATCAAAATTATGAATTAACACATGGGGAATTATACATTTCACTTTTCAAAAAAGTGTGAAACAACTGAAAATATGTCTTATATTCTAGGTTCTTCAAAGTAGCCACCTTTTGCTTTGATTACTGCTTTGCACGCAGAAAAGGTGAACGGATGGATTCTACATGCCTAGTTCCCACCGTGAAGCATGGAGGAGGTGGTGTGATGGTGTGGGGGTGCTTTGCTGGTGACACTGTAGGGGATTTATTCAAAATTGAAGGCATAGTGAACCAGAATGGCTACTACAGCATCATGCAGCAGCATGCTATTCCATCTGGTTTGCGTTTAGTTGGACCATCATTTATTTTTCAACAGGACAATGACCCCAAACACACCTCCAGACTGTGTAAGGGCTATTTGACCAAGAAAAAGAGTGTTGGGGTGCTACGCCAGATGACCTGGCCTCCACAGTCACCAGACCTGAACCCAATCGAGATGGTTTGGGGTGAGCTGGACCGCTCACCGCTTCAATTTTGAATAAATCCCCAACAATGTCACCAGCAAAGCACCCCCACACCATCACACCACCTCCTCCATGCTTCACGGTGGGTACTAGGCATGTAGAGTCCAGCTGTTCACCTTTTCTGCGTGCAAAGCAGTAATCAAAGCAAAAGGTGGCTACTTTGAAGAACCTAGAATATAAGACATATTTTCAGTTGTTTCACACTTTTTTGTAAAGTGTAATGTATAATTCCACATGTGTTAATTCATAGTTTTGATGCCTTCAGTGTGATTCTACAATTTTCATAGTCATGAAAATACAGAAAAATCTTTGAATGAGAAGGGTGTCCAAACTTTTGGTCTGTACTATATATATATAGTAAGGCATGCCTGTAATGCGGACTTTGCTGTCTGCAATAATAACAAATTCCTTCTAGCGATTGTCTTTCACAAATGAGACTCACATGTATAAGGGTTGATCACAATTACAATGCACCTGGAACAGTGTAAACTGTAAACTTGACTCAACTTTGCTCTCCTCCTGTAACTCTAAGTAACATGAGAGATAACACACATAAAAGGCTATGAAGAAGCAGGTTGTAGGGCAGGTGGCCTTTGTGCTACCTGCCTGCACTAAACTTGTAAATGTCTTCTGTGAGTGTCATATAAACACAGCATTATAACTCAGTTAACCTCTGCGCAGAAAAATAAGGCCAAGTACACTGTTTTCATAGCTTCTCATTCAAAATGTGCTGTTAGCTACTGTCTAGTCATTATGAATAGTTGTTATATATATTTAATCAACTCTATGATTTAATCAACTCTACAGTCATGGCCAAAAGTTTTGAGAATGACACAAATATTAATTTTTACAAAGTCTACTGCTTCACTTTTTCTAATGGCAATTTGCATATACTCCAGAATGTTATAAAGAGTGATCAGCTTAACAGCAATTACTTGCAAAGTCAATTTTGGCTAGAAAATGAACTTTATCCCCCAAAACACATTTCAACATCATTGCAGCCCTGCCTTAAAAGGACCAGCTAACCTCTTTTCAGTGATTGCTCCATTAACACAGGTGTGGGTGTTGATGAGGACATGGCTGGAGATCAATCTGTCATGATTAAGTAAGAATGACACCACTGGACACTTTAAAAGGAGGCTGGTGCTTGGCATCATTGTTTCTCTTCTGTTAACCATGGTTATCTCTAAAGAAACACGTGCAGTCATCATTGCAATGCACAAAAATGGCCTAACAGGGAAGAGTATCGCAGCTAGAAAGATTGCACCTCAGTCAACAATCTATTGCATCATCAAGAACTTCAAGGAGAGAGGTTCCATTGTTGCCAAAAAGGCTCCAGGGCGCCCAAGAAAGACCAGCAAGCGCCAGGACCGTCTCTTAAAAGTGTTTCAGCTGCGGGATCGGGCTAACAGCAGTGCAGAGCTTGCTCAGGAATGGCAGCAGGCAGGTGTGAGTGCATCTGCACGCACTGTGAGGCGGAGACTCTTGGAGCAAGGCCTGGTCTCAAGGAGGGCATCAAAAAAGCCACTTCTCTCCAGAAAAACATCATGGACAGACTGATATTCTGCAAAAGGTACAGGCAGTGGACTGCCGAGGACTGGGGTCAAGTTATTTTCTCTGATGAATCCCCTTTTCGATTGTTTGGGACATCAGGAAAACGCCTCATTCGGAGAAGACAAGGTGAGCGCTACCACCAGTCTTGTCTCATGCCAACTGTTAAGCATCCTGAAACCATTCATGTGTGGGGTTGCTTCTCAGCCAAAGGAATCGGCTCTCTCACAGTCTTGCCTAAAAACACAGCCATGAATGAAGAATGGTACCAGAATGTCCTCCAAGAGCAACTTCTCCCAACCCTCCAAGAGCAGTCTGGCGATCAACAATGCCTTTTCCAGCATGATGGAGCACCTTGCCATAAAGCAAAGGTGATAACTAAATGGCTCAGGGAACAAAACATAGAGATTTTGGGTCCATGGCCTGGAAACTCCCCAGATCTTAATCCCATTGAGAACTTGTGGTCAATCATCAAGAGACGGGTGGACAAACAAAAACCTAAAAATTCGGACAAAATGAAAGCATTGATTGTGCAAGAATGGACTGCTATCAGTCAGAATTTGGTCCAGAAGTTGATTGAGAGCATGCCAGGGAGAATTGCAGAGGTCCTATAGAAGAAGGGTCAACACTGCAAATATTGACTTGCTGCATTAACTCATTCTGTCAATATAAGCTTTTGTTACTCATATGTTTGCAATTATTATATTTCTGTCTGTGATAAAAACATCTGTCAAACACACATAAAAACCAGAGGGCAGCAGATCATGTGAAAATATAATATTTGTGTCATTCTCAAAACTTTTGGCCATGACTGTATGTCCTTCTCTCTGCATTAAAATCTGTTGATTGAGAGTATGGCGTTCCCCATATACAGAGGATGGTCAGCCGTTCAGGACAACTTCAAATGGTCACTGAAGTTTCAATAGACTTTATAAAAATCAATAGTACACCCAAAAATATTTTTTTTTAGCAGGGCTGTACTTAGGAGAAATGGGACCCCTGTGCAAAATTTGATGCCCCCTACTCCAATGTTTTTTTTTTAATTAATATGCCAAGGACACCTACGTGTGTTTTATATCCTAGGAAATTTAATTGAAGCTTTCTTCACAGATATGCCACTATTTTTTAATTAGAGGTCCTTATTCATTGAGACTTGCATTTTGTACATTTTGTTATGCCAATTCTAATGAAGAAAACATTGGAGTACAATGTGTCTATTTCATTAAAATATTGCTCAAAAAGGATAGGTGATCAACATTAGATTGCTGAGGTTGAGACCAATAGCACCCCTCACTGATCAGCTTTTCTCAGTGCCGACGGCTGGATGTTAGCAGTTTTAGAGTGTAACAGCACAAGTTCACCAACCGTATAGCAGTCATGGCCAGGTACTGCTGATTTACGCCTATCCATTTAATCAGGAGTAGATCTGCTGTACCTGGCAGCAGTAACTACATAGTTGATGAAGCTGTACTATTCTGCTCCACAACTGCTAACATCCGGCCGCCAACACTTGGAACTGCTGATCGATGGGGATGCTAGGAATCGGAACCCCAGCGATCTGATAACAGTAAAAGTAGTAGAGAAACCTCATAGGAAGTGTGTGAATCTTAATTAATTTGGTGTTCTAGTCCACCAGAAAGATTACTACAGCCACAGGATAGAGTACATTTCTGGTCTATTTTACTCCACTTTAGTGGTGTAAATTATGACGAACCTGCTCAATGGGCTTTGTCACTCCCCACTCACCCCACACTGCAAACAAACCAATCACTCACTGGCCAGATTCTGTATCGCACACAGTCCTCACAAACTGGCCATGTACCGCAAACAGCCCTCACACAGTGGCAGTATGTCACAAAGCTCTCACCCACAGGCTAAATATAGCACACAGCCATCACACACTGGCCATACATCACACAAAGCCCTCACACGATGGCCGTGCCAGGGAATGCAATTCCGCTGCCTCCAATTGTCAGGACAATTACGCAATTGACTGACAAGTGATGGAGGAGGCCTCACCTGTTTCTCCAACTAGGCCAGTTTTGGGGAACTCTCAGTGAGCGTATGGTATATACACCTCCGATTCCAACTCATGGAATATACATATATACCTAAATACGGTCACTGCCAACTACATAATAATGAAAGGAACTGTAGCGCCCGCATCTCTGCCTGCAGTCCCTCTCACCCTGGAGAGATATCAGCGTACTCACCGCCAAAGCTCCCGTCCTGCCCCTTCCAAGTCTGCTGCTGCCCGAGGTGTACGCACTCCTAGCAAGTCTCCAGGCACTGTGCTTAGAGCGTGAGCACCCTTCCTCTTTCTTAAAGGTGCCGCGCACAATTCTCTAAAGTGTCCCCAGCCAATTGCTGGAGGTCTCTTTCTATTTAAACCGCCTCCTCCAACATGGAGGTGCCTGTGCAGCGTTATGAGTTTGTTCCTAACACTCTTGTCAGTTCTCAGATCCCTGTACTTGTATCCGAGTCAGCTGCACCCGCCATTGCTCACCTCAACAGCAGCAGAGCCAGCTGCACCTGCCATTGCTCACCTCAATGTTAGCAAAGCCAGCTGCACCCGCCAGTGCTCACCTCAATGGCAGCAGAGCCAGCTGCACCCGCCAGTGCTCACCTCAACAGCAGCAGAGCCAGCTGCACCCGCCATTGCTCACCTCAATGTTAGCAAAGCCAGCTGCACATGCCAGTGCTCACCTCAACGGCAGCAGAGCCAGCTGCACCTGCCAGTGCTCACCTCAACAGCAGCAGAGCCAGCTGCACCCGCCATTGCTCACCTCAATGTTAGCAAAGTCAGCTGCACCCGCCAGTGCTCACCTCAACGGCAGCAGAGCCAGCTGCACCCGCCAGTGCTCACCTCAACGGCAGCAGAGCCAGTTGCACCCGCCAGTGCTCACCTCAACGGCAGCAGAGCCAGCTGCACCCGCCAGTGCTCACCTCAATGGCAGCAGAGCCAGCTGCACCCGCCAGTGCTCACCTCAACAGCAGCAGAGCCAGCTGCACCCGCCAATCCTCACCTCAATGGCAACAGAGCCAGCTGCACCCGCCAGAGCTCACCTCAACGGCAACTGAGCCAGCTGCACCCACCAGTGCTCACCTCAACGGCAACTGAGCCAGCTGCACCCGCCAGTGCTCATTTCTCCGTTAGACTGTCCTGTCTGCACCCGTGGTTCCTGTCATCTTTTCTGCCTGTCTGCATCTGTTTTACATTTCCCTGGGCCATTCCAGCTATCCACTCCTTGAGTTCAGCCACCATATACCCAAGGTAAGTCCTGGAGTAGCACCTGGATCACCTCCCTTTTCTCTCCACGGACTGCGGTGTCGGTAGCTGCTGCATGTCTGTGGTCGGATTGGGTGAGGCTCATAGTCACGCCCCTCCAGGTCTTCCATGGGCTTTGGCACAGTGGTTCCACCACCCAGCCCGTTACAGGAACTACTAGCTGCCACCACCAACTGTTTATACTGGTCGATTGGACACCCATTACAGGTAGCGTATGGCTTCAGGGGTGCAGTTCACAGAGCAAGAGGAATGGAGCTATTCAATTTTATATATTTAATCTGGAAAAGAGGCAGTGTTTATAAAAAAACATACAAAGATGTTACAAAATGGGAACAAAACAATACAGTATATACGCGGCACATAAAATAAAAGGTATAACAAAAGAGAGTACTGAACGTGTGTCACAAAAGTGACTCAGAGCTTAGCGGTGGGAGGTACTCCTTTAGGAAATGGACAGAACCACAGCACTCTGTACCTTCCAGGACTGACAAATGACAGAAACCCAATGAGCCGCCCGCCAGGGCCGTGGGGTACTCGGCACCGAGCCCGTCGACTTCTATGGGGGAGGTTACGGGCAGCCACGGCTCGGTCCTGGCCCTGGGTGCTCACCATAAATGGGGAATATTTACAGGGGGAAATGTTCGTATGATGATTCGTGACGCCACCTGTAGTACCTGGTCAGGGTGACCAGCGCTGCTGTGCAGGTCCTCCGGAAGGGATGGTGTGCAGCTAGATGATCAGCCTCCTACAGGTGAGGCTGTGTCCTTCCAGGGCAGGATAATGTGGTAGTGCAGGGATGGTGCTTGAGGATGTTGCAGAGGGGAGTGTGCGTCGCTGGAAAAATCAGGGAAACAGTTCTGTTGCAGTTTCAAGGTTTTACTCACAGTCTGTTGTGCACATACAGATACCAGCCGGGCACTGTGTCCTCCAAGAGAGTGGTCCAGCAACCCTCAGGTAAGTTAGTCGCACTTTCAAAGACTCCCCTTTCAGTATGTTCCTTTCCGGCTTCTTCTCTCCCGGCGCTAACTCTTCTTACTACCATGCACCACGCCACCACAGAGCCCTCGGACAAGGGAGTATTGGGTCCTTTCAGTTCACAGATCACGGCCCTATGTTCTGCACGTACTTGACCCCTAAGCTGCCTTCCGGTGAGATTATGGTGGCTAGTGGCCCAGTGAAGTGACCACTGTTGTCGGTGTTACTAGCGGAGCCTGAGCCTTCCCGCTAATCTAGGGACCGTTCCCCGATGTTCGCCTGGTCCTTCCTTCTTCAGGATGGGGGCACAGCTCCAACTGCTGTCTTGCCCTGGACCCATTCGCTCTCACAGCAAGGCTCCCTGAGATGAACTCAAAGGAGAAGCAGGACAGTCCAGTACCCACTCACTGACTGCCTGACACCAACTGTTCTCTACACTAACACGCAGCCTAAGTGCTGCCTAAGCTCCACCCACCAACTAGCTACAACCTGTTCTAACCACCCTGAGTCAGAACATCCTCCCGAAGGGTCCGCCTGTGCTCAGCCAGCATAGTGTATGTTGAATGCAGGTGGTGGGAGTCAATGGGGTGCTTCCTCCTTACCTGAGAGTCAGGTGTCACACCTCCAGGTGAGATGCAACATCTCCGTGGAGACTGGACCTCAGGGCGCCACACCAAACTTTGATTTTTATTAGATCACGGTTACACCCTTGGTGAGCACATATAGGGAGCTGGCTGAAGGAAGTGCTAGGTCTGTTAGAAGTTTATGAGATCCCGACTTTTGGAGGTCTCAGGGGGGAGATATTGTTGTCATATTTCCTATCATGATTTTACCTCACACACTCGCCGTGTATGGCACATTGCACTCAGGCAAAGGCTGTTTATGGCACACAGCACTCACACACTGGCCGTATACCGCACACAGCTCTCACTGGTCGCAATCTAAACTAATTTCTACTACGTTTAGATTAAAATTCTCTACTATTTCCTCACTACTCTATCTGTTATTGTACTTTTTTACCATACTTCCTGATTACAGCTCATTTGAGAATTCCAGTGCATGCTGGGAAACTGAAACAAAGCATAGTCCGAGCAGGGCGCAGAGGCTGTGGTCAATGTCACAGCCTTTGCCAACTCCCTGAAATGAAGTGTCATCAGTGATGCTCATTTCAGGGACTAGGCCAGTTCGTGCTACATCCCAGCGCGCGGTGCCCTGTGCGATGTGCACTCTGTGTTGCCCGCTCAGCCCAGTAGTAATGAGCCAGTGGAGAGCGCAATATTAGAGCGCAATGTCAGGGTACCTGGTGTGCAGAGAATCTCAAACCAAGAGTTATCACACAGTAAGTAGGGAAAAAAAAAGTATAATAGCTGTTAGATAATCTAGCCACAACATTTTCAGAAAGGATAAAAAAATGAGGGAAACAAACAAAAGTGCTATCGAAGCTGCCACTCCAGGGGTCCATGTAGGCAATTATTCCTTCCTAGATAATTCCTCAGCACATGGATGATAGCAAGGGATTTTTTTGTAGATACAAAATATTGATTGGTGGTTCCTGGCAGGCGCTCCCGTAGGAAGGAATTCCAAAATAGGATGAGTCAACAAATTGTCTTCATAAAAGGATAAAAGTTTTCATCTTGCTTGAAATAAAATGTAATTTATTAAAAAAAAAAGATTAAAATGGTACACAATCCGTTTAGGCTTAACAGAGCCTTCATCACGTGTCTAAGGCCGGTTTCACACGTCAGTGGCTCCAGTACGTGTAGTGACAGTTTCCTCAAGTACCGGAGACACTGACACACGTAGACATATTAAAATCAATGTGTCTCTGCACATGTCAGCGTGTTTTCACGGACCGTGTGTCCGTGTGGAAAACACGGAGACATGTCAGTGTTCGTGGGAGCGCACGGTCCGCAAAAATGCTGAACAGGTGCACACGGTGAACTGTTCACATTGTCCTCCGTGCATACAAACAGCACAGACAGCTACAGTAAGCGCTGTCCTCTGCCTGTGGTGCTGAAGCTCCCTGTCATTATTCTCCCTGCTCTGCCGGAAACAGCGAGCAGGGAGAATCAATGAAAAACCCGACGTGGGGTCCCCCTTAGGTTTTCAACCAACCCGGCAAAACTATACAGCTGGGGCCCCCCCATTATGGGCCCCCCCAGCCTAAAACATCAGCCCCCAGCTGCCCAGAAAAGTGGCATCTATTAGCCTATTCTGGAGCTTTGCATTACTAAGCCTGGCTTAACGCCACCTTACAATAGCAAGGTGACATTAACCCTTTATTAACCCCACTTGCCACCACTACAGGGCAAGTGGGAAGAACCTGACAAAGCTCCAGAATAGGCGCATCTAATAGATGCTCCTTTTCTGGGCAGCTGGGGGCTGCTGTTTTTAGGCTGGGGGTGGCCATAATCATGGCCCCTTTCCAGCCTGAGAAGAGCAGCCCCCAGCTGTATAGTTTTGCCAGGTTGGTTGAAAACCTAAGGGGGACCCCACGTCGGGTTTTCATTGATTCTCCCTGATCGCTGTTGCCAGCAGAGCAGGGAGAATTATGTCAGGGAGCTTCAGCACCACAGACAGTGGGACAGCGCTTACTGTAGCTGTCCGTGCTGGCCGTGGTCCTGATGCGGCACACGTGCGGCACACGTGTGCCACACGGATATATCACGTTTTTACATGGACACACGCACACGGATCTCTCCGGTACAGATTTTTCCGGTACCGGAAATATCTGGATATGTGAGACTGGCCTAAAGGTACAAATCTCTCAACAAGGATTTTATATATTTCCTTATTTTGATGGGTGGAGTTCCCCATATAGGATGGTCTATTACAGGAGGGAGAAAAAAAAAAAAAGACTCCCATATATATTTCTCAGCCTATAGTTGTTTCATCAATGTATAGATATATTACCCCTTACTCATTCCACCATTTCAGAGTTACAATTCTATACTTAATTCATCAGCAGTGGATTTAATCTTATATCATTATTTTCATTCCTATAACATATTAATAGGTGCACTAAACATCACAAGAAAAAAAATGTCTAAATGCCTTCTATTTTTTCCCCTTTTCTCTTTTACTGTTTTTTGTTAACTATATGTGTTTGTTTTATTAGTAACATTATATAACACATTATATCATGAATTAAATGATTTTGTTTATATTTGTTTTGCAATATAGTTAGTCGTTTAATTCATTATTATGATTGTGTTTGGTTGACACTATTTTTTAGAAACAAAAATAAAGTTTAAGAACTTATTGTTATTAGAATGAAATCTCTCCACCTACAATGGTATAAATCTTGATTAGATAAGGGTAATGGGATAAGGTGGTCACTAGCCCATAGCTTGGCATCTGACTTACTTCAGGGTGAAAGACGACTCTCCTGTCTCAGTAATGGGAGAGTCTGTCCTCACTGAATACAGATTTTACATCTGAATTGGAAATTTTGATAATGACTGATCAATTTTGTTAGCGAAAGAAGATTTCTCTAATAAGATATATTACAAAATTGCTTATTTTTATGTGTACTACTGACTTATGAAATAAAAATTATAACGAATGTTACGCTTTAAGTACTATATGTGTAGAAGCAATATCTTTTGGGAGGAAAATATCTGTACACAGGACAGAGTTGAATGGGAGCCTAATTAAAGCTATGTACAAAACAGAGCCATAATACAGCCATGACAGAGCGTTAGAAGCAATACAGAAAAGCATAGCTTTTCTAGCCACTATTCTACTGTATATCTCCATATTCCAGCTGCACACAACTAATGAAGACGGCATTTATCGCAGAATTTTTTTTTTAAAAAATACATTTTAGAATAAACTTTCAAGTAACTTTCAGCTATAGTACCAACAATCTGTCTTTTGTACATAAGGAATAACTTGGTTTCTGGCCATTATATGCCTTATATCTTGCATGTTTCCCCAGTTTTCTCCTATGCAAGCTTATTCTTCAATTTTCACTTCTCTCTGAGTTGGTGGGTGGAGAATCACTGCGATGATGTACACAGAGAGATGGATCTCTGCTTTTCATTGTTTGTGACACAGACAGCAGCAGTTTCATGGTAGACATTATACAGCAGTACTGAGCTGTGCAGCTGTGAATCTAGCACGCAAGTGTAATTTGCTAAAAAATGCAGAACACTCTGCTTTCATCTGCCTGGTCTTTCACTGTGATTAACTGTTTCTTACTCCACTTCCTTTCTCCATACAGTTTAATAGGAGCTCTAAACTGATATTTTCATTAACTCCCAGTCCGTCTTGCTTTGAACAAGATGGATTTGAGTTATGGATGATGAGTTGAGGATGCAAGCAGAAAAGTGACGTTCTATAAAGTTAAAGGGGTGCTCCTGAGGTCAAATTTTTTTAACCTTAATCCCTACCTATTTGATGCCTTAATCTAAACTAATTTCTAACTTGCTTGTATCAAAAATTCCGTACTGTTCTCTAACTACATTATCTAATATCAAGGGATTTTTTGTAGATGCAAAATATTGATTGGTGGTTCCTAGCAAGCGCTCCCGTAGGAAGGAATTCCAAAATAGGATGCGCCAACAAATTGTCTTCATAAAGGATAAAAGTTTTCCTCTTTCTTGAAATTAAAATTGAATTAAAAATAGATTATAATGGCACACAAGGCGTTTAAGCTTGACAGAACAAAAAAGGCTGATACGGCTACTATGTGTGGAGATAATTTCATTATTTTTTCTTAATCAACAAACCCAATGGCTCTAGAGATCTACTGGAAAACCAGCCACTACCCATTGGCCTAGTCCACCCCAGAGTGCAGAAGAAGTCTTTTGTGCAGTGGTACATATCCTTGTTTAGGCCAATACTGTGGAATAAGTGCTTTCGCTAGGAGCTTACGCTCTAAATACATACAGTGGGTACAGAAAGTATTCAGAACCCTTTACATTTTTCACTCATTTCATTGCAGCCATTTGGTAAATTCAAAAAAGTTCATTTTTTCTCATTAATGTACACTCTGCACCCGATCTTGACTGAAAAAAATGGAAATGTACAAATTTTTTCAAATTTATTAAAAAAGAAAAACTGAAATATCACATGGTCATAAGTATTCAGACCCTTTACTCAGACACTCATATTTAAGTCACATGCTGCCCATTTCCTTGTGACCCTCCTTGAGATGGTTCTACTCCTTCATTGGATTCAAGCTGTGTTTAATTAAACGGATAGGACTTGATTTGTAAAGACAGATACCTGTCTATATAAGACCTCACAGCTCACAGTGCATGTCAGACCAAATGAGAATCATGAAGTCAAAGAAACTGGCCAATGAGCTCAGAGACAGAACTGTGGCAAGGCACACATCTGACCAAGGTTACAAAATAATTTCTGCTCTACTCAAGTTTCCTAACAGCACAGTGACCTCCATAATCCTTAAATGAAAGAAGTTTGGGACCACCAGAAGTCTTCCTAGACCTGGCTGTCCAGCCAATCTGAGCAATAGTGGGAGAAGAGCCTTGGTGAGAGGTAAAGAAGAACCCCAAGATCATGATGGCTAAGCTCTACAGATGCAGTAGGGAGATGGGAGAAAGTTCCACAAAGTCACCTACCACTGCAGCCCTCCACCAGTCAGGCCTTTATGGCAGAGTGACCTGATGGAAGCCTCTCCTCAGTGCCAGACATATGAAAGCCTGCATAATTTGCTAAAAAATACATGAAGGACTCCCAAACTATGAGAAATAAGATTCTCTGGCCTGATGAGACAAAGATAGAACTTTTTGGTGATAATTCTAAGCGGTATGTGTGGAGAAAACCAGGCACTGTTCATCACCTGCCCAATACAATACCAACAGTGATACATGGTGGAGGCAGCATCATGCTATAGGGGTGTTTTTCAGCTGCAGGGACAGGACGTCTGGTTGCTATTGAAGGAAACATGAATGCAGCCAAGTACATAGCTATTCTGGATAAAAACCTCTTACAGAGTGCTCTGGACCTCAGGCTTGGCTGAAGGTTCACCTTCCAGCCAGACAATGACCCTAAGCACACAGCTAAAATAACAAAGGACTGGCTTCAGAACAACTCTGTGACCATTCTTGACTGGCCCAGCCAGAGCCCTGACCTAAACCCAATTGAGCATCTCCGGAGAGACCTGAAAATGGCTGTCCACCAACATTCACAATCCAACCTGACGGAACTGGAGATGATCTGCAAGGAAGAATGGCTATACTAGCTCAATAGGGTGCTTCTACTCAATACTGAGTAAAGGGTCTGAATACTTATGACCATGTGATATTTAAGTTTTTCTTTTTTAATAAATTTGCAAAAATTTGTACATTTCCATTTTTTTCAGTCAACATGGGGTGCAGAGTGTACATTAATGAGAAAAAAATAACTTTTTCAAATTTACCAAATGGTTGCAATGAAACAAAGAGTGAAAAATGTAAAGGGGTCTGAATACTTTCCATACCCACTGGACATTACACACACACAGCCCAACACATCTGCCACCCTTGCTGCTTACAGTTGCAAGGCCTCATCTCTTACAATGTCACCCATAGGCTAAGTTCACACGTTGCGGAATTGCCGCGGAAATTTCCGCGGCAATCCTGCACTTCTCCCGCGGGAAATACGCACGTTTTTTATAAGCGTATTCCCGCCAGAATAATAGCGTTTTGCAAGCGTAATTAGCTTGCAGAATGCTAGCGTTTTCCTAGCGATCTGTAGCATCGCTTGGAAAACTGATTAACAGGTTGGTCACATGAGTCAAACATAGTGTTTGACTCGTGTGACCAACTTTTTACTATTGATGCCGCCTATGCCGCATCAATAGTAAAAAGATCTAATGTAAAAATAATAAAAAAAATTAATAAATAATGATATTCTCACCTTCCGGCGGCCCCCGCAGCCTTCCCGCGGCCCCAGCAGCCTTCCCGCCTTCAGCGATGCTCCCGGCAACTCCGGTCCCAGGAGTGCTTTGCGACAAATCACACCGATGACGTGGCATCTCGCGAGACCGCTACGCCATCTGGGTGATTCTCGCAAAGCACTCCTGGGACCGGGAGTTGCCGGGAGCATCGCTGAAGGCGGGAAGGCTGCGGGGGCCGCGGGAAGCTGCGGGGGCCGCCGGAAGGTGAGAATATCATTATTTTTTATTTTAATTATTGTTTTACCAGGGATATGGTACCCAGGGCCTGGAGGAGAGTCTCCTCTCCTCCAGACCCTGGGTACCACCGCACATGAACCGCTTACATTCCGCAAAATTAATGAACATGTTGCTATTTTTTCCGCGAAGCGTTTTTTCGCGGAAAAAAAACGCAACATGTGGCCAAAACATGCGGAATCAATTAACATGTATAGGATGCTTAATGCTTGCGTTTTTATCGCGTTTTTACTGCGAAAAATCGCGAAAAAAACGCAAAAATTCCTGAACGTGTGCACTTAGCCTTATAGGTAGCATCACATCTAAAGCACACTGCTCTACATCATACCTGTGCCTGGGTATCCTGACAGCGATGACCAGAACTAAACTATGGGCCAGAACAATGAGTAGTAGATAGAATGTAGGGTCACAAACCATGGGCACCTTTCTCCATTCTCTCACACACACACAGCCTGTCCTAAAATGCAAAATGCTAGTCTTAATGAATTGGGGCCCTTGCGATAACTTCTCAAGACGCATTACATTTTTATTCATTTTATTCTGTTGTTATAGCTTGTTTCTTTGCAAGATTTTTTTTTTTGCAATTCTTTTATTTTCTGTTTTGAGAGTCATAACATTATCATTAAGTTTGGGTCATTACAGATGCAGTGAAAAATGTTTCGTGCTTTTTTTATGGTTTAAGTCAATTTTTTTTTTTTTTACGTCTCGTTTGTTGTTGATGCTTGTCCACAAAGCTGTGCCATTTTAAGCTACCCTAGAAATGCATTCACTCATTGAACTTATCCATTTATTTGATGTCTGTACTAACAGTAGTATGATAATGTGTATATATTGCCCTTTGGCCATCTATCAGGATATATTAGGACTATGATTTAAATTACCAATATCCATTCCAGGCTACTTTATATCATCCACAGCCAGGGCTGGTTTTACGCAAAGTGGGGCCTTGCCAAAAGTTTAAAATGGGGCCCCAAATGCTGACATATTGCACATCACAGGGAAACATTTTGGTTGTAGTTACATGCATTGAGTTCAGGCTGCTAAACGAGTGCAATTGACAATATTGAAGTCGTTTGACACTTGTTTCCTGGCCTCTTTCCAGCGGCTCAAGAAGAATAATGGGGATTGATCAATCACTATTAGATCAATCTGACCCTATAAAGTATCATGTTATCAGCAGCATATCTGCAGTTTTCAACGGGCGATGTGCTGCTGAGATCAATTTTTGTTCCGGCATAAACAAGCCAATCTCTCGATGAATAGGCAGCATTCTGTGTGTTTAGTATAATACACCCCATAGTCCTCCACATAGTATAATGCACCCCACAGTCCTCCATATAGTATAATATGCACCAGTCCTCCATATTGTATAATGCACACCCCATAGTCCTCCATATGGTATAATACACTCTCCATAGTCTTTCATATAGTACAATACACTCCCATAGTCCTCCATGTGGTATAATACACTCTCCATAGTCTTTCATATAGTATAGTACACTCCTCATAGTTCTCCATATATTAAAATACTCTCCTCAGTCCATCATATAGTATAATGCACCCCGCATAGTACTTGATGTAGTACAATTATAATATATAATATTAATATATAATAGTATGATGTATTCCCCATAGTCCTTGATACAGTATAACGCAGGTCCCATGTAGTACATATAGTATAATGCACTGCCTATAGTCAGATAGAGTATAATGCAGCCCCCAGATAGTATAATGCAGCCACCCCAAGAGTATAATGCAGCTACCCCACAGAATATAATGTAGCCCCCTCATAGAGCATAATGCAGCCACCACAGAATATAATGCAGCCCCCCTCATAAGGTATAATGTAGACCCCCATAGAATATAATATAGCCCCCTCATATAGTATAATGCAGCCACCTCCCATAGAATATAATGTAGCCCCCCACCCTCCCCCCATAGAAAATAATCCAGCCCCACAGTCCAGTACTCACTCACTGGTATATTTAAAAAAATGCACAATACTGACCTCTCTCCCTCGTTTTCCGCGCTGCTCCAGATTCTGCTCCAGGTCTCAGCAGCTGCACTGCCCGACACACAGCAGGAGCGCAATGAAGTGATGTCATCACACACCCGCAGCATCAGAGGGAAGTGATGGGAGAGGGAGTGCCATCTGACTCTCCTCCTCCATCACTGCTTTCAACTGTATCGGCCATCTATGATACCAATGCAGTTGAATGCGGTGGGGGGGTTGGCGTGCCCCCCGACTCACAGGCCTCATAGCGGCCGTGTGGTGTGCCACTATTAGTGGCACACCACTGGCTGGGGGCCCCTGGGGAAGCAGGTATATTTGAAATAGCTCACATATTTGAGATAGTTTTCATAGGCATTCCTGGCGTTATTGCAGTAGGCAGGCTGGGGCATTATTAGGTGGGAGGTCACTAGACAGTGAAATATGTATACATTGTTTACTTAAGTCCCACATCTTCCTGCTCAGCTTTTTCTCAATATTTGGCTTTATAGGACAGTGCATTTCCCCTCGTTTGAGCGCTCTGTTTTTCATTATAATATAGTTGTATTTTATTCCATGTTGTTTTTAAGAGATTAAATAAAAGATTGCTTTTATTATTCCACTTCCTGGTTCTCTTCATTCGGCTATTTGGTACGTTAGTCTGAATTTGTGTTTATGTATTTTCATAAGGGTAACAGGAGAAATTACACATGCAATTTGTTGTGCAATTTCTCCCGAGTACGCCGATACCCAATATGAGGGAGAAAACTACTGTTTGGGCTTGGAAGGGAGGGAGTGTCATTTGACTTTTTGAATGTAACATTTCCTGGAATCATTAGCGGACGTCATGTCCCATTTGGAGAGTCCCTGATGTGCCTAAACAGCCCCCAAGTGACCCCATTTTGGAACTCACGGAATTTATTTAGATGTGTGATGAGCACCTTGAACCCCCAGGTGCTTCACAGAAGTTTATAATGTTGAGATGTGAAATTAATAAAATCACATTTTCCTCACAAAAATGTTATTTTAGCCCCAAATTTTGCATTTTCTTAAGGGTAACAGGAGAAATTGCACCATATATTTTGTAGTGCAATTTCTCTTGAGTCTGCTGATACCCTATATGTGGGGAATACTACTTTTGATGCACAGTGTAAAGCTCAGAAGGGAAGAGGCGCCATATTGGCGTTCAGAATTTGCTGGAATGCGTTGCAGGTGCCATGTCACACTGGGAGGGCCCCTGAGGTACCAGAACAACAGAACTCCCCTATATGTTAACTCATTTTACAAATTACACTCTCCAATGAATTCATCTAGGGGTGCAGTGATCATATTGACACCACATGTGTCTCAGAGAATTTTATACCATTGAGCAGTGAAGAAAGAACATACGGTAACTAAATTTTTTTAGACCAAAATTTTGTTTTAGATTTTACATTTTCACACAAGAAGTGGGTAAAAATGGCAACAAAATGTGTCCCACAATTTCTACTGAAAGTGGCAATATTCCATATGTGGCTGTACAGTACTGCTTAGCCATACGGAGAGACTCAGTAGGAATGGAGAGCTATTAGCCTCCAGGAGCACAGATGTTCCTAGAACAATTTGCAGAGTCCATATACAGAGCCCTTAAGTGCTAGAAGAGCAGAATCTCCCCTCAAGTGACCACATTTTGGAAATTATACCCCTTTGGGAATTTATCTACAGGTGTAGTGACGATTTTGACTCCATCGGTATTTTCCAGAAACAAGTGGCAATGAATGTAGCCAAGTGAAAATTGCAAACTGCCGTTGTAGTGACCAGTACATTGCAGTTAAAAGTACATTGCAATCACCAGTACGTTATGCCCAGCCTGTGCTTCTGGAGGCATGCACCCTTAAGTTAGGCGGGCTCTCATCGCTCCAAAAATGCCAAATATGAACGCTACATGTGGTTTATGTTCTCAAAAAGGGAGGGAACATTTGGATTTGGGAGTGGAGAATTTGCTGAATTTCTTTTAGTGGGTGAGGAGCCATTTCGCTTTTCCAGAGCCTTTGTGCTAACAGTAACGTGGAAGCTCCCTATATTTCCGTTAACTGATGACAGACCTGAGTGAGGGCTTGCTTTTTTTGTGGATTGAGTTGAAGCTTTTATTAGGAACATTTTACATAATGTTTGGGATAACAATCCGGCGCTCTATGCTGACCACTTACTTTGGGGTTGCCATCTAAATCTCTGAGTGACGTGATTCAGATGAAGCCCCCGAGGGATCCATTCATTATAATGAGGCAGCAGAGTTACTTTGGACTCCGTCTGGCCTCTGTTCAGCAGTGTCCTTTTCAGGAGTGCACAAAGCTGTGGCCAATGGCGTTTTTATGCATTCCTAAAAAGACGGACACTGCCAAATCACAGGTCAGACGGCGCCCACAGTGCCTCCATCTGCCTCATTATAGGGAATCTTCCACCAGAGGTTCCGTCTGAATCACGAATTTCAGAAATTTACACAGAAACCCCGATGCAAGCGCTCAGCGCAGAGTGCAGTATAAATGTGCGCCGAGACTTACAGCGATCTTTGGGAGGCAGAATGAAAAAATCAACAGCAGATGAAAAATTGGTTTAATTTATTCTTTACACAGTTCCTCGTGTGGGATAAGTGATTACGCGACTTTATTCTTCGGGTCGGTGCGATTACAGTGATACCAGATTTATATCGGGTTTTTATGTTTGGCTGCTGTCACATACTAAAAGGTGCTTTTTATTGCAAAAAAATAGTTTTTGCATCACCATATTTTGAGAGCTATAATTTTTTTTCATATTTTGGCCCAAAGAGTCATGTGAGGGCTTGTTTTCTTTGCGGGACGAGTTGACGTTTTTATTGGTACCATTATCGGCACTTGACATTTTTTGATCGCTTTCTATTCCAATTTTTGGGAGGCAGAATCAACAAAACCAGCAATTCAGGATTTTTTTTGGGGTGGGGGAGAGAATTTATGCTGTTCCGTGTGTGGTTTGATAAGGCAGTTTTATTCTTCGGGTCAGTACGAATACAGGAATACCTCATTTATATTTTTTTTATGTTTTGGCGCTTTTATACAATTAAAAACTATTTTATAGAAAAAAATAATTATTTTTGCATCGTTTTATTGTGAGAGCTATAACTTTTTATTTTTATGCTGATGGAACTGAACAGCAGCTTGTTTCTTGCGGGACGTTTTCAGCGGTACCTTGTTTATTTATATTCGTCTTTTTGATTGCGTTTTATTCCACTTTTTGTTCAGCGGTACGATGATAAAGCATTGTTTTTTGGATTGTTTTTTATTTATTTTTTATGGTGTTCACTAAAGGGGTTAACTACTGGGATAGTTTTATAGGTTGGGTCGTTGCAGATGCGGCAATACCAAATATGTGTACTTTTATTTTTCATATATTTTTCATACAAATATTTATTTGTGGATACAATATCTTTTGATTTTTTTTATTATCTTTGATTTTTTTTGCTAAATATTTTTACAATTATTTAAAAAAATGTTTTTTTACTTTTTTTTATTTTCTTTTTTTACTTTATCCCACTGTGGGACTATCAGTTTTTGCAGGCTTATCGCTTGTACAGCATGGGGATGCAGAAGCATACAAATGGTCAGCTCTGCACTGACAAAGTTGTTGATCATGTACTGCGCATGATCCTGGGAATCAGGCTCTGGTGACCCGGATGCCATCATGATGACATCAGGTCACCATTGGAACAATCGGGACCCAGCGTCACGTCGCGGGGTCGCTGATCCAGGCACACAGGTTCGATCGCAGCATTTAGGGGTTAAAGTGCTGGGAGTGGTGTGTAACCACACCTGGCACTTCGTGCCGGGTGTCAGCTGTCAGAATCAGCTGCCACTCAGCGGCGATCGCCCGCACACAGCCCCTGTGTGCAGGTTATTGCGATGACATAAAAATCCGTCCCTGGTCAATAAGGCCCAGGGCGCGTGGACGTGTTATGTCAGAAAGGGGTAATTAAGTATTGCTTACAATGTTTCAATAAGAAAATAACATAGTAGTTTCGATGCAGTTTTTTACCATTTCGGGACCCATGTTTACAGCAGACTTTAGTTTGTAATGTGTGATGTAAAGTAACCTTTAAAGAACACTCACTTTAGGTACTGGTCAGTTTTGGACTTTGCTCACAGAAAAGAGTTGTACAGTGGCAGTCAATGCAACATACACAGCTTGGCGAGAATTTGGTGTGGTGAAATTCATTGGCATTTTCTTCCTGTTCTAGCTGGGCGTTAGCAAAGGCCTTTAAGTATTTTTCTCATGTAGAAATGTTATCTGTTCCCATGAACTACATGTTAATGTTTTTGCTCACACGTCATTCAGGTCACACAACGGCTAGCAATTCTAAGCTTTTTACATGTGCAAGTTCTGCATTACACTTATTAGCAGTTTTTAATTATTAATTAGTATATTGTATTTGTTTATTGTTGTGTATCGTTCTAATTTACAAAAGATTTCATGGATATAGAGGCAGAAGTTAGTTATATTTTTTGTTTCAAGATGAAAACATAACTAAAGTCAGAAACATTTCTAGCAATGCACAGGCAGGACTATATACAAAGCCACTTACTCAGCTGAAGCAGACGGCAAATTCTTGTCCAGTGGTTCTAGTGGAGTGTCCATGGAGGTTTCTTTACTTGCTTCTTGAGCTATTCTTCACAGTAAATGTTCATATGCTTTCTTATACTTGTATCCTTTTATTTGTGGGAACTTATACTTTTCCCCATTTGGTTATACAGCACTCTCTCTTTCCGTCTGATTCCCAGTATCAGCAGCTAGGGCAAAGTCCAGAGCTCACAGTTCACTCCCCTTTTCTATTCAAGTATTAGTCTCACATGAACCCATTACGTTAGCAGAAAAATGTACACTATAATGCTGATAATGCTGATAAGACTACTTACAAGCTGTCCTCGATCTCTTAAACTCTTCAGTAGAGTTGAGCGAAACAGGTCGGTCAGATTCAAAAAAGACCAACTTTTGCCAAAGTCAGGTTTTGCCGAGCGAAACCCGACCATAGCGTAAGGTCGGCCATGCGTTCAGCGACCCGAGCGCCAAAGTCGGTTTTCCCATAATGCTTGAAGGGCCTTTTCTCAGCCAATAAGCAGGGACGCACACTGTGGGCAACGCGATGACATGGGCAGCGGCCACCACCATCTTAGAGAAGGGCATTGTAGTGATTGGCTTGCTTTGTGTGGCGCCACAGTGCCTATAAAAGCCCTCACCGCCGACCACCATTTTATTTCTGCCGATCTTAGCGTAGGGAGAGGTTGCTGCCGCTGTTTCTCAGTAGGGAGAGCGTTAGGCAGTAAAAAACAATAATTCTGTGCTTGTGCTGATAGCGATTAGCTGTACAGTTGGTGTGCAGTGACAGGGGAGGATTTTGTTGTGTGCAGCAGCGCTGGCCCTTAGGCTACCTGCCAGTCACAGGGGAGGAATTTATTGTGTGGAGTAGCAGAGCTGATTATTAGGCTGCTGTTTGCCAGTGAGAGGGGAGGAATTTCTTGTGTGCAGCAGCAGAGCTGATTATTAGGCTGCCTGCTAGCTGTATTGCTGTGTGTACACTGCTGTGCAGAGTGCTTTTTAAAACAGCACCTACACAGCACTAATACTTTTATTTTTTCTGCACAGTTACCGAGCATTCATTTTTTCCACACCGTATAGAGCTGTACGCTCCTCACACTACCGTGTACCGGCTGGTAAATATATACGGAGATTTCAATTTTCCCCAAAACCGTATACAGCTGGTATATTCTGATACAGTACGGTTTTTCTGCCTTGTGTATTACGGTCAAATCCATACTGAGAGAGCGTCTGTGTGTTACTCCTGAAATATATACGGAGATTAAAAATTACCCCAACACTGTATACAGCTGTACGCTACTGATACAGTACACTTTTTCTGCTTTTCATATTCTGCTCTACTCCATACTGAGCCTGTGAGCGTGTGTGTTACTCCTGAAGTATATACGGAGATTTAAAATTACCCCAACACCGTATACAGCTGTACGCTTCTGATACATTTCCATTTTTCTACTTTTTATATTCTCGTGTAATCCATACTGAGCCTGAGAGCGTCAGGGTCTGCCTCCTGAAATATATACGGAGATTTCGAATATTTTCACCATACTATATATACCTGGTATCTGCTGATACAGTATCCCTTTTTCTTCTTATTATATTCTTGTGTAATCCATACTGAGCCTGTGAGCGTCATTGTCTGCTTCCTGAAATATATACAGAGATTTAGAATATTTTCACTATACTATATATACCTGGTATTTGCTGATACAGTACCCCTTTTCTTCTTATTATATTCTTGTGTATTTCATACTGAGCCTGAGAGCGTCAGTGTCTGCCTTCTGAAATATATACGGAGATTTAGAATATTTTCACTAAACTATATATACCTGGTATCTGCTGATACAGTACCCCTTTTTCTTCTTATTATATTCTTGTGTAATCCATACTGAGCCTGAGAGCGTCAGTGTCTGCCTCCTGAAATACATACTGAGATTTAGAATATTTTCACTATACTATATATACCTGGTATCTGCTGATACAGTACCCCTTTTTCATCTTTTTAGATTATTGTGTAATCCATACAGAGCCTGAGAGCGTCAGTGTCTGCCTCCTGAAATATATACGGAAATTTCCAATATTTTCACCATATTATATATACCTGGTATCTGGTGATACAGTACCCTTTTTGACAGAAATTCCTCCTCCACCCACCACTCTAAGTGCATCATTGACACCTCGAACATTGGCCCACATGTGTGATTATTTCTTGCGGATCTGCTTTTTATATTCTGGTGTGATCCATACTGAGCCTGTGAGAGTCTGTCTGTTACTCCAGAAATATATACGGAGATTTAAAAATTATCCCAACACTGTGTACAGCTGTACGCTTCTAATACATTACCCTTTTTCTACTTTTTATATTCTGGTGTAATCTATACTGAGCATGAGAGCGTCTGTGTGTGACTCCTGAAATATATACGGAGATTTACAATTATCCCTAGACTGTATACAGCTGTGCGCTTATGATACAGTAACATATATCTGCTGGTATTTTGTGTACATTTTCACAAAAATGAGGAAGTATGGTGAAAGAGGCCGCGGACGTGGGCGTGGGGGGCCAGCTGGTACGGATGGTGATGGTGGTGCATCTGCTGGAAGTGCCATAAGCACAATAGCACCTAAGGCTGGAGGTGTTGAGCCGGCGTCATCATCTGGCTCAAGGCCTGGAAGGCTCCCTTTACTGGGAGTAGGTAAACTGCTTTTAAAGTCGGAGCATCAGGAACAGGTTTTGGCTTACATTGCCGAAACAGCCTCCAGCTCTATCGCCTCCTCTTCTGAAGTTTCAAAAAAATGCAAGCACTGAGTCGTCAGTGCAGGCTCCTGGTCAGGAACAACACCTTTCCTTGTGTGCTTCACCCCCACCAAAAGTGAAGGATGTGGCAGCCCACACTTCAGATTACTCCATGGAGCTCTTTTCACATACCATGCCTGGGTTATCAAGTCAAATCCTGAATTCCCCAGTCCCACATGAATCAGAGATGGAGTGCACTGATGCGCAGCCACTGCTAGATGATTCTGCTGGTACATTCACCCAGAGCACTACATTTCCCTTGCAGTCTACTGAGCCAGAATGTGATCCTGATGAAACTCAAATGCCCCTTTCCACATACTATACCACCTTACACGGTGATATAGAGGAAGGTGCAGATGAAATTGAAGAGAAGGTGATGGATGACCCAGTTGTTGACCCGGATTGGCATCCATTGGGAAAGAGGGTGCCGCTGGCAATAGCTCGGAAGAGAAGGATCCGCAGCAGGCATCGACATCGCAGCAGCAGTTATCTAGGAGGCCCGTAGCAGTCCAAAAAGGTATGAAAAAAACAAAAAGAGTTGCAGGACAGCTTGGCCAGACAGTCAAATTAGCACAGCGTGCAAGCCCTTAAAATTTATACCATAGTAGGAAGAGTCCAGTGTGGCACTTTTTTGACCAAAATCCTATTGATGAGGCCATGGTTATCTGTAAGTAGTGGGGAAGGACCTTTAGCCGAGGGAAAAATCTCAGAAATTTGAATACCAGTTGCAAGCTTAGACATTTAATGAACATGCACTTGCAAGCGTGGACGGACTACAAAACCTACAAATCCCCCCCCCCCCCAGGGCCGGCGTCAGCACCTGGCGCACCCGGGCAAGCGCCGGTTCCCTGAGCAGGTGGGGGTCCGACTCGTGGGCGACGGCACTGGCACAGGGCCCCTCATAGTACAAAAAAGTGTCTCTGACGGTGGAAGGGCCCACTCGCCGTCAGACACACCGGCGTACTATGAGGGGCCCTGTGCCAGCGCCGTCGACAATGAGTCGGCCCCCCCTCCTTGCTCAGGGCCCCAGCACTTGCAATACTTACCTCTCAATGCTCCACCGCTGTGACGTCTTCCGCGTTTCCTGACAGTGACATTCAGGTTAGAGGGCGCGATGACGTCACATTTGTACGCCCTCTGCCAAAACAGTCCAAGTGCAGAGAGCTGTAAGATGGGTGACGCTGAGGAGTCCAAAGTAGAGCAGTGCACAGCGAGGAGAGGTATTTCATTTTTTTTATGTTTGGAGCAATATATGGGGAGCATTATACGCTGGAGAATTATATATGGGGCCCAGCATACACTTGAGCATCATAGATAGGGCCCATCATACACTGGAGCATTCTAAATGGGAGACATCAGACACTGGAGCAGCATTTACGGGGCCCATTATACACTGAAGCATTATACATGTGGCCCATTATAATGGAGCATTATTTTAGCCCATAAGACACTGGAGCATCATCCATGGGGCCCATCATGTACTGGAGCATTTGAAATGGGGCAGATCAGACACTGGAGCATCATCCATGGGGCCCATCATATACTGGAGCATTCTAAAAGGGGGAAAACAGACACTGGAGCAGCATTTACGGGGACCATTATACAATGGAGCATTATAAATGGGGCCCATTATATATGGAGCATTATTTTAGCCCATAAGACACTGGAGCATCATCCATGGGGCCCATCATATACTGAAGAGAATCATCATATGGGGCCTCATATATGGTGTATGGAGGCATCATATGGGGCCTATTCTGTATGGTGCATTATATCGAGCCCATTCTGTATGGAGCAATATATGGGGCCCATCATATACTGTATGGAGCTTTATATGCGACTCATTATACTGTTTGGAGCAATATGTGGGGCTCATTCTACTCTATAGGGACCGTCCTATACTTTATGGCACATTATATGGGGACTATCATATACTGGAGCAGTATGTGGAGCTCATCATATACTGTATGGAACATTATATGGGACCAATTATGTATGGAGCAATATATGGGTCTCATTATTCTGTATGGCCCACTATGTGGTGGCCATAATACTATATGTTAAAGGGGCCCACTGACACTCTTTGGCCTGGGGCACACGAAAACTGGGAGCCAGCCCAACCCCCCCCACAAGTTTAGCCAAATAACCCCCAGTTTTCAATGCGTAACTATTATTGTAAAGTAAATTAAGGTTGCCAAGCTTAAGTAATAAGAATTGATGTCGTTGGCATTGAAATGGGCACTGTAGGTGTGTTTACTGTCCTCCACTCCCTGCCGACTTTGCTTCCCCATTGACTTGCATTGGGTTTCGTGTTTCAGTCGGACCCCCGACTTTTCCCGATAGTCGGCCGATTTCGTTCGACTCGACTTTTGCGAAAGTCGGGTTTCATGAAACCCGACTCGACCCTAAAAAAGGCAAAGTCGCTCATCTCTACTCTTCAGAAAATGTGATCATATTGAATACGGATAGATTCTCTCCATTGGTGTCTAGTTTTTAATTGCATCTATTAAAATCTGTGACCCAGATCACATTTGTTCCAGAGGAAAAACACTGAAAGAGGAACCAACACTAAATACTGGAAGACAGAGGACAAAAATTCTTAGCAGTTTGTATGTATGCATGCAGTGACCATGAGAGTTGATAAGAAAATCTTAGACACAAGTGTCACAGTGTGCATAAGGTTACTGGGTTAGCCATGACAGCTACAAGAATTCGGTTTTCAGTACTATCTCTATGCTGATGACACCCAATTATACACATTGTCTCCTGATATCATGCCTGCATTACTAAAAATTCCAATGATTGCTTTTCCGCTGTCTCTAATATTATGTCCTCCCTCTAAAACTGAGTCTATCAAAAAAACTGAACTCCTTGTGTTTCCTCCTTCCACTAACCTGTCTGCACCAGATATTGCCATTTCTGTGTGTGGTTCCACCATTATTCCCCACCAACATGCCTGCTGTCTTGGGTCATATTTGACTCAGCTGTTTCCTTCACTCCCCACATTCGATCACTCACTCATGTCACCTACACCTCAAAAACATGTCTAGAATTCGGCCTTTTCTTACCTTTGACTCAGCAAAAGCCCCTATTCATTCTTGTCTGGACTATTGCATCTCTACTAATCAGTCTCCCTCTTACTAAACTCTCCTCTCTCCAATATGTCCTGAATGCAGCAGTCAGGATCATATTCCTTTTCAACTGCTACACCAACGATTCTACCCTGTGCCATTCGTTGCACTGGTTGCCCATTCATTACAGAATTCAATATAAACTTATCACTCTCACCTACAAAGTGCTCCACAGTTCAGCACCACCCTACACTTCTTCCCTCATCTCATTCTACCACCCTACTTATGCCCTCAATAATCCTGTCTCCAAGACTTCTCACTTGCTGCACCAGTTATTTGGAATGCACTACCCAGGACAGCTCTATTCATTCCCAATACACACAGTTTTAAGCATGGCCAAAAAATGCATTTCTTTAGACTGGCCTATCGTCTCCCCTCACTTATCTAACTATCCCTGTTTTGCCCATTACAAAACATTCTTCAAAGTTAGGGCCCTTGTATCATCTTTCTACACACCCTCCATGCACTTAATAGCCCTCTGTGGCTGTACTGTACACATACTGGCTAGTGACCAGTTCACGCCGCGTTATGTGAATACCTTAGTATATTGAAGGCTGGATCGTACAATACAAGCACTTTTACCATTTAACTTTCATGTCCCCCCATTTCCTTATAGATCGTAAGCTTGCGAGCAGGGTGCTCACTCCTTTTGGTATTTGAGTTATGCTTATTATGTAATGCCTTTATTGCCTGTACAAGTCCCCTGTAAAATGTAAAGTGCTGCAGAATATGTTGGCGCTATAGAAATAAAAATAATTATTACTATGAGTGAGCCATATTTAACTAGGAAAGGAAAAAAAAAACAACAACTTACTATACCACTACTCTGTTATATTTAGACCATGCAATACAAAACAAGAAAAAAAAAAAATAGGAGTATGTCAGAGTCCAATAACACTACCATGACCGACATGTAAAATCAATACCAGTCAATGGGGTGGGATTTATTAGCAAGTGAATAGTCAATTCTTGAGGTTGTGTTTAGAAGGAACAGAAATTGGCAAGCATAAAAAGTGACTATACATCCTTGATAGCTGTCACCGATACCTACTCGCTTCAAATCCCCAACCCCATTTCTTCTCTATCGGACATTGCAGGATACCTCCTGGGGTACCTCCATACTTATTAGTTAATTGACTCAACCAGGACTATCTAAATTGGTAGGTATAACATTCATCTAATTTATGTGTCGAACTTTGGGATTTGAGCAACTTTGACGTTGACCAAAATTGTGATGGCTAGAAAAGTGGGTGAGAGCATCTGTAAAACAACAGATCTTGTAGTGGACTTCTATCAAAAGTGATCCCAAAGAATGACATTAGGTAAACCATGTTGTCACGCTGTCTAATGATATGTGTACGATGTCAGTAAACTATTCTTACAGAAACAACACTCTATACAACATATAGTTTAGCAACATCAGCATGTAAATATAGAATAGATTTACCTGACACGATATCCGTTGAACTCAGGGTTAATCTTGAGGACTTGATACGCTGTCACAGGAAAGAGGAGGACCGGGGTCTAACCTGACCCTAAAACTGGGGTCCTAACTAATCCCTCACCTTGGAGGTACTGATAATGGTTCAGAGGTCCAAGTCTCCAGCCTAACCTAGTCTCCTATCAGTCCCTGAACCTGTAATCAGTCCAAAGAAGGACCCTGATTACCACCAAAGGGATATGGGCTGATCTCTGCTAAATACACAGATTAGACATATAGGACAGACTGGAGAAAACACAGACTCGCATACACACTCAAACACAGAAGGAACATAAATGGTCTGGGATATAAAACTCTAAGCAAGTTGAGCTTAAAACAACTAAGGAGCTCTTTAACTTAAGTCTATACAGATTCAATCCTATCTGTGGTCTGCATGAAGAATTTCACTGGCAACTCCCAAAACAGACAACCAGGGATTTAAAGGAAACCAATCAACAAATAATCAATTGCAGCCGGGAGAAACTGAACCCAGTCCCAGAACCGAGCACAGACAGAATTAACTCCCTAACTGCCAAACACAAAGAAACAGCAACTCAGCTGTGAGAAGTCAGAATGTGCAACCGCGACGATCTTCGTGGCGATGCACACATGACAGTACCCCCCTTCTACGAGGGGCCTCCGGACCCTCAGGGCCAGGTCTGCCCGGGTGAGTTCTGTGAAAGGTCCGAACCAAACGATCTGCGTTAATGTCAGACGCAGGAACCCACGTCCTCTCCTCTGGACCATACCCCTTCCAATGCACCAAGTACTGAAGGGACCGGCGATTCAGACGTGAGTCAATGATCTTTGACACTTGAAACTCCAAGTTACCATTGACCACCACTGGAGGAGGAGGTAGAGGTGACGGTATGACTGGTGCCACGTACCTCTTAAGTAATGACTTGTGGAACACATTGTGGATTTTAAACGTAGGAGGGAGGTCCAGACGAAATGCCACAGGATTAATTATGGAACTGATCCTGTACGGCCCGATGAATCTGGGACCCAGTTTCCAGGAGGGAACTTTAAGTTTTATATTCCTGGTAGACAACCATACCAGATCGTTCACATTCAGATCTGGACCAGAAACTCTCCTCCTATCAGCCATACGTTTATAACGGTTCCCCATAGCACTCAGATTATTCAATACACCTCTCCACACTGAAGCAAGTGACGACGAGAAACGCTCCTCCTCAGGAACCCCAGAAGGGCCCCCCCCATTGAAAGTACAAAACTGGGGATGGAAACCATATGCCCCAAAAAACGGGGATTTACCAGTGGACTCGCTCCGCCTGTTGTTAAGAGCGAACTCTGCCAGAGGCAAGAAAGAAGACCAGTCCTCCTGGTTCTCTGAGACAAAACACCGAAGATAAGTCTCAAGGCTTTGATTCAGACGCTCTGTCTGACCATTGGTCTGCGGATGAAAAGCCGAGGAAAATGACAATTGCATCCCCCGACGTAAACAAAATGCCCTCCAAAATTTAGACACAAACTGAGACCCCCTATCTGACACCACATCAGAAGGCAACCCATGAAGTCTCACAATTCTCCCAATGAACACCTGCGCCAGAGTGTTAGCATTAGGGAGGGCAGGAAGAGCAATGAAATGTGCCATCTTACTGAACCTGTCAACAACCACCAGTATGACAGTTTTCCCTGACGACGGAGGAAGATCCGTAATGAAGTCCATAGACAAATGAGTCCATGGACGCTCCGGAAGTTTCAAGGGTAAGAGGGTCCCAGACGGACGGGTATGCGGGGTCTTAGAGCGAGCACAAACCCCACAGGACGCGACAAAAGTTATAACATCTTTATTAACGTTAGGCCACCAAAACCGGCGAGAAAGGAGATCTAAAGTAGCCTTACTCCCTGGATGTCCTGCTAAAGCAGAATTATGATGTGCCTCAATAACCTTTTGTCTCAACTGATTTGGGACAAACAGTCTCCCTGAAGGTCCTGCAGGGGCGTCCCCCTGAGCCTCTAATACCTCCTCCTCAAGCTCAGAACATACAGCCGACACTACCACCCCCTCCTGAAGGATAGGAATCGGGTCATCCGTTTTCCCGGCCCCTGGGAAAACTGCGAGACAAGGCATCAGCCTTAACATTCTTAGACCCAGGGCGATATGTGACGACAAAATTAAACCTGGTAAAAAATAACGACCATCGAGCTTGTCTGGAATTCAGACGCTTAGCAGATTCCAAATACAGCAGGTTTTTGTGATCAGTAATGACGGTGACCGGGTGGACTGCCCCCTCCAAAAAGTGACGCCATTCTTCAAAAGCCAACTTAATGGCCAAAAGTTCCCTATTGCCGATATCATAATTCCTTTCGGCGGACGACAACTTCTTAGAAAAGAAAGCGCACGGATGCCATTTACCAGGGGACGGACCCTGGGACAATATTGCACCCACCCCTACGTCAGACGCGTCCACCTCCACAATGAACGGCTGTGATGCATCTGGTTGGATGAGAACGGGTGCCGAAGCAAAACATTTTTTCAAAGAGGAAAAAGCTTGGCAAGCTTTGTCCGACCATTTAGAAAAATCCGTCCCTTTTCTTGTCATGTCAGTGAGAGGTTTGACAACAGATGAGAAATTACAAATAAATTTCCGGTAGTAGTTAGCAAACCCCAGAAAACGCTGCAGAGCCTTAAGATCCTCTGGCTGATCCCATTCAAGCACTGCTCTCACTTTTTCAGGGTCCATACGGAAACCGGAGGCTGACACCAAGAAACCCAAAAACTGAAGTTCCTGTACAGCAAATACACACTTTTCCAGTTTGGCGTATAGTTTATTGTCTCGCAAGATCTGCAACACCTGTCTCACATGCTCCTGGTGAGACACAAGATCTGGCGAGTAAATTAAAATGTCATCCAAATATACGACCACAAACAGCCCCACAAGGTGACGAAAAATGTCATTAACAAAATGTTGGAATACTGCTGGTGCAGTAGTCAGACCAAAAGGCATGACAAGGTTCTCATAATGTCCCTCCGGCGTGTTAAACGCCGTTTTCCACTCATCCCCCTCTTTTATCCTAATCAAATTATACGCCCCCCTGAGATCCAATTTAGAGAACCATTTGGCGCCCACAATTTGATTGAAGAGATCAGGAATAAGAGGGAGAGGATACGGATCTCGAACAGTAATCCGATTAAGTTCGCGGAAATCCAAGCAAGGGCGTAGGCCTCCATCTTTTTTCTTCACAAAGAAGAACCCCGCAGCCACTGGGGAAGATGAAGGTCTAATATGCCCTTTGGCCAGACTTTCCGAAATGTAGTCTTTCATAGCCTGCCTCTCAGGACCAGAAAGGTTATATAACCTAGCTTTAGGTAACTTAGCATCAGGAAGTAAATTAATAGAGCAGTCATACACGCGATGAGGAGGCAACTCCTGACACCCCTCCTCAGAGAACACATCCCCAAAGTCCTCCAAAAAAGGAGGCAATGTACTAGGTACGACCGCACTGATGACTGTGTTCATGCAGTTACTTTTGCAAAACTCACCCCATTGGCTTATCTCTCTGGACTGCCAATTAATCACAGGGTTATGTTTAACCAACCAAGGAAGTCCCAACACAATAGGAGTAGGTAGACCCTCCAACACATAACAAGATAATTGTTCCCTATGTATCGCCCCTACCCGAATATCAATGTTATGGACCTCATGAACAAAGCTACCTTGGCCGAGAGGCCTGGCGTCAATGGAGAATATAGGGATCGGTTTGGCCAATACACTCAGAGGCATACCTTGAGCCTGAGCAAACTGAGCGTCAACCAGATTAGCCCCGGACCCACTATCAAGAAGAACAGAAAATCTCTCCACTCTCGTACCAACCACCATCTCCACTGGTACAAGGAACTGAGAAGAACTAGCGGACGAAATACATACTCCCAGGTTGTCGTCCACCACACAACCTGGGATTAACAGTTTTCCGGCAACTTTTTGCTCAACAAGGCACGGGATGGACATCCCCCAACAAATGTCCCTCTTTCCCGCAGAAGAAACACCTTCTAGTCCTGCTGCGTACCACCAATCCCCTCCTACGAAATGATGTCCCTCCCAACTGCATAGGCTCCTCTGAACAGACAAGGGGAACCTCAACATAAGGACTTTTGTAGTAGGTGGAGCAACTACCGGGGGCGGAGTTACCTCACCCCTCTCCCGAAGCCGTCTATCAGTACGGATAGCTAGGGCCATAGCAGCCTCCAGTGATGGAGGAGAATGATACTGAGCCAAAACGTCCTTTAATTTGTCAGAAAGCCCATGACAAAACTGACTCCTAAGAGCTGGGTCATTCCACTGAGTATCTGTGGCCCATCTACGGAACTCAGAAGCAAATTCCTCCGCCGGACGATCTCCCTGCTGTATCTTACGTAATTTTGTCTCAGCAAGAGAGACCCGATCTGGGTCATCATATACCAAACCCAGGGCAGTAAAAAATCGATCTACAGACTGTAGAGCCGGGGATCCCGGAGGAAGGGAGAATGCCCAGGATTGAGGGTCCCCTTGTAGGAGCGAGATAACAATTCCCACTCTCTGCTCTTCACTCCCTGATGATCGAGGCCGAAGCCGAAAATACAATTTACATGCTTCCCGGAATGTGAAAAATTTGTCTCGCCCACCAGTGAACCTGTCCGGGAGAGCTACTTTAGGTTCAAATCTGGTTTGCTCCAGGGGAGACAAAACTTTGGACTTAATGTCCGTCAGCTCCATGGATAATCCCTGCAACTGCAGAGCCAGCTGGGCTACTGGATCCATGGCAACTGGGGATAATTTTATTGGCCAGTGAAAATGTCACGCTGTCTAATGATATGTGTACGATGTCAGTAAACTATTCTTACAGAAACAACACTCTATACAACATATAGTTTAGCAACATCAGCATGTAAATATAGAATAGATTTACCTGACACGATATCCGTTGAACTCAGGGTTAATCTTGAGGACTTGATACGCTGTCACAGGAAAGAGGAGGACCGGGGTCTAACCTGACCCTAAAACTGGGGTCCTAACTAATCCCTCACCTTGGAGGTACTGATAATGGTTCAGAGGTCCAAGTCTCCAGCCTAACCTAGTCTCCTATCAGTCCCTGAACCCTGTAATCAGTCCAAAGAAGGACCCTGATTACCACCAAAGGGATATGGGCTGATCTCTGCTAAATACACAGATTAGACATATAGGACAGACTGGAGAAAACACAGACTCGCATACACACTCAAACACAGAAGGAACATAAATGGTCTGGGATATAAAACTCTAAGCAAGTTGAGCTTAAAACAACTAAGGAGCTCTTTAACTTAAGTCTATACAGATTCAATCCTATCTGTGGTCTGCATGAAGAATTTCACTGGCAACTCCCAAAACAGACAACCAGGGATTTAAAGGAAACCAATCAACAAATAATCAATTGCAGCCGGGAGAAACTGAACCCAGTCCCAGAACCGAGCACAGACAGAATTAACTCCCTAACTGCCAAACACAAAGAAACAGCAACTCAGCTGTGAGAAGTCAGAATGTGCAACCGCGACGATCTTCGTGGCGATGCACACATGACACCAGTAGCCTGTCTGGTTTGATTATGTAGAAGAGCCACTGTAGCACTAAGTGCTGAAAAAGGTGTCAGGTCAATGGAGATGAATAGATCACTTCCCAAAACCTCAGTCTATGTTTCAGGTCAGTTACCCTGCCCAACTTATGATTAGCTGCACGCCACACAAATTACGCAACACCAGGCCGACGAGTCAAATGCCGCACCTGTGAACTAAGAAGCTCAGGACATTCATGCAGTTCCTGTCCACAGCCCGACAGATCTTACCTGGACCGTGGATCACGGTTGTGCAAAGTGATGTGCTAGTCTCTACTGGTTATGATTAAAGGCTGTCAAAAAACAGAGCATCACAATTTGTTATGTATGTGTTGCAATTAAAGAGAATTCAAAGTCTTGTGCCTCTACATCAAAGAAAATTGTTTTGTATGGGCATAAGAGCATCTGAACTGGACCCCGGAGCAATGGCAGAAGGTAGCTTGTTCAGATGAACCATGTTACATGCAGATGAAAACAATTGTGCTATTTTTATTTATGTGGACAATAAAAAGAAAGAAAGGAGATGCGGCACTCACTCGTTAGCTGTAAAAATCCTTTATTCCACCTGGACCCGTGGAAGCGTTCAGTAAGCGAAACGGCCGTCGTCCTTTCTTTTCCCTGCATGCCTCCTTAACCTGCTCATCCCCTGCACCTTTGTTACTGATGAAGGCTGAATAAAAGATTTTTACAGCTAATGGGTGAGTGCCGCATCTCCTTTCTTTCTATTGTCCACATGATGTATATTTTTTCGATGCTGAGCACCATATACCCATGGCTTTTAGACCGACAGTAAACAACCGTTTATAATCCTCATCAAAAAGTGTTTGGAACTCTTTTGCTATGTTACCCTAGTGCCATCCATTTTTTCTTTTCATTTATTGCCATTTTTATTTATGCCATTTAACAATCACCATAGAATAAGGACCCAATTTAGTTTTTGATATTTTTCACCTGTTTTACATTTGCCACTAAATCATCTTTTAATTTGCACCCATTTTATTGTGTTGTGTTCATTTTTTCATACTCTTAATTGTAGGTGGGGTTGGGGACTGCCAGATGTTTTCGGTTGATTCATCAACTACAACTTAAGAAGTTAACCAAAGAAGAGCAAAAAAATGCGGTTTTATAATATAATATCCGTAAATAAATAGATCCGCATAAAAGAGGATTTTATGCAAAAATATGTAATTTATTAACCACAATATTAAGACAAAAACAACAAGGTATCAACATGAGGTAGATGTAACAAGCAGCTATTGATAAATGCAAGATGTAAAATATGCAATTAGACAGAAATAACATGTCCCATTGGCTAATATCGCTAAGATGGTAGGAAATCTTAGAGTCAGGAGAAAAATATGCTACTTAATGGGAAATATTGTTGACCTCAAAAAAGATTAATAAAAATATAATAATAAAGAAAGTTCCCAAGTTAATGATAAAATAGTAGAAAGCAGGTGTCACAATTATACAGCGCCCGCAGTCAGGAACGGATGAGGTCTCAGATAACTAGTCCCAAAGCATAAATCATATAAGGCTAAATAGCATCTCACAGACTACTATAGTAAAAGGTTATTTACCTTGTGACATTCTGGACTCAGATGAAGCCAGTGGGACAAGAAAAAGCCCGACGCGCGTTTCACCGTCCTCGGTTTCTTCAGGAGGCGTGGTGAGACGCTGGGGCACGGGGTTTAAATCGGAGGAAGTGGAGATATGGACCAATCAATACTAGCCAATCTGACACAGTCCCGCCCCATGTATGACGTGAAATATGGGCATATGTGAGCCCAGCCGCAATCAGCGGTATCATGCCTGCATGACGTTAACATAGGAGGAGCGTGCCAAAAAAGGAAGCAGCTGGCGGACCAATCAGTGCCGTCTGGTCTAGCACAGTCCTTACCTACTTACGTCATACATGGGGCAGAAGTTGTAACATTTTTGCGCAAGTGTACTCCAGTACCCCCACAGAGCGATTCTATGTACGTCTGAAATTTTTGTGCACATTCTTAGCAGAACATGCAACTTTTTGCGCTAAAAAATACCAAAATAAGTTAAACAAAAATAAAGAGCAATTTTCTAACTTGCGCAAAATTCATGAAACACGTGAGCAATTTTGTAGAATGTGGAACAAAAAAGGTTGTTAAGTGTTCAGTTTGTTAATACCGTATATTACAATTATGAAATATGCTTATGTTGTATACTGCTTTGAGTCCTTTACAACCCCATTTCCAAAACAGTTGGGACACCGTGTAAAGAAAAGAATACAATGAATTGGAAAACTTTTATAGCCATATTTTATTCACAACAGAATATAGAACACAGATCAGAAGATGAAAATTAGACATTTTTCCATTCCATCTGAAAAAACAAACATTTTTTTTTACCAATTTTGAAATTAGTGGCAAAACATCTCAGAAAAGTTGACACAGGAAAAGTAAATGGTACTAATGAAAAACAGCTGGAGGGTCAATTTTCAACTAAGTAATATGGGTTAATAGGTGCCAGAACAGCAGGGAAAAAAAGGGACCCTTTGTGGAAACTGCACCTCTCAATGAATTCATCTACAGCTGCAGTGACTATTATGTAACAGGCTTTTTTCCTGGAAAATTGCAAATCTGCCAGTCTAGTATCCATACATTGTGTCCCCATACAGTGTAGAACTCCATATATTGCAGCGCCCCCATACATTGTGCCCAACTTGTGCTTCTGGTGATATGAACCCTTAAATTGTTAAGTGCCTTCTCTCCACTACAATAATGCCAAACATGCGGCCGCTTACTAGGGTTTAGGCACAGTGGGGCTCAGAAAGAGGGGGCATTTGGATTTGGGAGAGCACAATAAGTCGGATTACTCACCGGTAATGCTCTTTTATTGAGTCGACGACAGCACCCACATGAGGGATCCGCCCATAGGAACAGGAAACCTACAGAAATAAAAAGGGGCGGTCCGCTCTGTCCGTGGAACCTCCTTCTCTGGACCGTCCACTGCCTATGCACCTGCAAATCCACCTGGGGATGACATGTTTAGCACACCAGCGGTTCTGTAACCACCGGAATTTATAAATTCCCTGCCCAGGTTTTTTTTTTTTCCTTCTTTCGCGCATGCGCGGTCCCATTCCGGCTTTGCGCTGACTGTACCGCCTCCTCCGGTTCCCCCGGAAGTCATGTAGCCACTAACGGGGCAGGAGCGCTTACCGGTCCACTGCGCATGCGCGGCCCAGCTCTATTCCTCCCCGGCACCGCCACGCCAACCCCAGTCTTTACAGAGGAGCGGGGCGGCCGGCGCCCGAACCCTCGCTCCTCCTGGATGCTTCACACACTGCGCTCCTGTGTGAGCCAGGGCGGCCTCACGCCATCCACATGAGACTGGGCGGCCCTCCTCGGACCTCATGGATATGAGCCAGATGAGGAGGGAGGCTGATAGAGCTCCCTGTTATGTTTTGGTAGCTGAGGAGAGCAGGCAAAAACGGCAATACACCAGAGAGGTTGGAATCTACTGGATTGCAGTACCCTGACTAACCACCACAACTAAAGGCAGCCGTGGAGCGTTCCTACGTTGGTCCTAGACGCCTCGTCACAGCCTGAGAGGTTAAGTACACCTAAAGATAGAAAGAGGAAAGCTATCTGCCCGGAGCAGATCCCCAAAGAACATAGGAAGCCCCCAAACATGTAATGGCGGTTAGACAAATGAAATACAGACACAGACAGAAAATAGTATGAGCAAACGCTGGGGCCCAATCTGCCTAGACAGAAAAGGATAGGAAGGATACTTACTGCAATCCAAAAAAAAAAAAAAACCCTAAAAAAAGCCAACGCTACTAATTGCAAAAACACCTGAGATCACACGACCTCTACCACCTAAATTAGTTCTCTGGTGTAACAAAACTAAGCCGCAGCCACTAAAAAAAAAACTGGAAAAGGCAATGCGAATAAGGTTATACGCTCCCCTGAGGTCAAGCTTGGTAAACCAAGTAGCACTTTTCACCCTGGAAAACAGGTCAGAAATCAAGGGTAACGGATATTGATATTTCACAGTGATATTGTTCAAGAGACGATAATCAATACACGGCCTTAATGAACCATCCTTTTTGGCCACAAAGAAAAACCGGCACCCAAGGGTGAAGAGGATGGTCTGATATGACCCTTCTCCAATGACTCCTTGATATAAGACCGCATAGCATCATGTTTAGGTACAGACAAGTTAAAAAGGCAACCTTTAGGGAATTTACTACCAGGCACTAATTCAATAGCGCAGTCATAGCTGCTATGGGGGGGCAAGGATGCAGATTTACTTTCGCTAAACACATCAGAAAAATCAGTCAAAAAGTCAGGAACATCCTGAGCCTGGGGAGAGGCAGAAAAAACAGGAGTGTTGGCTTTAACACATTGACAGCCCCAACTGGTTACAGACACAGATTTCCAATCCAAAACAGGATTATGAGACTGTAACCAAGGGAAACCTAGTACAATAATGTCATGCAGATTATACAGCACCAAAAATTTGCAACTCTCCTGATGATCAGGTTCAACCCTCATTATCACCTGAGTAGAGAACTGGGGTTTATTCTCAGCCAAAGGGGTAGAATCAATCCCCAGTAGGGGAATTGACTTCCGTAGGGGTATCAAGGGAAACCCACAACGTTTAGCAAAATCAAAATCCATCAGGTTAATAGCAGCTCCCGAATCAACAAAATCCTGAGCAGAAAATGTGGACAGGGAGCAAATCAGGGTAACAGTCAACAGAAATTTAGTCTGAACACTACCCAAGACAATGAGCGTGCAAAACGTCTTCCCCGCTTAGGGCAGACTGAAATAGCATGAGAGGCATCACCACAGTAGAAACATAACCCTGACTCTCTAGACTTCGGAGTGAGCAGACGTGTCTGTCTGCTCTCTGCAAGTCAGAGGAGATAACAAGGCGCCGTGCTACTGGCAGCCCATTGCAGCAGCAGCTACTCTTTTGTTTCTTTATGTTGTCTGTTCTTTTGGACATTCTTTTGGACTTTCTACTGGCTTTGGTACCTTTATGGACTCCTAATTTGCAACCGCGGATTGATGGATGGTTTATACTCTGGATCGCACTGTTCCTGTATGACGGACCATTGTGGGAAGGTGGAAACCATTTACCCATACAACCAACTGCCTCTGGACACGCAGCTCTGGATCAGCACCTGGATCTGTCACTACTACGTACATTCCCCTACAGGTACATGCAACTCCTAAATGGATACCAGTAATGCGACACACCCATGGACATGAATCTAATGCAACCACTACCAGCTACAGTTTCACAATACACACAGCTTCAACCTTGTTGGTTACTGATGCAGCCATCCGTGTACAGAGGAGAACACTGGAAACAGTCAGATATGGCGCGGACTGGAGCAAAAGACAGGGACACTGATGTGCTGGTTGCCCCCAAGTCTGTCACTAAACGTGTTGTATATTCAAGGGATCGACTTCTGGAGCTGAGCAGGATGAAGGCTACTACAGCTGCGGACATACCACTTATTCCCTGTGAAGTGTGGAGACCTTTCAGAGGCTGCAGAGCAGGAAAAAAGGTGAAGTCCAGGAGAAGAAGGTTTAAACCTGCAGTCCCATCCATTATCATGGGTAATGTACGATCGCTGGGAAATAAGACGGATGAACTTCTAGCTCTGTGTAAAACCCACTTGGAGTACAAGGAATGCAGTCTCATGTGCTTCACAGAAACCTGGTTACATGGGGATGTTCCTGATTCAAGTGTTTTGATTCCAGGGTTTCACATGGTCCGGGCTGATAGAGACAAAGCTAAGTCTGGTAAGAAGAAGGGTGGTGGAGTGATATTATACATTAATAACAGATGGTGCAATCAGCGTCATATTACTGTTAAAGAAATTCATTGCCGTCAAAACATTGAACTCTTAGCAGTTGGCCTCAGGCCCTACTATTTACCTAGAGAATTTTCCATTTGCATTATAGTAGTCCTGTATATCCCTCCATCCGCAAATCAAGAGGCGGCTGGGGAAGTATTGTCAGGGGTGTTAGACCGCATTCAGACAAAGCACCCAAACTCGTTAACTGTAATCTCTGGGGACTTTAACAGAGCCATGATCTCAAAGACTCTTGCAAAGTTCTATCAATATGTAAAATGTGCCACAAGAGACAGCAGTATACTGGATCTCCTCTATGCGAATGTTAAAGATGCCTATTCATCATCTGCACTGCCCCCCTGGGAAATCAGACCACAACCTCATACTATTGTCTCCATCATACCAAACTGTTGTCAGTAAACAGCCAGCCACAATAAAATTAATTAGGAAGTGGAATCCAGAGGCAGAAGAGGCTCTACGAGACTGTTTTGACCACACAGACTGGGAGGTGATTTGCGACAGGGGAGAGCATGATGATGTAAATGATATTGTCGGGCGAGTAACAGATTATATAAATTTTTGTACTGACACTGTTGTACCAGCTAAAAAGATTCGATGTTATGCAAATAACAAGCCTTGGATTACAAAAGAATTGAAACACTTACTAAACAAGAAAAAACTGGCATTTAAAATGAAGGATACTAAGAAACTGAAATTGATACAAAGGGACTTAAAGGGGAAAATTAAGAATGCCGTGAGGCGTTCCGAATTAAATTAGAAAATAAATTGTCACAGAACAATTCCATGGAGGTGTGGTCGGGCATGAAACAGCTAACTGGGTTTAAGGCAAAGTCGGAGCATGGGGAAGTGGATCTTCCCTGGGCTAATGAAATGAATGATGTTTTTCAACAGATTCACCAGCACAAGCACAGTGTCATCAAAAATGGGGGATGGATCTAGGAAAAGATCTGCAGCATTAACATTGGGGGATAAGCTGCCTGCTTTCACTGTCTCCCAAAGCGACGTGAGAAGACAGTTTAGCAGACTTGTTATTGGCAAAGCAACTGGGCCTGATGGCCTCAGCCCACTTGTCCTCAGAGCATGTGCCAACCAACTGTGTACTGTCTTCCAGCACCTGTTTAACTGGAGCCTTCAATCACAGGGGGTACCAGAACTGTGGAAGACCACCTGCCTGGTGCCAGTTCCTAAGACCACTTTTCCAACTTCCCTACAAGACTATCGTCCAGTGGCCTTAACATCGCATGCTATGAAGTCCTTGGAGAGAATAATACTCGCCTACTTGTGCCCGAGGGTGAGGGCCTACACTGACCCCCTGCAGTTTGCGTACCAGCAGAGATTGGGGGTGGATGATGCTGTAGCGTCTCTGCTACATACAATGCATTCGTTCTTGGACAATGATGGAACTGCAGTGCGCGCTATGTTCTTTGACTTCTCTAGTGCTTTCAATACCATACAGCCGCTCTTACTACGTAATAAGTTGACTGCTATGGCGGTAGATGAGGGGATGGTGAACTGGATAAATGACTACCTGACAGACAGGCCGCAGTTTGTAAGGATGGGGGAGGTGGTATCTGGCAGTGTACGGAGCAGTGTGGGAGCCCTCAGGGTACAGTGCTGTCACCCTTCCTCTTCTCATTGTATACAGCTGACTTTCAGTATAAATCTGATTTTTGTCACCTCCAAAAATTCTCAGATGACTCCGTGATTGTAGGGGGCATTGTGGGGGGCCGGCGGGAGGAGGAATATAGAAGGGTGGTTTCTGACTTTGTGGATTGGTGTCAGACTAACTGTCTAGAACTAAATGTAAAGAAAACCAAGGAGATGGTGGTGAGTTATAGAAGGAAAAAGGAGGATTACATACCAATCACCATTGCTGGCCAGGAGGTTGAGATTGTTGAGAGCTACAAATATTTGGGGGTTCACCTTGACAGTAAACTTGATTGGAGGTGTCATACAGAAAAGGTTTACAAGAAGGGAATGAGCAGACTGTACTTTCTGCGGAAGCTCAGGTCGTTCAATGTGTGCAGTAAAATGCTGGAGATGTTCTACCAGTCCGTTGTAGCAAGCGCCATCTTTTTTGCTATCATTTGCTGGGGCAGTAGTGTGCGAGTAGCTGACGCTAATAAACTCAACAAACTTATCAAGAAGGCAAGCGCAGCTGTTGGCCTCCATCTTGACTCTTTTGAGGAGGTATTGGAGGATAGAATTCAGAAGAAGTGTAGGGCAATAATGAACAATAATACACACCCACTATACGAGCTGTTCTTGAATCAGAAGAGCACATTCAGCAGCCGTCTAATTCTACTAAGGTGCAAGAAGGAGAAATTCAGGAAATCGTTTGTACCTACTGCTATGGGGATGTATAATAATTTCCTAAGGGTGGCAGAAAAATAATGACTGATGGCTGGTGTACTAATGTCAATTAACATTATTTTATATACACCTGAACTACCCACTTTTATTTATTATGTAATGTTGGTACACCTGTGCAAGATTTGTGTCCTAATATTTTATGTACTGCTGTTTGTATTGCTGCTGTAATACTGTAATTTCCCCCCGGGATCAATAAAGGTTGTATCGTATCGTATAACCCATTGCGTTTTTGAAACTCATGACGCTGTGCCCCAGAAGCCACTCTATCACACTGCATGGGCTCAGAAGCAGGTTCACAAGGCAACACTATTCCACGCATACTTCTACGCTCACGCAAACGTCTGTCAATTTGAATCGCTAATGACGTAGAATCATTGAGACCAGGGGAGCAGGGAAACCCACCATAACATCTTTTACATTCTCTGACAGACCCTTCTGAAAAAGGGCTGCCAAAGCATCATCATTCCATTTGGTCAGGACTGCCCACTTTCGGAATTTCTGACAGTACAACTCAGCGTCCTCAAGCCCTGATTTAATGCCAACAAGGTTTTTTCAGCTTGATCAGTGACATTAGGTTCATCGTACAATAACCCCAGAGCCAGAAAAAAAATGCATCAACTTTACTCAAAACAGGGTCCCCAGGTGTCAGGGAAAAAGCCCAATCCTGAGGATCGCCGCGCAGGAGAGAGATGACAATTTGAACCTGCTGTGCTGCGTTCCCTGAGGACTTAGGTTTTAAGGCAAAAAACAACTTACAGTTATTCTTGAAATTCAGTAATTTTGCTCGATCCCCCAAAAACAAATCTGGCATGGGGATCCTGGGTTCCACAACTGGCAACCTAGCAAGATAGGTAGCAATACTCCGAACCTCAGTGGCAAGCTGATCCACACGGCCAGACAACTGTGCATACTCCATTGAGAAAAAAAAAAATCCTCCTCAGCACCCAGAGAAAAAGAGGGAAAAATGCAACAAACAGAAAAAAAAAATCTCTGACAACTCTGACAACCTTTTTTCTTTCCACACTATTTTTCCCTTCTGTGAGTACCATATAATTTTCAGTTGGGCCGGTGATACTGTTATGTTTTGGTAGCTGAGGAGAGCAGGCAGAAACAGCAATACACCAGAGAGGTTGGAATCTACTGGATTGCAGTACCCTGACTAACCACAACTAAAGCCAGCCGTGGAGCGTTCCTACGTTGGTCCTAGACGCCTCGTCACAGCCTGAGAGGTTAACTACACCTAAAGATAGAAAGAGGAAAGCCATCTGCCCCGGAGCAGATCCCCAAAGAACATAGGAAGCCCCCAAACATGTAATGGCGGTTAGACAAGAGGAAATACAGACACAGACAGAAAATAGTATGAGCAAAAGCTGGGGCCCAATCTGCCTAGACAGAAAAGGATAGGAAGGATACGTACTGCAATCCAAAAAAAAAAAACCCTAAAAAAAGCCAACGCTACTAATTGCAAAAAACACCTGAGATCACACGACCTCTACCACCTAAATTAGTTCTCTGGTGTAACAAAACTAAGCCGCAGCCACTAAAAAAAAAACTGGAAAAGGCAAATGAACAAACAACAGTGGCTCAGAGGAACCGAGAGGAGCCCAAGCCCCCCGGGGAGGGGAACCTGGCCAACCTCACAGAAATGCAGAGAAAGATGCAAATGGCAAGCACAAAACAAAAAACAGAAAATATCTTATCTGAGAGCAGAAGAGGCAAGACTCAGCAAGCTTCCAAGTGAACCAGGAAACAACGTTGAGACAAGAACAATTGATCACCGACAACCATGATGGGAGGGAACCTCCCTTATATCCAGTCAGTCCGTGATTCCTGATTGCCAATCCTCATTGAATGGTTCAGTACTGTTTGTAACCACCAGAGGGAGCTTCTGCTCAGAATTCATTTCTAAAACATTCATAACAGCTCCCCTGATGCTGCTTCTGGAACCATATCCTCTGCCATTCTCAATGGATACTGCACAGGCAGCATACATTGGCCCAGGTACCGTATTTTTCCTCTCCGTAGGTTTTTGTCCTTAGGTTCCCATAGGAACAGGAAACCAACTAAGCGGTGGACCGCCATTTTTATTTCTGTAGGCTTCCTGTTTCTATGGGTGGATCCCTCTCTCATGTGGGTACTGTCGTGGCGAGTAAAACACTGGATTTTATTTGAGGGGTGGGAGCCATGTAGCTTTTCCAGAGTCTTTGTTCTACCAGTAATGTGGGAACCCCTGTAGTTAAAGTGACAGATTACAGTCATGGCCAAAAGTTTTGAGAATCACACAAATATTAATTTTTACAAAGTCTACTGCTTCACTTTTTCTAATGGCAATTTGCATATACTCCAGAATGTTATAAAGAGTGATTAGCTTAACAGCAATTACTTGCAAAGTCAATATTTGGCTAGAAAATGAACTTTATCCCCAAAACACATTTCAACATCATTGCAGCCCTGCCTTAAAAAGGCCAGCTAACCTCTTTTCAGTGATGGCTCCATTAACACGGGTGTGTGGGTGTTGATGAGGACATGACTGGAGATCAATCTGTCATGATTAAGTAAGAATGACACCACTGGACACTTTAACAGGAGGCTGGTGCTTGGCATCATTGTTTCTCTTCTGTTAACCATGGTTATCTCTAAAGAAACACATGCAGTCATCATTGCAATGCACAAAAATGGCCTAACAGGGAAGAGTATCGCAGCTAGAAAGATTGCACCTCAGTCAACAATCTATCACATCATCAAGAACTTCAAGGAGAGAGGTTCCATTGTTGCCAAAAAGGCTTCAGGGCGCCCAAGAAAGACCAGCAAGCGCCAGGACCGTCTCTTAAAAGTGTTTCAGCTGCAGGATCGGGCTACCAGCAGTGCAGAGCTTGCTCAGGAATGGCAGCAGGCAGGTGTGAGTGCATCTGCATGCACTGTGAGGCGGAGACTCTTGGAGCAAGGCCTGGTCTCAAGGAGGGCAGCAAAGAAGCCACTTCTCTCCAGAAAAAACATCATGGACAGACTGATATTCTGCAAAAGGTACAGGCAGTGGACTGCTGAGGATGGGGTAAAGTTATTTTCTCTGATGAATCCCCTTTTCGATTGTTTGGGACATCAGGAAAACACCTCATTCGCAGAAGACAAGGTGAGCGCTACCACCAGTCTTGTCTCATGCCAACTGTTAAGCATCCTGAAACCATTCATGTGTGGGGTTGCTTCTCAGCCAAGGGAATCAGCTCTCTCAGTCTTGCCTAAAAACACAGCCATGAATAAAGAATGGTACCAGAATGTCCTCCAAGAGCAAACTTCTCCCAACCCTCCAAGAGCAGTTTAGCGATCAACAATGCCTTTTCCAGCATGATGTAGCACCTTGCCATAAAGCAAAGGTGATAACTAAATGGCTCAGGGAACAAAACATAGAGATTTTGGGTCCATGGCCTGGAAACTCCCCAGATCTTAATCCCATTGAGAACTTGTGGTCAATCATCAAGAGACGGGTGGACAAACAAAAACCTAAAAATTCTGACAAAATGAAAGCATTGATTGTGCAAGAATGGACTGCTATCAGTCAGGATTTGGTCCAGAAGTTGATTGAGAGCATGCCAGGGAGAATTGCAGAGATCCTGAAGAAGAAGGGTCAACACTGCAAATATTGACTTGCTGCATTAACTCATTCTAACTGTCAATATAAGCTTTTGTTTCTCATATGTTTGCAATTATTATATTTCTGCCTGTGATAAAAACATCTGTCAAACACACATAAAAACCAGAGGGCAGCAGATCATGTGAAAATTTAATATTTGTGTCATTCTCAAACTTTTGGCCATGACTGTACAGAACTGTCTGGAGGCTGGTTTTGTGCGGGATAAACTAGGGTTTTTATGGCAACATTTTTAGGGTACATAATATTTTTCCATCGCTTCCAGAATAAGGCTAGATCATATTCTTGTGTTCTACCTGTACATTTACCTCATGGATTCTGTGTAAATCCCACAAAAAAAGCGATCCAATGGAACCACCCACCATGAGGCAGATGGAGACATTTCATACTCAGTTTGGCATCTGCTACGGTGATATCCATCTTTTAAGGTATGCACAGATCTGTGGTAACACATTTGTGTGCTAAAAAAAAACACCAAAATTATGGGACATGGCTGGAACACAGACCATTGATAATTGATAGTTGTCAAATTGACAGCTCTCAATTATTAACCTGGCTTAAAGTCACCGTTCAATTGCAAGGTGGCTTTAACCTCTTATTAACCCATTCGCCACCGCTACAGGGCAATGGGAATAGACGGGCAAAGTGCCAGAAAGGGCGAATCTAATTACAGATTTGCCTTTTCTGGGGTGTCGGGGGGCAGATGTTAGTAGCCGGGGGGGGGGGCACAAAATAAATGCACCCTCCTGGGTTATTATTTGCCCCCACTCACTTGCTTTGTCTGTCTGGTGGAGAAAATACAGCTGGAGCCACGCATTTTTTTCAACGAATTTACACCTTTAATTAACCCCTACAGGTCTGCAATTTTGCACACATACACTCATGTAATTGTAAGTAAAAACCATATATCAAAATACATGAAATGACATGGTTAACTGTATGTAAACCATGTGTCATTTCATGTCGGGTTCTGTGATTTCACAAAAGCGGCAATTGAATTAGCGGTATTACAGTATGTAGAAGTGTATGAACTATAATATATGTGTGTGTGTATATATATATATATATATATTATAATATATTTATGTGTCACAATGACATATATCTATATATGTATTCTATGTGTGTATATGTATTGTTTCTATTTATTAAAGCTGTCAGTGTGATTTTACAGTATAGCCAGGGATGAATTAGCGGCTATTATACTATGTAGAAGTGTATGACATATATATATATATATATATATATATATATATATATATATATATATATATATTATATAATATTTGCTTTTTGTGTACATTTTTTTTTTACAATCTGATTTTTACATGACTTTTTTTTACATAGAGATAACTGCTCTATGTGAAACGTCATGTTAAAATTGCATTGCATACAGATGGAAAACGGATGGAGCAATTAAAAATCGCAAAACAAATCGCATGACAATTGTATATATTTGGACCGTTTTTTCCATCCAGAAAACAGACCTTTTTTTTTTCCCACAAATGGGTATGAGCCCTTAGGCTACTTTCACACATCAGTTTTTTTGAATCAGGCATAATCCGTCGTATGCCTGATAGGACGGATCGGCGCTGATTTTAAAAACTGATGCAACTGATCAGGTTTTTTGCCTGATCCGTAGAGGGGAGAGAGAGAGAGAGAGAGAGAGAGAGAGAGAGAAAGAGAGAGACCTTGGACTCCGGATCAGTTTGCTGACGGATTTGTCAAAGCACTGGTCCGGCTCCATAGGTTTCCATTGTTTCCGGCCGCCTGAAGTGCCGATTCAGGCACTATCAGGCGGCTCCGGAAAAAAAAAAAAAAAACGTTGCAGCAAGCGTCTTGTCCGGCCGCCGGAATGTACAATTCCGACGGATCCGGCCAAAAACGGATGCAACGCAGTGACATCAGGCGCGATCCGGCGCTAATGTAAGTCAATGTTAAAAAAAACGCATCCGGTACCGCATCCGTTTTTTTTAAAAACACGCCGGATCGTGCTGATTCAAAAAGCCTGAAGTGTGAAAGCAGCCTTAGGCTGCATTCAACTATCCCTTTTGTCATGGTCCAGCCATGGGCCTCTCAACCCAAATAGGTATATATGAGGCTGTTACATTTGGGTAAAGATACCTGGCCAGTCCATGAATTTCAGTCTGTTGTCAAACCACAAACAGATGTGAATCCAGCCTTTTATGGACAGGAAATATATTAGGGCTCACCTTAGATGATTACTGGACATATGAACGAGGCCTGTTTCAAACTGATCCAGTAAGCAAAAAAAAAAAAAAAGATACGGATCAGTTTCAGATGGAAGAGAAAACAGATTCTTTTTCCACAGAAAAAATTATATATATTTTTTTTAGCCAAAAATAACAGCTATGGTATTGTCAAGCCCTACAAGTGCTGTGGTTCTCACAGCTGATAAGGTGATACAAAAAAAAAAAATTACATAAAAACAACATTTTCTGGTTAATGCCCTATGTGCATTTTGATGAATTCTAGATAATCACATTTAAAGGTTGTCACTTGGAAAATGAACTGTACAGATATTCTTAGACCGTTGAAGTTATAAAAGAAAAAAAAAAAACCTCAAACTTATAGATGTAATGTCATCGTCAAAGAAAGCTGTTTTGCTTTAAGCATGCATGCTACATAGAATAATGTGTTACTTACTGGGTACAAACAGCTGTCACTTCGGAATTGTAAGCATTTTCTTAATCAGGTAGAAAAAGGAACTCATCTCAACCCGGTTTGGTGACTCGACAATACTGCTTACTCATTATTGCAACTCCTCAGTTCATCTGTGTTCATGTGTGGGAGAGTTTAGCTGGTTGTCACCTGGGTTTGTATGGGTGAAGGTCTGCAAGGAGATTCATCCCATTGGGATATCTGGTATAGGATTCCCGAATTCGTCACCATTAAGACTGTTTTAGCCCAATCTCCACCTCTTATAGGTTTTTACCATTTTCTACAAAGGTCCATTTCCTCAGCCAGACCAAACTAGACGATGCACACGGAGCGATCCATACTACATTCTCAGAAGTGCGAGTCCGTTTAAAATGCTGGGAACAATCCTTCATGCTGCATAAGAGATACTTCACCCGATCAACAAAAATTTTGCTGTTCCTTGGCAGCCCATTTTAAAATGCGCTTTTCACCATTTTGAAGATGCCTGACTATTCCTCAGCTGTGGAGGACTCTAGCCATTTTTTTTATTAAACCAGGCATTGTTTAACTATGCTGTTCTGTTTAGGTCTGTATACACTTATAATGTTCCGGTCATTTTTGAACGGACCCATTTGTTCTGCCTTCATTACCGTTGACACGGTGTGCAATCTAGCATACAGCCTAAACCACGATTCTATCTTCCAAATAAGCAGACTGTCCTCTGTAGTCTAACTTGTTATTGGTGAACAGTATAAAAACATGCGCGGTTAAAACTATAAAAATACAAATGACATAGATAAGTATTGGGCACACAGCTGACACTTTTCAATTAACAGGAAAGTATACAGTATGATGCAAACTTTACACAGGATTCTAATAACATCTCCTATGCACTGGCTGCTATATAGTTAATAACCTCCTAAACACTGCACTGCTGAGAAGATATTGATCTTACCAGATATGCTTTACCAGGATAGCAAACTCAAGCTGGTGAGGTTACAGGAGAGCACATGAACACGTGTATTCCTGAAGTACATGGAAGAAAATTGAGCTTCTTTTTCCCAGCATACCTTGCTTCAATCCCACAATGCAATACTCTATCGTCTTGTTAAAGGCACAGGCTATAAATTCAGCCACCACTGGATGGTGCTATAACAAACAAACCAGCACACAGTACAAAACATAAAGCCCTATACTCAGATGGGCAGAACACTATTAAAGTCTTGATTTTTAGCTCATTTAAGTATTTTATTTGAACACCTGTTGCATTATTATACTGTATGTGAACATGCGTGTTCAAAAACAAATGAAACAAAAATAACTTATTTTTCGGTCATTTTTGACCGAACAGAACAGCAGGGTAAAGGACACATTTTTTGTCTCCATTAAGCTAAGATAAAGCAGAGACTAAAATTTAGCAAGACAGATGAGAGATACTTCCCAGTGTATTTTCTAAAACTAAAATAGCAAATGACAAACATTGGTCTTACGAGCAAGAGTCGGGTTTTTTTTGTACTACCACAAGTATTGATATGGAAATTTAATTAGGATAAAATATCCTTCTGTGTTTGCTGCTTGCTTCTCCAAATCTCTATTTAATGTCTTCTTGAGCGCTCAGAACGAAATGAGGACTGTCCACAACGCAAGTGTCAGTATAACAGTTCGTCAAAGACATACATTTATTATTCATTCAAGGTTTTATACATTTACAAAAAGGGGCTGGTTAGTCAATTAACATACAATTAAAAGCTGCTAGATTATTGGCTGTTCTAGGGTAAATATGATAATTATGATAATCATGATTAAAAGAGCTGAAGTTGCAGAATTATTGTTTATATTCTTGTGACCTAGTTGTCTTGCATAACTATAATGTAAACACAGATATCTAATAGGACTTTTTGTACTTCATGCATTTGTTCCTTTACGAAGGCCTTATGCAGGCCTTATGAAGGCCAGATTTCTTTAAAACACTGATTATATCTGGCCTAGAAATATGTGAGCACAGGGTGTTTTTAGCAAGTGAGATCTATGTAACTGTGAATACATATATGTGAATATACTTTGATATATGGAATACATATATATTTCTATGACAGTCCCCCCTTAGATACCACTTGCCCTAAAAAAAACCCTGCTCCTGGCCCAAGCGCTGCAACTCTTTTGTTCTGCCTGTGAGTTGAGATACCCCAGCGCATGTCTCCCCACCGAATACAGACTTTTCGCAAATGGGCGGTCAGGGGACTGTCCCTGTCGGGGGTTTATGTGTTTGCAATCATAATCTCATAGTTGATAGGATGTTCATCAAGGATGTGTATTCTCAGTCTGGAGGTAGTTCGGAGATCTGGTCAAGCCAGGCAGTTCCATCCGGACTGGTGCGAGGTCCAAGATGGTGAGTGGCATCAAATTGGTTGTCTCCTGAACAGTTTTTTCCATTATCCTGCGGATACAAGGAATAACACAGCAACCCGTAATTAATGCAAAAATGAGAACCCCATAATGGCTGTCCCAACCTGTGCCAACATTTTCTGCCACCCACTCATCCACCCAAAGTATCGATCCCATGGGTCAGTGACACCTGAGTTCTGTTTCAGTTTCTCTGATAACTCAGTAAGTTTCTGTATTGCCCTTGTGACTTTACCATTTGGGCCAGTGTTGTCTGGGATGTGGGTGCAACAGGTGTCTTTGATCATTTTGCAAACACCTCCTTTCTCAGCTAGAATCATATCCAAAGCCATTCTATTCTGGAAATGCCATAATGGAAGTGGGGCCTAACTGTGCTGCCAAACCTTTTACAGCATCTATGGTGAAGTTAACAAATCTCTGCTGGTTATAATAGATGTAATTTATCCAATCAACATTTTTGTTTATAGTGACTCAAATCCTGCTTTAACTTGGTCTCTGGCCTTGAACTCATCAGGTAGGTCATCTGGTCATCTGTCTGGTCAGTCAGAGCATCCACGACATCCTTCATGGCTTAGGTGTCTCTCCTGGTACGGGAGCTTCCTTGCAATGCGATACGTGGATTCAAACAGGCTTTCCCTCTAGTTACACAGAGGTTGATGTCATCTGGGGCTCTTGGACAGGATCATCAAATCTGGCAGGGAGGAGAAAAACTCGAGAATGGACATTAGTTTTTGACCAATTCAATTACATAAGTGTTATGATTTGGTAGCTGAGGGAGCAGGCAAAAAAAGCAATACACCAGAGAGGTTGGAATCTATGGGATTGCAGTACCCTGACTAACCACCACACTAAAGGCAGCCGTGGAGCGTTCCTACGTTGGTCCTAGACGCCTCGTCACAGCCTGAGAAGCTAACTACACCTAAAGATAGAAAAAGGAAAGCTATCTGCCCCGGAGCAGATCCCCAAAGAACATAGGAAGCCCCCAAACATGTAATGGCGGTTAGACAGAGGAAATACAGACCAGACAGAAAATAGAATGAGCAACGCTGGGGCCCAATCTGTCTAGATAGAAGAGGATAGGAAAGGCACTTACTGCAACCCCAAAAAACCCTGAAAAGTACCAACTCTACTAATTACAAAAACCCCTGAGATCACACGACCTCTACCACCTAAATTAGTTCTCTGGTGTAACAAAAACTAAACAGCAACCACTGAAAAAACTGGAAAAGGCAAATGAACAAACAGTGGCTGAACTAAACTGAGAGGAGCATAAGCCCCCGAAGGGGACCCAGCAGACCCCCACAGAAGTGCAGGACAAAATGCAGGCACCAAAAAACTAAAAAGAAAATGTCTTATCTGTTAGCAGAAGATGCAGGCACGAAACAGCTTTTCTGGGTCTCTGGGAGTGTGCCTTACACTAAACAGTGCAATTAGGAGTGTGTCATGCCATGGTTTGCGTGTCTCTTGGGCAATTTTTCAGCATTCTATTCTTAAGTGTTTCGTTCAGTTTTTTACCTTCCTGCTGCTCTGGGGGTGGTAAGGAGTGTGTAGGCCTAAATCTGACCCTACTGCTAATCGGGTCTTGTGTGTCAGATTTGCTGTGAATGCGGGTCCCTGATCACTTTCTATCATTTCTGGAACCCCGTATCTGCATACTATTTTCCGAAAGTAGCTGCTTTGCAGTAGTCTTTGCTGACTTGGAACGCTTCTGTTCATCTTGAAAATACTTCTTTTGACCACAATGGCGTATTTGAATCCTTCACTTGGCGATATCTGGATGTGGTCTATCTGGATCCTTTGAAGCTGGTAGAGTGGTCTTTCCAGATAAGGTGAGGGGGACTTTCTTCCATACGTCCAGGCTTGAATTTGCCGCAGGTCAGACAGCTGCTGGTGAGTTTGGCTGTTAGGGTGGAGATCCCTGAAGCGAAACAGTAAGCACCAATCAGATCATTCATCTGTGTCTTTGATATGTGGATGTGGGTCCATGTACCCATTGGACCACCATAGGGTGCATACTTTGTGGTAGGCAGAGTTTGAAGTCTATTATTGATAGCCTTCCTTCTTCACGTGTTGCTTTTTTCCCATTCAGCTCTTTTCCTTTTGGAGCTTGGTCTTGTAACTTCTTGAGCAGATTCCAGGACGTCTCTTTGTCAGGTTTCTTGTCTTCAGTCGTCATGTAGTAGCCGTCCGGCTCTACGACCTCTCCCACTTCTCCATGTTGTCTTCCTTTGGCTGCTTCTTTGGCTGCCATGTCCGCCATGTTATTGCCTCACGCCTCTTCTGTTCTCAGTTTTCCATGCACTTTGATTTTTCAAATTGCCACCATTTTGGAAGTTGGAGTATACCCAGTAGGTCCCCGAAGGCTCCATGATGCTTCACGGTTGTCCCGTTTGCTGTGATGAAGTCCCTTGTAGCCCAGATGGGTCTAAAGTCGTGTGCTATGCCATGCAAGTACCTTTAGTCCGTGTAGATGTTTGCAGTCTTGCCTTCTGCCATCTGGCAGGCCTTCGTCAGCGCTATCAATTCTGCTTCCTGGGCTGACAGGCTAGGTGACAGACTTCTGGACCACAGGATTTCTTGATTGCTGGTCACTGCACTTCCTGTGTTGAAACTTCTTCTGGAGCCATCCAAGTATCCCCCCTTGGGAGTGGGAGTAGAGTGGCCGGGCTGAGGACTGTAGGTCTGGAGACGGTGACATTATGAGACAAAGGCAATAGAGGCGCCACAAAGATGCCTGCGGTGGAGAGATTACTGTTGGTTGAGCTTGATTGAAGATTGCCAAGATGTCATGTGGAGTGAGAGTTTCCAGTGGCTGTCCAAGAGTGATGTCAGCAACCTTGTCCAGGAGGGTGTGTGCTGCGGATACTGCCATCAGGCAGGAGGGTGCTCTTCTTGCAACTGGATCCAAGCGGGCTGAGAGGCAGCCTAAAAGTCTCTGTTTTCCCCCGTGAATCCGTGCCAGGACTCCAGTAGCATGACCTTCTTTCTTCCATCAGGTAGACGGAAAAACTTTTCATAGTCAGGTAGGCCTGGTATTGGCGCTGAGACTGTGGAGTTCTTCCAATCTCCTGAATGGGTTGAAGGCTGCGTCTGATAGAAGGAGCGGGGTTGCGTTGATGCAAGCGCACAGAGGCTGCATTAGGACTGAGGCATCAGGGATCCAGGTTCTGCAATACGACACTTAGACCAGGGAAGGCCTGCAGCATTCTTGGAGTTGTTGGGGGAGCCATCTTCTCCACAGTGGTCTTCCAGTCTTTTGACATGTGCTTCGTCTTGTGGGCAATACAGTGTCCCAGGGATGTAACTTGCTTCTGGCATCACTGGACTTTGTTCTTCCAGACCTTGCGTTGCTGTTCTTCCAGGTAGAGTAGGAGAGATAAGGAAATAGGCTGTGCAGGTGTCGATGTCAACCACACAAAAGAGAAAGTCATCCACGTGTTGTAGAAGAGTGACTCTTGCATATTCTGCAATCCAGTTGACGAAGATGGAGGACATTGTCTTGGTGAAACTTGAAGGGCTTGTTTTGAGCACCTTGAGGCAACATTGTCCATATGCACTGCACTGGTGCGTGAAAGCAGGCCTCCAGATGGAGGGAAACACTGAAGGTGGTACTGGCCAGGTTGATCACCGTGAATACCGTTGCGGTGACTGGGACTCTTGAGAGCAGAGTGTGATGGTTCAGCACTGTTGGGGTTTCAAATACCGTAGCCTCTTTCGCGGCCTCCAGGCCTTGCACCATTCTGAACTCAGTGGGGTTTACAGTCTTTTTCTTCACTGTGGAAAGCTGGGATTGATTCCGATGGGCGAGGCAGCCCAGTTTGGCCTTGTCCTTCAGTATGCAGCAGGGGACTCCCATCTGCTGGTGCAGAGCTGGCGGGAAAACAAGCCGTCTACTAGGATCCACATCATGAGAGATGACGACCAGCTGGCTTTCTTGTTCTCCACCAAGACAGTCACTGTGTTTAGCACCTGCTCTGGTCACAGGGCTCATAGGATGGTGCCTCTACCTGTCCCTGCTCTATTGGTGCTTGTGTGTTTTCTTCCCTAGTATTGGGCAGCATGTGTGACGTTGCATCTTCATCTCATCAGATAAGAAGTGACATGGTGTACTTGGTGCATACACTGCATACACTGGGTGAGATTTGGGCTTTAAAGTTGTCTTGCTGCATGGGGATTTCCCACTTCCTTGCTGAGGCTGCGGTGGATCAGTGTCATGGTTCCATGCTAGCAGCCCTGTAGCTATACCACTCCCCTGTGAAGCCCTAGCAGTGGACTGTTGTGTCTGGGGGCTACATGTAGCGTTTTGTGTAGGGAGATCTGCACTTTATTCTCCTGATATAATGACTGGCAATGTTTGTACTGTGCTTGGGATAGACAAGGTGCCCTGTGCTGGAAACACTGAATACAGGGACACCACATTGCTTGGATTGGGCGTTGACCCAGTTGATGACGAAGTAGAAGAAAAGAGGAAGAGAAGGGAGGTGTGAGGGAGGAGCGAGAGAAAGAAGAGGGAGGGAGAGAAGAGTGAAAGGGGGAAAAGAGAGAAAGATGGAGGAGAGAGAGAGAGAAGAAAGATGGAGGGGGAGAAGTAGAAGAAGATGAAGAACAAGATTTGAGAGTTGGAGAGGAAAAGATAGAAGAGGAAGATGAAGAAAATGGATGTGTTAGAGATGTGATGGAGGGAAAAGAAGGAATGAGAGGGATGGCAGCGAGGAAAGAGGAGAAAAGTCTGAAGAAGAAAGAGAAAGGGACTGAGAGAAGAAAAAGGAGAGGGTGTCCCCCCTGTGACTCTTGAGAGGGGATGGTTGAAACAAAAATGCCTTCTCCCTGTGGAGAGAGGCGGGGAGCGTTTTTCCCTGTACAAGGCTCCTTACTCAATGAGAGCAGCCTACACCTGTCCCGTGTCTCCACATGATGGACATGTGATGTGTGTGACTCTGAATTCTGCTCTTGTGACATGTCAGTGATCTTTTTCTCACAGATGATTTAACACCTTTTCAAACTTATTCACATAAAAAAAAAAAAAAAAAATCACTTCCTGGTCCGTTCAAATTAACTTGCTGTATCTTTTACACGATGCACCGCTGCTCTTTTATAGCAGATGGTAATCTATTAATAAACTTTCCCGTTACCTTTCAAATAACAAAAAACAAGAAAAAACATTTCATTATGCAGCGTAAAGGCTGCCTGTCTATTTGCTTCTCACGTACTCTGACATTCTATTCACATGCCTAGCCCTTCGATTCTTACGTACTGTGTCTATTCCAAAAACCTATTCAACAAAGGTGATTTAAAAATCTGAAAACTGCACTCTGGTTCTGTTTGTTCTCGCCGAATGCCCGACGGGAGGGGCTACTCAGACCACTGCGTAGTTTGTGTCTGCTCTCTCCCTCAGCCTGTAATTCTCCTTATCTATGTGACCTTGTTCTAAAGCAAGCTTGTAGAAAGCTTGGTTTCAGGCGCTCCCTCAAAACACATCTGTTCAGAGCGGCCTATCACATTCACTAATCAAAGTCATTCTATGTGTAAGTGTGTGTGTGTGTGTAGCCCATTCACTATCTCCATCCATCCCTCACTCCCTTAAGATGGCTGGACCATCATTGTAAATGCACCATTGTATATACACACCTGTATTTTGTATCTCCCCCACCTCATTGTAGATTGTAAGCTCTCACAAGCAGGGCCGTCTTATTTTGCTTTAATTACTGTATTGTTAACGTTGTTACTTATGACTTGTGTCTTGAAACTGTTAAACTGTAAAGCGCTGCGGAATATGATGGCGCTATATAAATAAAGATTATTATTATTTATTATTAAAAAAAAATGGCTGGAGAAATAAAGCTCTAAAATAAATTGCTTAAAAGAAAAAATCTCTCCAAAATCATTTAAAAATGTACTTAAAAGAAAAATTTTAAAAAACAAAAAGTTAGATTTAGTAAAAAACTCTAGAAAAAGAAAACAAAAAAAAATAAATTCACCAAAAAGGGAGAAAAGAAAAACCGTATTAATCATAAAACTCTGAAAAACAACCCTTGTTACTAAAACAGCTAATTAAAAATCTCTGGAATGTCAGCTGGCTGCTTCCCCCCTCCCTTCCTTATATCTCTGCTTGCTGTCTCTATAGGCACTGAAATCACGTATCAAAAAAAAAAAAAAAAATAATAATTATTATTATTCCTCAGAATAGCAAAAAATGAATATAGTTCAGTCTGAATGCCTGATAATTCTCACGTTAAAACCTGTAGCCAAAAAACTAGCTTAAAAAAATAAAAATCAAAGCCAAGAAACAGAATGCCTGATAACGTGATTAGCAGAGGAGGGGGGTCAAAGGGGTTTTCTCGCTGCTGCAGCCAGCACACTGCTCTGAATGAGATACTGACAGAGCGCACGGAGATGTGATTTAAAGCGACAGTACCTGATACAGTGAGACAGACACCCGGGAGAATACGAATCCCTCTTTTGATGATCTGTGACACATACAAGCTGCTCTGGTAACTGATAACTCACCAATTGCACTGAGCGCGGTGAGGCTCAAGGTTCTATCGCTCTGTACGTACGCCCTGGCTGGTGCGCCGGTCACAGTAATCTGCAATAGCCTTCATCAAAATTCTCACTATCCACGTCTGATTTGACTGGGATGGCCTCCCGGTGCGTGGACAATTATTGTGAGAACTTATCCAAACAAAGCTTCTGCCCTTCACGTCTGATTTGACTGGGATGGCCTCCCAGTGCGTGAAAGTTTACTGCAGAAACTTAACCGAACAAAGCCCTCGCTTCCACAACTGGATTTTTTGGGATAACCTCCCTCCAATGTGTGAAGAATATCTGCGTGGACTTATCCAAAACAAAGCTCCCGCCCTTCACGTCTGATTTGACTGGGATGGCCTCCCGGTGCGTGAAAGTTTACGGCGGGAACTTATGCAGCAATTGTCTTTTGCTATACAGCCCCAGAGATCAGCAAGCAAAAACACAGTCACCGTTCCAACTTTCTCCCGGTTCACATAAAACATGAAACATATACAGCACAGCAGCAACCAACTCGGCTTATATCCCAGGGCTTTTGGATAAGGGTATGGACTTTTTACACAACCTGGGAATGCGGTGATGACCATGTCCGACCGGCTGGAAGTGTAGGCTAGGACTAGGCACAGGGAACATTCAGGTAAGATGACAAAGTTTTCTTACCTTACTGATGGAGCTGCAGTCTCCGTCCCGTGTGCCAAGGCCAGGGCCAACACCCCCGTCTCTCCGGTCGGCCGGGTCCTCGTGCGTTTCGTCCAATGCCCCACGTTGGGCGCCAACTGATATGGAAATTTAATTAGGATAAAAATATCCTTCTGTGTTTGCTGCTTGCTTCTCCAAATCTCTATTTAATGTCTTCTTGAGCGCTCAGAACGAAATGAGGACTGTCCACAACGCAAGTGTCAGTATAACAGTTCGTCAAAGACATACATTTATTATTCATTCAAGGTTTTATACGTTTACAAAAAGGGGCTGGTTAGTCAATTAACATACAATTAAAAGCTGCTAGATTATTGGCTGTTCTAGTGTAAATATGATAATTATGATAATCATGATTAAAAGAGCTGAAGTTGCAGAATTATTGTTTATATTCTTGTGACCTAGTTGTTTGCATAACTATAATGTAAACAACAGATATCTAATAGGACTTTTTGTACTTCATGCATTTGTTCCTTTACGAAGGCCTTATGAAGGCCAGATTTCTTTAAAACGACTGATTATATCTGGCCTAGAAATATGTGAGCACAGGGTTTTTTAGCAAGTGAGATCTATCTAACTGTGAATACATATATGTGAATATACTTTGAATATATGGAATACATATATATTTCCATGACAGTATGTATATTAGCAACATCACAAATAGAAAACCCTAATTATTGTGGTGTGGTACCCTCATTATTGTGATCCTCAGATTACATCAGTTACATCAGCCACTTGGAACTGTACCAATAACCCTGAGGCAGGGGTGAACCTAGCCTCTCTGCTGCCTGAGGCGATCTGCAAAATGGCACCCCCGTAGTAAAATCAGTACAAATAAATCTGGTTTACTCTTTACTAGCCTAACCTGACGCACATGTAAAATACACATTTTTTAATAGGAATATATTTGAAACAATCTTTACACTTCTTCAGGGACTCAATGCGGCCTGAGGTGAAGTGTTCAACTTGCTTCATTTTAGGTGCGCCCCTAGCCGGGGAACAGTGCTTACTGTAGTGCTTCTTCCCCGGCGACCGTCCATGTGGTACTGATGCAGCACACAGTTGCCACATGTCTTACACACGGACATCTCCACTAACGGTTTTTCCAGTAATGGAAATATCAGGATGGGTGAAACCAGCCTAAAGCCACATTCACACGTTCAGTATTTGACCTCAGTATTTGTAAGCCAAATCGGGAGGGGGGAAAGAACAGAGAGAAAGAACAGAGAAAAGCAAGAACGGAGAGAAAGAAACACAGTGAAAGAAAGATTAGAGAGGGAAAGAAAGAACAGAGAGAGAAAAACAGAGAGAGAAAAAAAGAAAGATTCTATAAAGATACTACAGCAGCCCGCTCCCATTGTAGTGCCCACTTGAGCCTCCCGCTGCAGGAGAGATCCACTCACATGGCCGACATCCCAGATTCCAAGGCGATCCCGCTGTCGGAGGAGGACACAGTGATGGATCTGAAGCATTCCCTGAAGTGCCTCCATGGTTCCTTCACAATCTCCTCCCAAAATTATCTAATTTCCAGTCAGCTTCCAGCACATCACTTCCGGTGGAACGTCACGTGTGAGTTTTAAAGTGCTCCTCGAGGCTCCGCCGTGTGCTCCTGTGTCCACGGGAAAAGTAAACTCCCAGCCGGGATAGTGGGGCAGACTCTCAAACTAGGGACAGTCCTGCTGGATCTGGGACGGTTAGGAGGTATGAATGCTCCCTTCGATACACCGACCTCGTACACACGTGGCACCGTACACTTCATACACACAGAGCTCCATTCCGTACACCTCGTAACACATGGCTCCGCTCCATACACCTTGTACACAAACGGCTCCACTCCGCACACCCCATACACACGTGGCTCTGATCCATACACCTTGCACACACGGCTCTGCTACATCCACCCTGTAAACCCCTTCTGACCCCACATATACTTCCCTCATCCAGCACCATGACAACCAGCACAGCAGAGTCCTGCATATACGGAGGGCGGCCTCTGATCACACGACCCCTGACTCCTCCCCTCCTGTGACCTCATCACAGGCCCTGTGCACACAGAACAGCAATACATGAGCTGGAGATGAGAATCTGTCGCCCCCTATCTTGAGGGTGGTACCACCGCCTGAGGCAGAGAGCTCAACTCGCCTCATGGTAGGTGTACGCCTGCCCTGAGGCTGTGTGCACACGTTCAGGATTTTTCACGTTTTTTGTGTCGGTTTTCCGCTGTAAAAATGCATACATTAAAGCATCCCATTATTAGAATGCATTCCGCATTTTGTGCACATGCTGCGCTTTTCGCAAAAAAAAACCACGTCGCGGTAAAAAAACGCAGCATGTTCATTAATTTTGTGGTAAATCTGCGGATTTCCCGCTAATATTATTTTATTTGGATGCTTCGGAAAAAAAAAACGTGAAAAATCTGCGCAAAAATCGCAATAAAAAAATTACGTATTTCCTGCAAAGGAGTCTGGTTTTCTTCAGGAAAATTCTGCAAACAATTCCTAAGGTGTGCACATCGCCTAAACTATACTTCTGTTCAAAACCCAAACATGAAACAGCCCAAAAAAACAAAAACCCTACAAACCCTCCTTGATGCATTTAATATCCACTCAAAGACAAATGTAAAATAACTTTATTATCGCTTTGTCAAGATTGTATATATAAATTTACATGTGTGTCTATCCAGCTTTCATGTTGCACAGTCAAATAGACTGTACTAAGATTAAAGTCTTCCCCCATCCATAGGGGAGACTTGTGTGAAGGGGTCTAACATGTGCGCTGCGCTCTATGCATTGTTATGGGACTGCTGAGTACAAGCCTTAGGAGCGGCAGTCCTGGACTGGTAGCTGTCAATCAGTGACACTACACCCACCGCTGAGATCAGTTGGGTGCTCAGAACCCCCGCCATCAG
>JARQOD010000001.1:326672976-326739728 GCA_033576555.1 Oophaga sylvatica | reverse complement strand
GCGATCGCGCTCGATCGCAGCAGTCAGGGGGTTAACAGCCAGGGGCGGTGGGGGCTCCGCTCCTGGCTGTCAGTGCAGGAAGCCTGGCCACTGCAGCGCCGGCTCCTGCACTGATCGCGCTGGGGAAGCTGAAATTTCAGCTTCTCCTGTGCGATCTCTGCTGTGTTTGGTCAGTCAGATTGACTGACCAAGCACAGCGCTGTAGGTGCGGGGACCGACGGCAAAGGTCCCCGCACCGCTTGCCGTGCCTGTCAGCTGTCTGTGACAGCTGTCGGCACTGATCTACCACTGCGTGTTTACACGCAGTGGTAGATCAAAGCCATGACGTGCAGAGTCCGTCCTGGTGCCGGAACTGGCACCTTGCCATGACGGACTCTGCACGTCAGTGGACATTAAGGGGTTAAATACAGAGTATATCTGAGTTACTACAACCCCTGGCAAAAAATTATGGAATCACCGGCCTTGGAGGATGTTCATTCAGTTGTTTCATTTTGCTGAAAAAAAGCAGATCACAGACATGGCACAAAACTGAAGTCATTTCAAATGGCAACTTTCTGGCTTTAAGAAACACTAAAAGAAATCAAGAACAAATAATGTGGTAGTCAGTAATGGTTTATTTTTTTAACCAAGCATTGGGGAAAAATTATGGAATCACTCAATTCTGAGGAAAAAAAATTATGGAATCATGAAAAACAAACAAAAAAAAAAAAAAAAACCCTCCAACACATCACTAGTATTTTGTTGCACCACCTCTGGCTTTTACTACAGCTTGCAGTCTCTGAGGCGTGGACTTAATGAGTGTCACACAGTACTCTTCATCTATCTGGATCCAACTTTCTCTGATTGTTATTGCCAGATCAGCTTTGCAGGTTGGAGCCTTGTCATGGACCATTTTCTTCAACTTCCACCAAAGATTTTCAATTGGATTGCGATCCGGACTATTTGCAGGCCATGACATTGACCTTATGTGTTTTTTCAAGGAATGTTTTCACAGTTTTTGCTCTATGGCAGGATGCATGATCATCTTGAAAAATGATTTCATCATTCCCAAACATCCTTTCAATTGATGAGATAAGGAAAATGTCCAAAATATCAACATAAACTTGTGCATTTATTGAAGATGTAATGACAGCCATCTCCCAGATGACGAGGAGCGGGGAGGACATGAAAACCGCTGCCCTCCTGACCTGACTGCAGTGATTGACACATACAATCACCAACTTTAAAAAGGTATTTTGATCTGAAAACAGGGGTATCATGATATGATACCCACCGTTAGCTTAGTTATGGGACGCACTATTCAGCCATATCTTTATCTGATATGGCTATTTTGGGGTGACAGATTCCCTTTAAGTTTCCGGTCTTGACGCTTTGATGTCTTCCTTGGTCTACCAGTATGTTTGCCTTTAACAACCTTCCCATGTTTGTATTAGGTTCAGATTTTAGACACAGCTGACTGAACAACCAACATCTTTTGCAACATTGCATGATGATTTACCCTCTTTTAAGAGTTTGATAATACTCTCCTTTGTTTCAATTGACATTTCTCGTGTTGGAGCCATGATTCATGTCAGTCCTCTTGGTGCAACAGCTCTCCAAGGTGTGATCACTCCTTTTTAGATGCAGACTAACGAGCAGATCTAATTTGATGTAGGTGTTAGTTTTGGGAATGAAAATTTACAGGGTGATTCCATTATTTTTTCCCTCAGAATTGAGTGATTCCATAATTTTTTTCCCTGTGCTTGGTTAAAAAAATAACCATTACTGACTACCACATTTTTGTTCTTGATTTCTTTTGGTGTTTCCTAAAGCCAGAAAGTTTCCATTTGAAATGACTTTAGTTTTGTGCCATATCTGTGATCTGCTTTTTTTTCAACAAAATAAAACAACTGAATGAACATCCTCCAAAGCTGGTGATTCCATAATTTTTGCCAGGGGTTGTATTCATTCTGTTCAAATGGTCATGTATTGGTTCTTCTAGACGCAAAGGCTATGCACAAACTGCAAAGCCGGACAAAAATTACAAGCAACGTCATCCATACAATCTTGAAGACACCAAATGTAGTACCTCATTCTAATATTGCAAACATAGTTGTATAGTTGTGGTATTCCTACACTCAAAGGCTCTACACAGTGCCGGGACCAGGGGCTCCCCTATCCACAACGCTGGGGGCTCCCTAGCTCGTCCTGTTCCCCGGGTTACTTCTGATGTGAAGATGCCAGGGCCCCCATACCTTGCCTTAGTTCCTGAATCCGCCCTCAGTCTGTACCCTTCTCCCACCCAGGGAAGTAGTAGTATACCGTAATACACCAACCAGACTAACAAGGTAATACGAACAGGGGTAACGAAAGATACCAAATCTACATACAAATTACACAGGGATGCATCAGGGAGTGGGGATGAGGGTTAAACAAAAGTAGCAGAAGAAAGGGAATCACACACTCAAAACCTAGCAACAGTCACATAAATCCACCAACCACCTATTCTAATAACCACCAACATCAACCTTCAGCCCTGCAGCAAAAGCTAGCCCTGACAATGAGTGCTAGCCAGGATCCAGTTTATATAGGAGATGGGAGTAGCTAACCGCGCAAAGCCAAGAGCCTAAACTCTTCAGGAGCTCTCAACTGAGCAGATCAACCCTTGCACTGCCAAAAGAAATTTACACCGTTTAATACAAAAAGGTGAAGTGCTTCTAACCAGGGCAGGAGTAGGAGAAAATCAAAAGCTGCGAGCTGCAGTCTTCTGGTTCCTGTGTCGCGGTAAGCCCATGACAGTACTTGGTGTGTGTCTCCCTTGCATCTACTCCTTGGTTGGGCAAGAAAGCTTGACCCCTGCCACTAGCATTGTCTGATGGGAATTTTTCCAACATAATTTCCACAATGGCCTTTGGCTATAGCACCATTTTAGTAGACCCCTCAGCCCCAGGAAGGAGAGATGCAAGGTTCTCCTTGCAGCATGGGTCTAACAGGGTGAACAACCAGTACTCTTTTGGGCCAAGATGAATGCAATGCAACAGTCAAGGGAAAATCAGCAGTACATAAAGTCTGCCATATGTGGCAAAGTCCCCACAGCAAGCACTTCCCTTTCTCTACCATGAAGACTATTCTCCATCTATTCCTCTTCATTCCCCTCAGCCCATCCACGTAGGAAATATGGGACAAAGCTTGTGTGGGTACTACCCTCTGTTGCGCTAGCCAGCTCCGGTTTCTCAGTCTCCACGTCCTCATTGTTACCCAATCCAAGCTGAGCAGATGAGATTACGCTGGGCATTGTAGCCTCTCCTTGTCTCACATCTTTCTCCATCTAAACCTGGTCCGCATGCAAAAAAATTCATGTTTAATTGTGAGCAACGACTATGTACACAGGCACAGAAGTGGGATTGTTGTGCCATCAGCGCTCAACATCTTTGTACAGTCCCCAAAGTCTTTGAGAATTGCACAAATGTCCATGCCCACTCTTCAGTTATGTGCGGAGGTTGACCAGAATAGCTTTTATTCTACAACTGGCCTCTGCTTCTCAAAGCCTTGCTAGCATCTGCAGTTCCAGCATGTAGGGACGTCACACCAGTCGGTGAGCTAGCACTTGCATGAGCTGCTGCAGTACTGCCAGAGCGGTGGCAAATGAAATGTAGCAAACTTGTGGAATTGGGCGCAGACATGGCATACCTTGACCAGAAGATCTGGCAAATCTGGGTACGTTTTCAGAAACCACTAAACTACCAAGTTCAGCACATGGAGCAAGCTTCACAGCCGCCACTAGATTATGGCCATTATCACACATGACCATGTCTGGTTGTAGGTTCAGCAGCGAGAGCCACAGAGCTGTATGGTCTGTTATGCCTTTCAATAACTGTTGCGCTGTTTGGTTTGTCAGCTAGACACATTAGCTCCAGGAAAGCCTGTTGCCACTTCGCTGAGGCAATGCTTCCAGCTGATGTGAATGACGTGCACTGAAATAGCATGTCCGAGATGGAGGATGAGCAGAAGGGGGTGAAGGCTGGTGTAGGAGGTGGAAGAATGGAGGAAACCCTGATGGAAGTAGGGCCATCAAGTCCTAGGCATTGATAGCACATGTGCCACACCAGGGGAAGGTGGGGGGGGGTGGGGGACACTCATTACAGGTGGAAGAAAGGTGATTTTTTTCTTACGCAATGACCTCCACCTAGGATGCCAACTGTTGGTACCTTGAGGCTAGCAAGCCCACCGTCACATCTCCAGCCCTGGATCACCTCTTCTGACCAGCCTAGCCTAGGCCCGCAGTTCTCTTAATTGCTGGATTCTGGCTCCCCTGTCTGCAAGAACCCCAGCGGTGAAGGTTGCAGGCTGAGTTTGGGCCTTGACGATTCTGGACCACATACTCCTGCCACCTCCACTGTTGCGCCAGCTTGGTCTGGCTCAGATATTAATCTGGTCATTCGTGAGTCTTGCGGGATTCTGCCATATTTGTCGTCATCCACTAAGCACACTACACTGTATGGATGTGTAACTGAATCCAGAAAAGTTTTTCAATGCTTTTTTGGAGTATTATGTACCACAGATTTCTACCACAAAGCACATAATACTCTATGGATGACAATGTAGTAATTTTTCAAACAATCCCCCTTCAGTGAACACACACGGATTTACCCGCGTTCCATAGTACATATTCGCTGTGTTTAAAGCGCTGTTAGTTCTGGATCATGGGCACCAGGCCTTACAAGGGCTCTTAGTATGATGGGTCAAAATCAGCGCCAGTATTAACATTAGAGGACTCCAATTCTCTCAACTGTGAACACACAGCCATGGATAAGCACTTTCTCGCTCCATTAAGAACTGTCCCCGAGCCATGCAATGAGTCAGTGAACAGAGCGTGGCCATTAGCCTGGCTCTATACAATCCTGCTTGTTACAAGCCTTTCATTTTTCCCTTCCAATGTGTCACATTGAAATACAAAGTTTGGCTATTTTTTTGCACCATTGCAGGTGAAAATGTTTCTTCACCTTCAACTCCTGACCACCAATAGAAGAAAACTCTGCCTCTAAATTTGACTACATTGTGTACCATTTGTAATGCTATATTCTCTTTAGAAGGATGTCTATAATTATAAATGTATGCAACAAATTGATTGGTGCAGTTTGAGACTTTTCAGAGCACTGTAGCATTTGTGTTAAGAATCAGCACTAACCACCATTTAGCAGCTTATTCCTCTAATCCCAGTGAAATTAACCTGCCATGACTGTGTGCAGGGCAAGTATGCACATTTTACAATAGGGTTGTGACCAGCCATGACAAGTGTCTCACTGTATAATTCTATTATCCAAGTTTGTGATTGTTTTGACAGGTCTATTTTAGAAATACAAGTGCTTCTCACTAAATTAGAATATCAAAATATAAATTTATTACAGTTCAATACAAAAAGTGAAACTCATTACATAGAGTCACTACAGAGTGATCTATTTCAAGTGTTAATGACTTTTGGGTTTTCATTGGCTGTAAGCCATAATCATCAACATTATCTCAGTAAATTAGAATACTTTAAAAATCATTTTTCAAGCTGGTATTATAAAGGGAACCTATCACCTCATTTTTCGCATATAAGCTGCAGCCACCACCATTAGGGGCTTATCTACTGCATTCTGTAGATAAGCCCCCGATGTAACCTGAAAGATAAGAAAAACAAGTTAGGGTCCTGTCACACTCTTCAATGTCCCAGCGATCCCACCAACGATCCGACGTGAATGGGATCGCTGGGACATCGTTAGCAGATTGCTGGTGAGCTGTCACATGGGCAGACTCACCAGCGATCAGGACCAGCGAGCACGTTGGTATCCAGGCTAAACATCGGGTCACTAAGCGCTGCGCGGTGCTTAGTTACCCAATGTGTACCCTAGATACCAGCTCTCCCAGCTCCTGTTGTACGCGCTGGGAGTTGGTATCCAGGCTAAACACTGGGTTACTAAGTGCCGCGCGGTGCTTAGTTACCCGATATGTACCCTAGATACCAGTTTCCAGCTTCTGTTGTACACGTTGGGAGCTCGCTGATCGTTGGTCTCCTGCTGTCACACGCAGAGATGGCGCTGGCCAGCAGGAGACCAACGATGAAAAAATGGTCCAGGACATTCAACGACGATCAGCGATACCCAGCATGGGGGCTGGTCGTCACTGCGTGTCACACTAAGCGAGATCACTGGCTAGGTCACTGTTGCGTCACAAAATCGGTGACGCTTCAGCGATCTCTTAGTGTGACGGGGCCTTTAGATTATACTCACCCAGGGGTGGTGCGGTCCGGGTCCGATGGGCGTCGCAGGTTCGGGTCCGGCGCCTCCTATATTCATGCGATGACATCCTCTTCCTTGCCTCTGTCGCGCTCCTGTGCAGGCGTACTGATTTGCCCTGTTAAAGGGCAGAGTAAAGTACTGCAGTGTGCAGGCGCTTGACCTCTCTGACCTTTCCCGGCGCCTGCGCACTGCAGTACTCTGCTCTGCCCTCAACAGGGCAGAGAATTACGCCTGCACAGAAGCAAGGAAGAGGACGTCATCGCATGAAGATGAGAGGAGCCGGACCTGCGCCATTCTAGTATGGCCCATGTCGTGAAGGGGTTAAACGCTTAGGAAGCCTTTGCAGGTGTTAATTCTAATTTACTGTGCGAATGACCTGATTATGGCTTACATCCAGTGAAAACACAACATGAACAGAAATAAACACTTGAAATAGGTCACGGTTTGTAATGACTATATAATATAGGAGTTTCACTTTTTGTATTGAACTGAAATAAGTTAACTTTTGATGATATTCTAGTTTAGTGAGAAGCATCTGTATTTACAATCCCGTAAAAAAAAAAAACGTTTTCATCTTTAAGGGTATGTTTCCACGGTCCGGATTGTCAGCGATTTGAACACAGCGGATACCCACTCTGTCCAAAGCGCTGCCCCCTTTTGTACACGCGGTGATTCCACATGTGTTCACTGAACACATGCGGAATCACTGCATCCTATACGTAGAATGGTGATATTTATCTTGCGGACTGAGCGTCTCCGCAAGATAAATAGACAAGCTGCGGTCTAGAAAAGTGGTAGACCTGTGTATACGCACATGCAGCACATCTGAGTGTTTATACGCATAGTGGACATGGGATTTCATAAAATCCCATCCAATATGCTGTAACATCTGGCCGCTGCGGATTGCACGTTGAGGCTGTACCCTAGGCCAGTGATTTTCAACCTTTTTTGAGCCGCGGCACACTTTTTATACTTAGAAAATCCTGGGGCACACCACCAACCAAAATAGCACAAAATGACACTAAAACAGTCATATTATACATAGCGCGCATCAGGAAACACGCATTGCAACCCGCAACGTGTGAAAGCACCCTTATTGTACACGTCTCCTACCTACCGTATATACTCGTGTATAAGCCGACCCGTGTATAAGCCGACCCCCCCTAATTTTGCCACAAAAAAACTGGGAAAACTTATTGACTCGTGTATAAGCCGGGTGTATAAACTGCCCTCCTGCTCTGTGCTGCCCCCGTCCTGCTCCTTGCTCCCCCATCCAGCTCTGTGCTCCCCCATTCTCCTCTGTACTCCCCCCCCCCTCCTGCTCCGTCCTCCGCTGTGCTCCCCCATTCCTTCTCCGTCCTCCTGTGCCCCCCCTCGTCCTGCTCCATGCTCCTCTGTGCCCTCCATCCTCTCCCCCCCCGTCCTGCTCGGTGCTCCTCTGTGCCCTCCATCCTCCACCCGTCCTGCTCCGTGCTCATTGTCCTCCTCCATCCCCGTCTCTTCCCCCGTCCTCCTCCATGCTTACCCCGTCCTCCCCCCGTCCTGCTCCATGCTTCCCCGTCCTCCTCCATGCTTCCCCCGTCCCCCCCCGGTTCTCCACCGTTCTCCCCCCTGTCCTGCTCAATGCTTCCCCGTCCTCCATCCTCCCCCCGTTCTCCCCCCGTCCTCCTCCATGCTTACCCCATCCTCCCCCGTCCTGCTCCATGCTTCCCCGGTCCTCCTCCATGCTTCCCCCGTGCACCGTTCTCCCCCATCCACCGTTCTCCCCCCCTGTCCTGCTCCATGCTTCCCCGTCCTCCGTTCCCCCCGTCCTCCTCCATGCTTCCCCGTCCTCCGTTCTCCCCCCGTCCTCCTCCATGCTTCCCGTCCTCCGTTCTCCCCCCCGTCCTGCTCCATGCTTCCCCCGTCCTCCATGCTTCCTCCGTCCACCGTTCTCCCCCCCGTCCTGTTCCGTGCTCCTTGTCCTCTCCTCCATCATACTCACCCCTCCCCGTGTCATCGCTGAGGGTCCCTGCAATCCTGCGTTCTCCCTTCTTCCTGCAGCTCTCCTGCACTGAGCGGTGATGTAATACCGCTCACTAAGGCCATGAATATGGAGGCCACGCCCATGGGAGTGGCGTCGCGTCCATATTACATGACCTTAATGAGCGGTATTACATCACCGCTCAGTGCAGGAGAGCTGCAGGAAGGGGAGAATGCAGGATTGCAGGGACCCTCAGCGATGGCACGGGGAGGGGTGAGTATGATCCCAGCCACCGGCTCCTGGCACCATAGTTTGGGGAACTTTCCCCACGGCACACCCGACCATGTGTCGCGGCACACTAGTTGAAAATCACTGCCCTAGGCTATGTTCACGTGTCCAGTAATCATCCTTTAGAACTGATTCAATTGTGGACAAAAGTTGCAGACAGGCGCTATTGGCGGCAACAGGTGTCAGATGATGGGATCAGTAGTCCCATCAGCTGACACCAGTGACCAGAGGTAAACTTTATACCTCCGATCACAGAAGAGCGTTCTCGCTGTCATTTGACAGCGTGGGAACAGCGGCTGTCTGACCGGCGGGGATGATTTCACCATCGATCAGAAGCGTGTTTGTCGCGCTGCCATGCACATAACAGCATGGCAAACACTGGATGTTCGGGCCCCCCCACTCAAGTGAATGGGGTCTGGGTAATGTCCTGGTACCCGAACTTTTTGTAACTGTTCGGCCGAACCCGAACATCCAGGTGTCCGCTCATCTCTAAACAGGAGATCAGTAACCCCCCCTTGAGGCTTTTGTCTTGTCCCCATTTAGAATGCATGCAAGCATGGACAAACCAAGTATATATAGAGGGTTTAGTGGTAAAGTTGTCAGGAGAGCATCAGATATACAATTATCAGCAACATGTAGGATGTCACAATGTAAACCATATAATCATTGTTAGTCTTCTGCAGTTTTCAGAAGATGCAGTGCAAGACACCATACTCCCTTCTGTAAATATATCTATACATAGAGCAAAGTCGGTGAACCTGCAAATTTTAACGAGACAGGAAAATATAATGTGTATGAGGCCTTCTCTTCAGACAAGTGTCTGCTGAAATTTTAAATGCCAGATCCCCTTCTCAGATATTAGCTGCCACCATGATGTGACCGGCAGCAGTTTTTCTCCCTTTCTCCATTGAAAACATGAGCACTTGTCACAGCGCTCACAAGTATGGGGAAGTTTGAGTGATGTCTGACAAAAGTTAGTTTTGGAGACTGCCATCTTGTATGCATCAAGACCAAAATCTATGAAGAGCAGAATGGATACAGCTGCAGATCGCCCATTGGTCAGAAAAAACATTTCAATCAGCAGCCAATTTCTAACCTGTATGGTCACCTTACAGCTGGATGTGGCTTAGTAGATACACAAAAAAAAATATGCAAAGCAACAAATTAGAGGAAAGCAGGTGCACAACAATGCATATTTTAGCAACACTTAAAAAACTGTACTTTCAAGCTAGCACATATATTTCAACTTAAACATGCCTTCTCAAACTATAAAGCCATCATCTAAAGTGTTTCTAATGCGGATCATGAATGTGAAATACAGAATGAGCCATGGCAGTGCAGTACAAATCGTGACATGTGCGTCAGCGCTCTGTCTCTGCTCCCTGCTTGTCACGCAACAGTTCACATTATGCACCATCATGGCTTGTACAGAAGGCAATTACAGCCAGTATCTGCAGCTTATTAGTCATAGCTCCCTCCATGTTCCTTGGACAAGTCATTAAGAAGCTGTGAAGTTAGCAGTCATGGATCCAGAGAGGAAACTGGGGGGGTAGAGCAAGTAGCGCACAGATTGAACAACGGCAGCTTGGCTGGCTACACCCCCTGATCTCAGACTGCATGGAAGAAGATGTTATCTGGTGGCTGGCAATGCCCCATGATCTGACATTATGTCCCAGAGAGGAGGGAAGCACTGAGGCTGCTCCACTGTATAGCAGGTACTAGCAACAAGTCTCCTGGACATACTTTAATCTCCCTGGAGTACCTTTTTAATTTCAGTCACTGGTTCTCAATTTGAAGGATGAGTTTGTCTGATGAATGGCCCAGGCTTCAGGGAAAGGCAACTGCTTAAGGACCCTAAACAGAACATCGGTGGGCTTGACCACAAGTAATGTTTAAGGGGACCTCCGACTCTCTCCTGGATGAGAATTTAACATGTCTGATCTTGGACTGCTGATATTTTTTCCCCTTGGGTAAATTTTTATGAGCAACACAGAAGCAACTGGCAGAGAAGTCTGGCAGCTATATATTGTGTATGTCAGCAAAGACTTGTGATCTGTGACTGGGCACAATGCAAAATAGGCTCCCAGTCAACTGACAGTTTACATTGCAGCATTCATAGGACAGATTACACTGCTCATGTACAGACAGCACAAGAGGCCCACATGGAAAACAAAAAACACAGATGCAGACTTTTTGTAAGCACTAAATGCTAAAAATACATATATGCTCAATAAGACAACCCAAAAAAAAAAATTACAAAAAAAAAAAAAAAAAACAGTTAAAAGGGAGATATATTTCAGAATGAATAAACTGGTATACAAATCAATATTGCATGAAAAGTTAGAAGTGTGAAAAATAGCTTGCTCCATCTGGAGCACAGGCATGCACAAAGAAATAGTGTTAAAAAAGAAATTAAACAAATAATGCAATAGTACCACCTAGTGGTGTTGGAAAGTATAGAGTGACAGTATTAGGATATATGCCTACATACATGTGTCAGTATACAATAGTTTATTTTGAATTGATCCACATGCTAAGGAAAGTGCCAGTGCTCCTATGAAATGAGGTATATAAAGTGCAAATGCACATTTGTGAGCCTACAAAACATGGTCACACAGGCACCTCCCCAGCATAAGGAGCGTACAAAACATTTCAGCAGTACATAAAAGTATAGTTACCAACCTGAACCCTCTAACGTACATTTCGCCAATAGCTTCCTCAGAAAGTTTGTATACTATTAATGCTGGGGAGGTACTTGTCTGACCACGTTTTGTAGGCTCGCCAATATGCATTTGCACTTTATATACCTCATTTCATAGGCGTACTGGCACTTTCCTTAGCATGTGGATCTCCTCATACCTTTCCAACCGCACATTCAGCGTCTCCCACTCTATCTCCTCATCCCCACCCTCTCTCTGTTGGGAGATCCCCAAGGATCTGTTCTAGGACCCCTACTCTTCTCAATCTATACACTTGGCCTGGGGCAACTCAAAGTCCCACGGATTCCAGTACCACCTTTATGCTGATGACGCTCAGATCTACCTCTCTGGCCCAGACGTCACCTCCCTGCTGTCCAGAATCCCAGAGTGTCTATCGGCCATATCTTCCTTCTCTTCTCGCTTCCTCAAACTCAATGTGGACAAATCTGAACTCATCATCTTTCCCCCCATATCACAGATCTTCCTTACCTGATCTATCACAATTACCAATATCACGCTTTCCCCCATGCCAGAAGTCCGCTGCCTTTGAGTAACCCTTGACTCTGACCTGTCCTTCAAACCGCAAATCCAAGCTCTTTCCACCTCCTGTCGCCTCCACCTCAAAAATATTTCAAGAATCCGTCCTATCCTCAACCCTCAATCTACTAAAATGCTTATGCACGCCCTCATCATCTCCCGTCTCGACTACTGCAACATCCTCCTCTGTGGCCTCCCTGCTAACACTGTCGCACCTCTCCAATCCATTCTTAACTCTACTGCCCAACTAATTCATCTTTCTCCTCGCTACTTGTCCCTTCTGCAAATCTCTTCACTGGCTCCCATTCCCTCAGCGTATCCAGTTCAAATTACTAATACCTACAGGCCATCCAAAAACCGGTCTCCTCCATATATCTCTGAACTAATCTCCAGATATCTCCCCTCACGTAATCTCCGGTCCTCCCAAGACCACCTCCTCTCCACACTTAATTGCTCCTCACCTAACTGCCTCCAAGATTTCTCCCAAATATCCCCCATCCTCTGGAATTCTGTGCCGCAACACGACTATCAACCACATTCGGATCCTTCAGACGGAACCTGAAAACCCATCTCTTCAGGAAAGCCTACAGCCTGCAATGACCCCGCTACCTCCTCACCACTACCGGAGCTACCGCCTCAACCAACACCGGAACTGCTGCAACCCCCAACCTACTGTCTCCTTCCCCACCATCCTGTAGAATGTAAGCCTGCAAGGGCAGAGTCCTCTCTCCTCTGTATCAGTCTGTGATCGTTAGTTTGCTTACTATAAGTGATCTGTAATTTGTATGTAACCCCTTCTCATGTACAGCACCAAGAAATTAATGATGGTATATAAATTCAAAATAAATTGTTGTATATGGACACATGTACTATATGTAGGCATATATCCCCAATAGTGTCACTCTCTATACTTTCCAACACCACTAGGTAGTACTATTGCATTATACACTGGTCAAAAAAATAAAAGGAACACTTAAACAACAGAATATAACTCCAAGTAAATCAAACTTCTGTGAAATCAAACTGTCCACTTAGGAAGCAACACTGATTGACAATCAATTTCACATGCTGTTGTGCAAATGAAAAACAAAAGATGGAAATTATTGGCAATTATCAAGACACACACAATGGAGTGGTTCTGCAGGTGGGGACCACAGGCCACATCTCAGTACCAATGCTTTCTGGCTGATGTTTTGGTCACTTTTGAATGTTGGTTGAGCTTTCACACTCGTGGTAGCATGAGACGGACTCTACAACCCACACAAGTGGCTCAGGTAGTGCAGCTCATCCAGGATGGCACATCAATGAGAGCTGTGGCAAGAAGGTTTGCTGTGTCTGTCAGCGTAGTGTCCAGAGGCGCTACCAGGAGACAGGCCAGTACACCAGTAGATGTGGAGGGGGCCGTAGGAGGGAGGTCATACAGGCACAGGGAGGTCATACAGGCACGTGGAGGCCACACGCTACTGAGCATCATTTTGACTTGTTTTAAGGACATTACATTCCACTTTAATTGTGTATGTGCGACTCTGTCACGCTGTCTAGCAGATATATAAATAAATAATGTCAGTAATCTATCAAGTGGGACAACATTCTATATAACATATAAATAGGTAACATTAACATGTGTATATAGCATAGTATTACCTGACATAATTTCCTGTGGGTCAATACTGAATCCTTTTCAGCTGTCTCAGGCTAGAGGTGGACCGGGGTCTATGTTGACCCTAAACTGGGGTCCTGACTAGTCCCTCTACCTGGAGGTACTGTTAATGGTACAGAGGTCCAGGCCACCAGCGTAAACCCTGTCTCCTATAAATCCCTGACCACTGTAATCTAGTCCTTAGAAGGACCCGGATTACCACCATAGGGAATGGACAGGTAAAGGTTAACTAACAGTATAGACAAACGAGACAGACAGGGGATAAAGTAAATACTGTCTTTCATACAACATATAAACACAGAGGGAACACCAAAGGTCTAGGAGATAAACTATAAGCAAGGAGAGGAGAAACAACAAAGGAGCTCTTAGGATGGGTTCTGAGAAGACTTAAGCTATCTGCAGTCTGTATGAATGCTTTCACCGGCATCTAACACACAGACTGGCAGGAATATAAAGGAAGCTAATTAGCACATAATCAAAAGCAGCCGGGCGAGGCTGGACCTAGTCTTAGCAAAGAGCTAGGTAAAATTAACTCCCTCACTACCAAACACAAAGTAACAGCAACTCAGCTGCGAGAAGTCAGAATGTGCAATCGCGACGATCCTCGTGGCGATGCACCCATGACAGTACCCCCCCTTCTACGAGGGGCCTCCGGACCCTCAGGGCCAGGTCTGCCCGGGTAAGTTGTGTGGAAGGTCCGAACCAATCGATCTGCGTTAACCTCCGACGCAGGGACCCACGTCCTCTCCTCAGGACCATACCCCTTCCAATGAACCAGGTACTGAAGGGACCGACGATTCAGACGTGAGTCAATGATCTTCAACACCTGAAACTCCAAGCTACCATTGACCACCACCGGAGGAGGAGCAGAGGCGATGGTATAACTGGCGCCACGTACCTTTTAAGCAATGATTTGTGGAACACATTGTGGATTTTAAACATAGGAGGGAGGTCCAGACGAAATGCCACAGGATTAACTATAAACTGATCCTGTATGGACCGATGAACCTGGGACCCAGTTTCCAGGAGGGAACCTTGAGTTTTAAATTCTTGGTAGACAACCATACCAGATCGTTCACACTTAGGTCCGGACCAGACACTCTCCTCCTATCAGACCTCCGCTTGAAACGGTTCCCCATAGCACTCAGACCATTCAGCACTCCTCTCCAAACTGAAGCAAGTGACGGACGAGAATCGTTCCTCTTCAGGAACCCCAGATGGACGGGTATGTGGGGTCTTAGAGCGAGCACAAACTCCACAGGACGCGACAAAAGTTATTACCTCTTTATTTAAGTTAGGCCACCAAAATCGGCGAGAAAGGAGATCCACAGTTGCTTTACTCCCTGGATGTCCTACTAAAGCAGAACTATGATGTGCCTCGATAACTTTTTGTCTTAACTGATTAGGAACAAACAGTTTCCCTGGAGGTCCTACAGGGGCGTCCCCCTGAGCCTCCAACACCTCCTCCTCAAGCTCAGAGCACACAGCCGACACCACCACTCCTTCCTGAAGGATAGGAACCGGGTCATCCGTCTTTCCGGCCCCTGGGAAACTACGAGATAAGGCATCAGGAAGCAATTTTATTGAGCAGTCATACGTGCGATGAGGAGGTAACTTTTGACACCCCTCCTCTGAGAACATCTCCCCAAAGTCCTCCAGAAAAGGAGGCAAAGTCCTAGGCACGACCGCACCGATGACCGTGTTCATGCAGTTATTCTTGCAAAATTCACCCCACTGGCTTATCTTTCTGGATTGCCAATCAATCACTGGGTTATGTTTAGCCAACCAGGGAAGTCCCAACACAATAGGAGTAGGAAGACCCTCCAAACAACAACTGTTCTTTATGTATTGCCCCTACTCGAAGGTCTATGTTATGAACAGCTTGTACAAAGCTACCTTGACGAGAGGTCTGGCGTCAATAGAAAGTATAGGGATCGGTTTGGCCAATACACTCAGTTGCATACCTTGCACCTGGGCAAACCGAGCGTCCACCATATTAGCCCCAGACCCACTATCAAGAAGAACAGAAATCCTCTCAACTCTCGCACCAACCACCACCTCCGCAGGCACGAGAAATTGAGACGGACCTGGGGACGAAATACCTACTCCCAGGTTGTCGTCCACCACACAACCTGGGATTAACAGTTTTTCGGTGACTTTTTTGCTCAATGAGGCACGGGAGGGACACCCCCCAACAAAATGTCCCTCTCTCCCGCAGAAGAAACACCTTCTTGTCTTGCGGCGCACCGCCGATTCCCTCCTACAAAATGATGTCCCACCCAACTGCATAGGTTCCTCAGAACAGACCAGGGGAACCTCCATATAAGGGACTTTAGTAGTGGGTGGAGTAATAACAGGGGCGGAGTTACCTCGCACCTCCCCCGAAGCGTCTATCAATGCGAATAGCAAGGGCCATAGCAGCCTCCAGTGACGGAGGAGAATCATACTGAGCCAAAACATCTTTTAATTTGTCAGATAACCCTTGACAAAACTGGCTCCTAAGAGCTGGGTCATTCCACTGAGTATCTGTGGCCCATCTACGGAACTCAGAAGAAAATTCCTCCGCCGGACGATCTCCCTGCTGTATCTTACGTAACTTTGTTTCAGCAAGGGAGACCCGATCCGGGTCATCATATACCAGACCCAGGGCAGTAAAAAAAAATCGATCTACTGACTGGAGAGCCGGGGAGCCCGGAGGAAGAGAGAAACGCCCAGGATTGAGGGTCCCCTTGTAAGAGCGAGATGACAATTCCCACCCTCTGCTCTTCACTCCCCGATGACCGAGGCCGCAGCCGAAAGTACAATTTACATGCCTCCCGGAAGGTAAAAAATTTGTCCCGCCCACCAGTGAACCTGTCCGGGAGAGCAACCTTAGGTTCAGATCTGGTTTGCTCCGGGGGGGACAAAACCTTGGACTTAATGTCCGTAAGCTCCATGGACAACCTCTGCAACTGCAGGGCAAGCTGGGCTACTGGATCCATGGTAGCTGGGGAGAATCTTTAGTATGGCCGGTGAAAATGTCACGCTGTCTAGCAGATATATAAATAAATAATGTCAGTAATCTATCAAGTGGGACAACATTCTATATTACATATAAATAGGTAACATTAACATGTGTATATAGCATAGTATTACCTGACATAATTTCCTGTGGGTCAATACTGAATCCTTTTCACGCTGTCTCAGGCTAGAGGTGGACCGGGGTCTATGTTGACCCTAAACTGGGTCCTGACTAGTCCCTCTACCTGGAGGTACTGTTAATGGTACAGAGGTCCAGGCCACCAGCGTAAACCCTGTCTCCTATAAATCCCTGACCACTGTAATCTAGTCCTTAGAAGGACCCTGATTACCACCATAGGGAATGGACAGATAAAGGTTAACTAACAGTATAGACAAACGAGACAGACAGGGGATAAAGTAAATACTGTCTTTCATACAACATATAAACACAGAGGGAACACCAAAGGTCTAGGAGAAAACTATAAGCAAGGAGAGGAGAAACAACAAAGGAGCTCTTAGCTTAAGTCTTCTCAGAACCGATCCTATCTGCAGTCTGTATGAATGCTTTCACCGGCATCTAACACACAGACTGGCAGGAATATAAAGGAAGCTAATTAGCACATAATCAAAAGCAGCCGGGCGAGGCTGGACCTAGTCTTAGCAAAGAGCTAGGTAAAATTAACTCCCTCACTACCAAACACAAAGTAACAGCAACTCAGCTGCGAGAAGTCAGAATGTGCAATCGCGACGATCCTCGTGGCGATGCACCCATGACAGACTCCAAATACAGGCCTCCATTGGTTAATAAATTTGATTTCCTTTGATTTTTGTGTGATTTTGTTGTCAGCACACTCAACTTTGTACAGAACAAAGTATTCAATGAGAATATTTCATTCATTCAGATCTAGATGTGTTATTTGAGTGTTCCCTTTATTTTGAGCAATGTATTTGTTTAATTTCTTTTTGACCACTATTTGGGTGTGTATGCATGTCTGTACTCCAGATGGAGCAAGCTATTTTTCACACTACCATTTCATGTAATATTGATTTATATACCAGTTTCTTCATTCTGTAATATATCTCCTTTAACGGTTTCTATCTTTTTGTTAAAATAAAGATATTTGATGATTATTATATGGAGTTTTTTTTGTAGGTTGTCTTAGGATATTCACTCCCATCTAGTTGTTTGAACGCTGTAGGTTCTTATATGTTCAATATACAGCTCTAAGAAATCACGGACCGCAGAGACACCCATAAATGTCAGTTGCTCATCAATTGTAGAAAATCTGCAGCATATCAAGAGCAGCAAACTATAGCCTGTCAAGACTCCATTCAGTCGTCAGTGAATTTTCTTGTGTGAAAAAAAAAAAAAAAAAAAAAAAACCCTAAATTGCAAAGCATCTCCTGTGATCGAAATGCAATCATGGCCAGCAAACGGATGGCAAAGTGTGATGTGATTTTTTACCAATTCATAGGACTGTTTTTGATCAGAGTTTAATAAAACAATTGTGTGACATGTCTAGCAAGTTTTGTGGCCATGCAGCCTGTAAAAAAAAACAAAAAACAAAACCTCAAGACAGGTGTATAGCACCAAAGAGTGATGGTTAAGTGTTTTAGCCATGGCTAGACCATGTCCATGATTCACAGATGTCTGAATGAGGCCTAACACGCAAATCTAGACATTAACCAACAGCAGTGATAACAAATATTAGCCCTGATCATGCCAGTGAATCGCCACTGATGTCAACACTTCCAGCTACAATATGATTACTCCATTACTGTACACCTAGGCAAAGTGAAATATCTATACATACATAGACAGTGGGCAAAATGTACAAAATCAGCAGTGTATCAATTGCCCATTTTCCCACCTACAAAAAAAAAAAAAAAAAGTGGCGATGTCTAATTTTTTTTTTATTGTAGGTACACTTCAACTGAGAGAGAATCTAAAAATAAAAACCAGAAAATCACATTGTATGATTTTTAAATAATTAAATTGCATTTTATTGCATAAAATACGCATTTGATATAATAGAAAAACAGAACTTAATATTTAGTACAGAAACCTTTGTTTGCAGTTACAGATGTCGACGTTTCCTGTAGTTCTTGACCAAGTTTGCACACACTGCAGCAGGGATTTTGGCACACTCCTCCATACAGATCTTCTCCAGATCTTTCAGGTTTTGGGGCTGTTGTGGTAACATTGAGTTTCAGCTCCCTCCAAAGAGTTCCTATTGGGTTCAGGTCTGGAGACTGGCTAGGTCACTCCAGGACGTTGAAATACTTAGTCAGGGCAACTAAGGAGTGGCACCTTAATGTGTGTTTCAGGTCATTGTCATGCTGTAAGGCCCAGTCATGACCCATCTTTATTGCTCTTACTGAGAGGAGATTGTTGGCCAAAATTTCCCGATACATGACCTCACCCCAAAGTATGACGTTTCCCAACCATGTTTCATGGTTGTGATGGTGTTCTTGTGGTTGTACACCTTCCACCAAACACGGCGAGTGGAGTCGATACCAAAAAAAATCTATTTTGGTCTTATCTGACCATATGACCTTCTCCCATGCCTCCTCAGGATCATCCAAGATGGTCATTAGTGAACTTCAAATGGGCCTGAACATGTGCTGACATGAGCAGGGGGACCGTGCGTGCCCTGCAGGATTTTAATCCATGATGGCGTAGTGTTACTAATGGTAATGTTTGAGACGGTGGTCCCAGCCCTCTTCAGATCATTAACCAGGTCCACCTGTGTAGTTCTCAGCGGATTCCTGACCTTTCACAGAATTATCCTTACCCCATGAGGTGAGATCTTGCATGGAGCCCCAGACCGATGAAGATTGACAGTAATCTTGTGTTTCTTCCATTTTCTAATAATTGTGTCAGTTGTTGCCTCTTCTCCCAGTTGCTTGCCTATTGTCCTGTAGCCTACCCCAGTCTTGAGCAAGTCTATAATTTTGTCCCTGGTGTCCTTGGACAGCTCTTTGGTCTTGGCCATGGTGGAGAGGTTGGAGTGTCATTGAGTGTGTGGACAGTGTCTTTTATACAGGTAAAGAGTGCAAAGTATGAGGGATTCTTAAAGAAAAACTAAGAGGTCTATGAAAGCCATTCTTCTTGCTGGTTGGTAGGTGAAAATACTTATTTGATGCAATAAAATGCAATTTCATTAAGAACGGTAATAATGTGACTTTCTGTTTTCTATTTTTTTAGGCTGTCTCTCACAGTTGAAGTGTACCTACGATAAAAACTACAGACCTCTCCATTCTTTGTAGGTGGGAAACTTGCAAAATCGGCAGAGTATCAAATACTTATTTCCCCACTGAGTGTAAAATATTAGTTCAAATGTCAAAGGAGTTCAAAAGATGTACTTACAAAACCGCACATTTATAGGCCAGATCATTATGGAGCTCAGTGACAGAGCAGCCACTAGAGCGACACCTCCAGTTATGGTCACCATTACCCAGTGATAAAATGAAGTACAGGCTGGACAACAATACTCAGTTCTAAGGGGAAGAAAACAAAAACGTCAGATTGTACTAAGAATTACTTATCAAGCTCAAAGTATGACTTCTTTTTAAAGGAGAGTGGGCTTACAAATATCAAGCAGCAAAAAAACCAACAAACAAAAAAGAACAACAACAACAACAAACAACAACACCCTGTTAACTCTAACGCAAACAATATTTTAAGAATGTAATTTTAACTGTCAATTTCGACAAGATTAACCAATAATCTTGTTACTGGAGGTAAACTGCTGCTGGTGATGCCTGGCAGCAGCTTATTCGCGTTTGTCCACTTAAACATGCACTTTGGAAGTTTGGAGAATCTTTCTATATTCTCTTGCATTACCTATACATTAGATTTGTTAGATTTCTGCAACAAAGAGCCAGATTTATAGAGACAGACATTGTTCACACTGGTCTTAATGAGGGGGGCGTGCTGGAGTCAGACACTCCTCTTCATGAATCAGGAGTCTGGAGGATCTGAAGGCATGCGCCTCTGTGCTACACCAGGAATCTTCTCACTCCAGCAACTGGAGTGAGATTTCTGCAGTAAGGAAAACTACAGATCATGCATTAGGCAACCTGTGGTGTCCTGCCCCTGCTCCACCCATTTTGTTGGAGCTGGGAGAAACAGGCATGAAAATGGCAAAAGTAGCAAAATCTAAACTGAAGGAGTTAACAAAATTCTGTCATAAAATCTTTGAAAAGTTGCAAAATTTGGACCAATCCCAACTAGGAGTTTGGCCAGCCTACAAAATTGTATCTGTTCGGTGAAAACACTAGAAATACTTACTGGCATGGGTGCAAAGACTGAATAAGGACTACGGCCAGGCCATTGGCCACTTTGTCGGTAAAGCTCATCGCTCCATACACAAAGGCTCCACTGTGCTGTGAAATAAGAGGTAACAAACAGTATTTTAAATCAAACTTCAATGTAAATTGGGAGAGAGTAGGAAGAAAAAAAAAAAAAAGTTAACATTTTTGACTTGCATACACTGCAACCAATGTTAGTGAATCTGCAGATTAATTCATTGCTCCTATTTTGTCTGGTGTTGCAAACTGCTGCTCTTAATTTACCTTTGGTGCATTGTCCATGTTGTGTTCCTTTTAGTTATCTTTGTAGTGGTTGGAGTAGTATCCTTTTACATAGCTCCAAATACCATGTACAGCCATAACCACTAGGGAAAATCATGACAAAATCGTCATATCCCAAGCAATTTGTGCTGTGACAAAGTCTCTGGAAGTGTGCCGGAGGGGAGATACGTTTCACTGAGGCCATTAGCTTTAGTGATTTGAAACCCAGAAGTTACCTCCAGCACATTGTGTTATGTTGTCCAGGGAGATCCCCGAAATGCAGATTACCTGGTTTGCAAAGTAGAAAGGTACCAAGTGGTCAAGAGGTCCCTAAGGAAGCTGAGTGGTGTTGCATCCCCATACTGGGTACCCAGAGGAGTCCGAATCCCAAAGAAGGGGTAGTAGAGCTACCGCTGGGGGGAGTCAGATGTCCCAAGGGGTTGCTAAAGGCCGCAGATAAAGACTTGCTCTGCTGGAAATGTAATGGCCCTGGTCATACAATTGCCCAGTGTCCCATTTCCTACAAACAGATGGACTGTAGCATGATGAGGCACTGTTGGTACTATGCCTACCCTCCTGCAGTGTAGACCATCAGCCCAGTGAGGGTCCACAGGCATGTCCTGTAACAATAAATGGGGGTACTGGTGTCAGGACTCTTGTACTCCGAGGTTGGCGACCCTAGAAAGGGCCACACTTCCCACCAGTTGGCCCCCAGAAAATACGTGGGTGTCCGCTGTATTCACGGGAACGCCAAGGACTATCCCATGGCCAGAGTGTCTATAAAAATGACCTGTGGGGCTGAGACCCATGAGGTCGGGGTGGTTAAGAGCTTTCTACACCCGGTGATAACAGGGCAGGACTCAAGTCCCAGAACAGATAATGGCAGAAAGGGGGGATACGAAGTGACTCAGACAGGAGCCAGTTCAACCATGATTAAATCCCATCGCAATTGGAGGTGGGAGAGTTCCTCTTGTGTGTCTTGGCTGGCGAAGAGAACAAGACGATGACCAGTGAGGCAGAGATTCCTAAACTGGGTGTTTCTGGGAGAAAGTTTGGGGCTGCTCAAATGCAGAATCTAACTCTAAAAGGGGCATTTTACAATGTGACTGATAAATGGGTCGCTCTAAAGCTGGGGGCTGACACCAGGTTTCCACATTTTGCTTTCAATGAGGAGCTGCTCTATCAAGTCACTAAACTCAGAGCAATTTGTTGAGCAGTTAGTACCAGGTCTCATGACTTGGATGGGCAACTGGGAGTAGACAAAACTCAAGGATGGGTCTTTCAGAGGTTCTACCGGCCTGGGTGTCAGAATGTTAACTACTGGCAGTCCTGTCCTACCTGTCGGATAACTGCTCCCCTATCCAACTTCCGAAGTCCCCTAGTGCCATTGCCCATTATAGAGGTCCCATTTGACTGGATTGCCATGGCCGGTATAGGGCCCATAGTTAAGTTCCGCAAGGGGGCACCAATACATTGTAGTAGTATTGGACTAACTAGCTCAAGAATCAGTTCATATTTTCTCACGGACAGGCCTGCCAAAGGAGATCCTGACTGACAAAGGAACTCTGTTTATATCCAAAGTTGTGTAAGGTTCTCCAGATTACACAACTCCGGACGTCAGTGTACTATCCACAGACGGATGGCCTGGTGGAGAAGTTCAACAAGACCTTGAAGTCCATACTTAAGAAGGTTGTGGCGAAGGATGGCAGAGACTGGGACTGCCTACTGCCGTACCTGTTCTCCATCAGGGAAGTCCCACAGGCATCTACGCGGTTCTCACTGTTCGAGCTGCTATAGGGACGGCACCCACGGCAACTTCTGGATATAGCAAAGGAGACCTCGGAAGCGGAGGTTACACCCCATCAGAGCATCATCAAGCATGTGGCCTAGATGTAGGACCGGATTGCAAAGGTGATGCAGATTGTGAAGGAGAGCCTCTTTCAAGCACAAGAGGCCCAGGCAAGGCCTACAATACAAGACTATAGACAGTTTAGCCATGGAAATCGGGTGTTGGAGTGTATCTCCACAGTGGAAAGCAAGTTCCTGGCCAAGTGGCGAAAAGTTGAGTGACGTCAACTACAAGGGACACCAACTAGGGAGAAGAACGCCAGACCAGGTGTAAGCACGTTAACCTGCTCAAACCATGGCGAGACATGGAGGGGAGAGAAGAGAGAGAAAAAAATATATATTATATATATCTATATCTATATAGATATATATATCTATATATATATATCTATATATAGATATAGATATCTATATAAGATATCGATATCTATATATAGATATCTATATCTATATATAGATATCTATATCTATATCTATATCTAGATATCTATATCTATATCTAGATATCTATATCTATATCTAGATATCTATATCTATATCTAGATATCTATATCTATATCTAGATATCTATATCTAGATATCTATAACTATATCTAGATATCTATATCTATATCTAGATATCTATATCTATATCTAGATATCTATATCTATATCTAGATATCTATATCTATATCTATTTCAAAAAAAATTGAAGCAGCATAGTATACAATACTTGTGGGTGCAAATCCTCCAGCAGGAATCCAATACTTGCCAAATTCAATAAGTCAAAAAAAATAGGCAGCACTCCTCAGAATCGATAGCAGTTGTGGACTTTATTAGACCCACATCTCAGGGCAACGTTTCGGCTACAATTAGCCTTCCTCCAGCAGTGTCACAGACACATGTGTGGGTATTTATGGTTTCATTAGATAACAAACAATTTACAATTACTTTACACAATTATGTGTCCCAAATATAAATCATAAATCAAATCCATATGCACATAACAGTCACAGGTGTCCCTCATAATCAGCTCTACTTAGTTGACAACAGTACCTTTGTACAAAGTTAGTATGCATCAATATCCCACAAATTCCAGTAATAGGTACCTAAGTCCATATTCGTCTCAGCTGCAACTGTCACGCAGTTGTTTATACACTTCAAGTACTTACATCGGGCACTGAGCGATGCATCTCGTGGGGGACGCCATGAACGCTTCACAGGACTAGTACAGACGCTACTGCGCATGTCCCAAGTGCATTGTCATAGGATCTCGTTCCCTCAGCCAATCATGGCTGTTGTGTGGCATCTTTTAATGTGCGCATGCGCACTATGCATATGTCCACAGCGTTACTCCATCTTAGTTGTGGCAAGTCGTAATACCAGAAAGTATCTACTATAAAATTCATGAGACACTGAAATTCTAGAAGAATATTGCGGTTCACTTAGCGCTGATTATATTCATCTCTGGTTAGTTAGAAATAAGGTAAAAACCTGTTAGCAAAGGAGCATGTGCCACATAAGGATTTCCAAGTCATTGTGTCACCCCGGTCTATGGGATAATTCCCTTGTAGGGGTAACTTCCCATCACCTATGATCAAAAAGGGGAGGTATTCTGAACCGGTGGCCCAGATCCCTCAACCCTCCTGTCATTAAGGTACAATTACTCAATCCATGGCTATTCACTCCTATAAATAAAAACTGAATCAGTGTCTCTAATGAATCCATTTATTGAAAAGTTGTCAAACAACCATTGCCACCCAAATTTTGAGATCAGACATATGCTTAAAGAAAAAAAGAAGAAAAGAAATATTTATGTGTTCTCCTCCACCGTGCATCGCTCTTCCCAGACTGTTTATTCACCAACTGGAAATAAAAAGAATAACAATGAGACAATATATCCGCAAAAGTCAGCCTCATAAATTATACACTTGGACATGGATGTAGAGTGATACGGGTCTTTACTTCAATAATTTCATTATAAAATAGCATTGATTTTGAAATCCACATTCATACCTAGTGGATTCAATGTTCCCAGTTCATAAATCCATCTAAGTTCTTTACTTTTAAGGAGGCTGACTCTATCTCCCCCTCTCCTCTGAACTGGGACATTGTCAATTAGTCTGAATTTCAGTTGCTTTTCAGTATGTTTCATTTCAGTGAAGTGCTTTGACACTGGCAAATCTAATCTTTTCTTGCGTATAGTGTATTTATGTTGACTGATTCTCGTTTTGAAGTCACAGGTGGTTTCCCCTATGTACCACAACTTACAGGGACACTCCAATAGGTATATAACATAATCTGAGTTACACGTCAAAAAGCTATTGATTTTATATAGCTTATTCGTAGAGTGATGTCTAAATTCTGCCCCTTTAAGCATTTGGCTACAATTAATGCAGTTTAAACAGGGATAACATCCCTTTCTACTCGAACCTGTTAGTGACATTTGTATGTTTTTCTTAATGGGACCAATATCCGATTTTATCAGGTAGTCCCTGATATTTTTTACTTCTTTTATAAGAAAAAAGAGGAGGAAGTTTAAATCCCTCAACATTTGGGAGGCACTTCATTAACATACCCCAGTGTTTAGATATTATTCTGGAAATTTTGTTACTTTCTTCTGTGAATCTGGAAACGAACGGGATCCTGGTTAACTCCTTTTTAGGTTTTTTTACTCTCAATAGTTCAATTCTGTTTTTATATAAAACTCTCTCTCTTGTGACCTTCAATAGATTCGTTGGATAATCTCTATCTAGGAATTTTTTCACCATCTGATCCATGGTTCGATCCACTTCCTCTATTTCACTGACTACACGTCTAACCCTCAGAAATTGGCTTAATGGTATGGAATCCACCATACACCTTGGATGTTGGCTGCTGTAAAGTAACAAATTATTTTTATCAGTTGCCTTTACAAATAATGATGTGCTCAGTTTACCTGCTGCTTGCTTAACCAATACATCCAAAAATTGGATTTCTACCCCAGAGAAACTCATGGTGAACTTAATTGTCTCATCTATTGTATTCAAATAATTATGAAACAACTCTAATTCATCTTTGGTACCTGTCCAGAGGAGAAAAATATCATCTATGTATCGCCACCACCCCCGCACAAGCCGGAAGTGGTGGGACACAGACAAAATCCTCCTCTAGAACCCCCATCATCAAATCAGCATAAGCTGGGGCCATATTGGCCCCCATCGCGGTACCTCTTCTTTGCATGTAATATTCATCACCAAACAGGAAATAATTCTTTCTTAGAATGATATTCAATATTGTTAGAATAAATTTCTTACCCTCTACGGAGAAGTCTTCCTCCTTATCTAACATTTTACCAACTGCTGCTGTACCTCTATCATGATCAATGGATGTATAGAGAGAGACCACATCAAAGGATACCATTAATGTATCTCCCAAAAGTTGTACCCCCTCTAATTTATTCAAAAAATCTGTTGTATCTAGTATAAACGATTTTTGTTTTTTAGCTAGGGGGTTAAGTACTTTGTCTAGGAATGTTCCAAGTTTGCTAGAGACTGAATCCACTCCGGACACTATGGGACGTCCCAGGATCCACCCGGACGTCCCATAGTGTCCGGAGTGGATTCAGTCTCTAGCAAACTTGGAACATTCCTAGACAAAGTACTTAACCCCCTAGCTAAAAAACAAAAATCGTTTATACTAGATACAACAGATTTTTTGAATAAATTAGAGGGGGTACAACTTTTGGGAGATACATTAATGGTATCCTTTGATGTGGTCTCTCTCTATACATCCATTGATCATGATAGAGGTACAGCAGCAGTTGGTAAAATGTTAGATAAGGAGGAAGACTTCTCCGTAGAGGGTAAGAAATTTATTCTAACAATATTGAATATCATTCTAAGAAAGAATTATTTCCTGTTTGGTGATGAATATTACATGCAAAGAAGAGGTACCGCGATGGGGGCCAATATGGCCCCAGCTTATGCTAATTTGATGATGGGGGTTCTAGAGGAGGATTTTGTCTATGTGTCCCACCACTTCCGGCTTGTGCGGGGTGGTGGCGATACATAGATGATATTTTTCTCCTCTGGACAGGTACCAAAGATGAATTAGAGTTGTTTCATAATTATTTGAATACAATAGATGAGACAATTAAGTTCACCATGAGTTTCTCGGGGGTAGAAATCCAATTTTTGGATGTATTGGTTAAGCAAGCAGCAGGTAAACTGAGCACATCATTATTTGTAAAGGCAACTGATAAAAATAATTTGTTACTTTACAGCAGCCAACATCCAAGGTGTATGGTGGATTCCATACCATTAAGCCAATTTCTGAGGTTAGACGTGTAGTCAGTGAAATAGAGGAAGTGGATCGAACCATGGATCAGATGGTGAAAAAATTCCTAGATAGAGATTATCCAACGAATCTATTGAAGGTCACAAGAGAGAGAGTTTTATATAAAAACAGAATTGAACTATTGAGAGTAAAAAAACCTAAAAAGGAGTTAACCAGGATCCCGTTCGTTTCCAGATTCACAGAAGAAAGTAACAAAATTTCCAGAATAATATCTAAACACTGGGGTATGTTAATGAAGTGCCTCCCAAATGTTGAGGGATTTAAACTTCCTCCTCTTTTTTCTTATAAAAGAAGTAAAAATATCAGGGACTACCTGATAAAATCGGATATTGGTCCCATTAAGAAAAACATACAAATGTCACTAACAGGTTCGAGTAGAAAGGGATGTTATCCCTGTTTAAACTGCATTAATTGTAGCCAAATGCTTAAAGGGGCAGAATTTAGACATCACTCTACGAATAAGCTATATAAAATCAATAGCTTTTTGACGTGTAACTCAGATTATGTTATATACCTATTGGAGTGTCCCTGTAAGTTGTGGTACATAGGGGAAACCACCTGTGACTTCAAAACGAGAATCAGTCAACATAAATACACTATACGCAAGAAAAGATTAGATTTGCCAGTGTCAAAGCACTTCACTGAAATGAAACATACTGAAAAGCAACTGAAATTCAGACTAATTGACAATGTCCCAGTTCAGAGGAGAGGGGGAGATAGAGTCAGCCTCCTTAAAAGTAAAGAACTTAGATGGATTTATGAACTGGGAACATTGAATCCACTAGGTATGAATGTGGATTTCAAAATCAATGCTATTTTATAATGAAATTATTGAAGTAAAGACCCGTATCACTCTACATCCATGTCCAAGTGTATAATTTATGAGGCTGACTTTTGCGGATATATTGTCTCATTGTTATTCTTTTTATTTCCAGTTGGTGAATAAACAGTCTGGGAAGAGCGATGCACGGTGGAGGAGAACACATAAAATATTTCTTTTCTTCTTTTTTTCTTTAAGCATATGTCTGATCTCAAAATTTGGGTGGCAATGGTTGTTTGACAACTTTTCAATAAATGGATTCATTAGAGACACTGATTCAGTTTTTATTTATAGGAGTGAATAGCCATGGATTGAGTAATTGTACCTTAATGACAGGAGGGTTGAGGGATCTGGGCCACCGGTTCAGAATACCTCCCCTTTTTGATCATAGGTGATGGGAAGTTACCCCTACAAGGGAATTATCCCATAGACCGGGGTGACACAATGACTTGGAAATCCTTATGTGGCACATGCTCCTTTGCTAACAGGTTTTTACCTTATTTCTAACTAACCAGAGATGAATATAATCAGCGCTAAGTGAACCGCAATATTCTTCTAGAATTTCAGTGTCTCATGAATTTTATAGTAGATACTTTCTGGTATTACGACTTGCCACAACTAAGATGGAGTAACGCTGTGGACATATGCATAGTGCGCATGCGCACATTAAAAGATGCCACACAACAGCCATGATTGGCTGAGGGAACGAGATCCTATGACAATGCACTTGGGACATGCGCAGTAGCGTCTGTACTAGTCCTGTGAAGCGTTCATGGCGTCCCCCACGAGATGCATCGCTCAGTGCCCGATGTAAGTACTTGAAGTGTATAAACAACTGCGTGACAGTTGCAGCTGAGACGAATATGGACTTAGGTACCTATTACTGGAATTTGTGGGATATTGATGCATACTAACTTTGTACAAAGGTACTGTTGTCAACTAAGTAGAGCTGATTATGAGGGACACCTGTGACTGTTATGTGCATATGGATTTGATTTATGATTTATATTTGGGACACATAATTGTGTAAAGTAATTGTAAATTGTTTGTTATCTAATGAAACCATAAATACCCACACATGTGTCTGTGACACTGCTGGAGGAAGGCTAATTGTAGCCGAAACGTTGCCCTGAGATGTGGGTCTAATAAAGTCCACAACTGCTATCGATTCTGAGGAGTGCTGCCTATTTTTTTTGACTTATATCTATATCTAGATATCTATATCTATATCTAGATATCTATATCTATATCTAGATATCTATATCTATATCTATATATCTATATATAGATATCTATATCTATATATCTATATCTAGATATCTATATCTATATCTAGATATCTATATCTATATCTAGATATCTATATCTATATCTAGATATCTATATCTATATCTAGATATCTATATCTATATCTAGATATCTATATCTATATCTAGATATCTATATCTAGATATCTATATCTATATCTAGATATCTATATCTAGATATCTATATCTATATCTAGATATCTATATCTATATCTAGATATCTATATCTATATCTAGATATCTATATCTAGATATCTATAACTATATCTAGATATCTATATCTATATCTAGATATCTATATCTATATCTAGATATCTATATCTATATCTAGATATCTATAACTATATCTAGATATCTATATCTATATCTAGATATCTATAACTATATCTAGATATCTATATCTATATCTAGATATCTATATCTATATCTAGATATCTATATCTATATCTAGATATCTATATCTAGATATCTATATCTATATCTATATATCTATATATAGATATCTATATCTATATATCTATATCTATATATCTATATCTATATATCTATATCTATATCTAGATATCTATATCTATATCTAGATATCTATATCTAGATATCTATATCTATATCTAGATATCTATATCTATATCTAGATATCTATATCTAGATATCTATAACTATATCTAGATATCTATATCTATATCTAGATATCTATATCTATATCTAGATATCTAGATATCTATATCTAGATATCTATAACTATATCTAGATATCTATATCTATATCTAGATATCTATATCTATATCTAGATATCTATATCTATATCTAGATATCTATAACTATATCTAGATATCTATATCTATATCTAGATATCTATATCTATATCTAGATATCTATATCTATATCTAGATATCTATATCTATATCTAGATATCTATATCTAGATATCTATATCTATATCTATATATAGATATCTATATATCTATATCTATATCTATATATCTATATCTAGATATCTATATCTATATCTAGATATCTATATCTATATCTAGATATCTATATCTATATCTAGATATCTATATCTATATCTATATCTAGATATCTATATCTAGATATCTATATCTAGATATCTATATCTATATCTAGATATCTATATCTATATCTAGATATCTATATCTATATCTAGATATCTATATCTATATCTAGATATCTATATCTATATCTAGATATCTATATCTAGATATCTATAACTATATCTAGATATCTATATCTATATCTAGATATCTATATCTATATCTAGATATCTATATCTATATCTAGATATCTATATCTATATCTAGATATCTATATCTAGATATCTATATCTAGATATCTATATCTATATCTATATATCTATATATAGATATCTATATCTATATATCTATATCTAGATATCTATATATCTAGATATCTATATCTATATCTAGATATCTATATCTATATCTAGATATCTATATCTATATCTAGATATCTATATCTATATCTAGATATCTATATCTATATCTAGATATCTATATCTATATCTAGATATCTATATCTATATCTAGATATCTATATCTATATCTAGATATCTATATCTATATCTAGATATCGATATCTATATCTAGATATAGATATCTATATCTAGATATAGATATCTATATCTATATATAGATATCTATATCTATATATAGATATCTATATCTATATATAGATATCTATATCTATATATAGATATCTATATCTATATATATATATAGATATAGATATATATATATACACATATATATCGCTGGAAGCTACGTGCTCGGGGGCTAACCCTGAAGCAGGGTAGAGGATGTCACAGTGGCAGAAACGGTCACCAGCCCAGAAGCAACAGGGTTGAGCGCTGCTTCAGCGAAACTGGGACCTGTTTTCGGAATTGCCAAGTTGTACGAAGGTTGTAGAGCATGAAATCCTCACGGAACCGCATGCGAGGGTTAAACAAAAGCTGTATTGAATTCTCAAAGCCCACCGCAAGGTTTAAGCCTGGGAGTCATCGAGTAGTCAAAGAGCGGCTGGTCCAGACCCATTGTCCTTGTGCCAAAGTTGGACGGAGAGTGGCGTTTGACTACAGGAAGCTAAATGGTGTCTAAGTTCAACTCATATCAGATGCCCCATATAGATTAGCTCACTGAGAGACTAGGGTCAGTCAGATCCATCACCACACTGGACCTAACAGGGTACTGGCAAATTCTCCTGTCCCCAAGTGCCAGGGAGACTACTGCCTTCTCTACACCTGATGGGTGGCCTTCAGTATACCAGGATGCTGTTCCGCCTGCAGGGAGCCTCAGCTGCTTTGCAGAGGGTCATGGACCAGATCCTAGCCCCTCAAAAAAAAAAAAAAGAAACCCACTGATTATTTGGACGACATCGTGATCTTCAGCCCGGATTGAAGAAGTCGCCTGCAGAAGGTCCAGACGGTACTGGATGAACTGAGAAAGGCAGTGTTTACTAAAAACCCGAAGAAGTGTGCCGTGGGTAAGGAAGAGGCAAAATACTTGGGCTAGGTCGTCGCGAGGGGCAAAATAAAGCCGAAAGTAAATAAGGTGGAGGCAATCCAAAAATGGCCACAACCGGTCTCCAAGAAGCAAGTTTGGGACTTTCTGGGAATTGTAGGACACTATTGGCAATTTATCCCAAGTTTCACCATGATGGCCATCAACATCTTCGTGCCCTTAAGAAGATGATGGCATTCCAGGAGTTGAATCTCACCCTACGTAAACAGCTAGTCTTGGTCGCACTCGACTTCACAAAGGAGTTTTGGTCCAGACGGACGCATCAGAGGTCGGGTTGGGTGCGGTGTGGTCCCAGGTAGTAGATTGGGATGAATATCTAGTCCTATACCAGAGTAGGAAACTCTCCTCCTATATTAACTAGAGAAAGAGTGCTTGGCCATCAAATGGGCAATTGACACACTGAGGTACTACCTGTTAGGCCAAAGTTCAGGTTAATGTCAGACCATGCGCCCTTGAGATGGATGAGTGAAAGAAACAGGAAGAATGCCTGGGTGACTAGGTGGTTTCTGGCACTCCACTTCACCTTCCACATTGAGCATAGGCCAGGGAAGCTACATGGTAATGCACATGCCTTAACCAGGAGGTTGGGAGGGTGGATAATGACAAAGTCACTGGCAAAGTGCTGGAGAGGAGAAATGTTTCAAGGAGGCCATTAGCTTCAGTGATTTGAAACCGAGAAGTTTCCTCCAGCACATTATATGCTGAGAGGGGTTAGATTTGTATTTTAAGGGCTGGGTTTTTGTGGACAACCATAGAGTGGGTGGGAGGTGGTCCACCTTATCTCCACCCGTGTGTGGTCTGGGGGTTAAATAGTTGGCCTCCAGAGGCACGAGTGTTCAGCTTTTCCTTCCCAGGACACAAAGCGCTGGAGTTCCTCTCCCCAGCTCTGCTGAACCATTAAGTTGTTACGATCTTGAGCTGGCAGATCCCCAAAGATGAAGATACTGTAACATTTTGGTTTTGCTTTTCCTGTTTTTGCCAGAAGGGCTGTGTTTATTTTCACTTTGTATTGGTTTATGTCACATGTCTAATAACCAACAGAAGATTTAAAGAGACAGTGTGCCTGTGTCTACCTCCGTGTGCAGCCGAGTGAGCCGATCTACCACAGTGCATACTCTTGATATATAACTGAACTGTAAAGTCATATTTAATGGGCTTATCCTGAATTTTTATTTTATAATATGGGACCAAGAACTTCCAGGCAGGTAGTTGCCTGTTCTGTCCGATACTTGCTAGCTCAGTTATCATGGACAACTCCTGTTGCCAAGGTCACTTCGACAAAGCACCTTTTCCACTTAGTCAAGGAGATGTCATACTGAAGGGAGCTGTTGTGAATGTTTTAGAAATGAATTCTGAGCAGAAGCTCCCTCTGGTGGTTACAAACAGTACTGAACCATTCAATGAGGATTGGCAATCAGGAATCACAGACTAGCTGGATATAAGGGAGGTTCCCTCCCATCATGGTTGCCGGTGATCAATTGTTCTTGTCTCAACGTTGTTTCCTGGTTCACTTGGAAGCTTGCTGAGTCTTGCCTCTTCTCCTGCTCTCAGATAAGATATTTTCTGTTTTTTTTTGTGCTTGCCATTTGCATATTTCTCTGCATTTCTGTGAGGTTGGCCAGGTTCCCCTCCCCGGGGGGCTTGGGCTCCTCTCGAGCCACTGTTATTTGTTCATTTGCCTTTTTCAGTTTTTTCAGTGGCTGCGGCTTAGTTTTGTTACACCAGAGAACTAATTTAGGTGGTAGAGGTCGTGTGATCTCAGGTGTTTTTGCAATTAGTAGCGTTGGCTTTTTTAGGGTTTTTTTGGATTGCAGTAAGTATCCTTCCTATCCTTTTCTGTCTAGGCAGATTGGGCCCCAGCGTTTGCTCATACTATTTTCTGTCTGTGTCTGTATTTCCTCTTGTCTAACCGCCATTACATGTTTGGGGGCTTCCTATGTTCTTTGGGGATCTGCCCCGGGGCAGATAGCTTTCTATCTTTAGGTGTAGTTAACCTCTCAGGCTGTGACGAGGCGTCTAGGACCAACGTAGGAACGCTCCACGGCTGCCTTTAGTTGTGGTGGTTAGTCAGGGTACTGCAATCCAGTAGATTCCAACCTCTCTGGTGTATTGCCGTTTTTGCCTGCTCTCCTCAGCTACCAAAACATAAGAGGGAGCAGGTGTCAATCAGCATGTCAGTAGTTAAGCCCTGTCCATAGAGCAGGCTGGAAGAGGAAGAAGTGTCTGTTGATGTGATGTCAGATAAAGCCAGAGAGTCACTGCCCGAGCCATCAGATCTAATTAGCAACTACTTGCCTGCAAGTTCTTGGCTCCATACAAAAGTATAAGCAAAGTCCCAGATAAGTCCTTCTAATTTTGTCCATGTTGTGCAATCTATAGACCCAACTCATGCATCGGCTCTGCTTTTACAGCTCACCATTTCCATCTAATGGATAAAATATTTACTGCAGAATACAGACATTGACATACTTACCGAATGGGGTCCAATGAGGTCAGCAGTCATGGAAAGAGATGTGACCAAGATTGTAGCAGACCCAGATCCCAAAATAACTGCAGCTCCATACACTGCTACACCGAGCTCAGGATCAAGTGCTACCCAGGCAGAAAAAGCAGCAATGGCCAGGAGCCCTATAAAATATGTGATCTAGAGCGGAGAAAGGAGAAAAGGTTCACAAAATGCAACTGAAATAAAACACGTTAAGTTCTGATAAGACTTAAAAACTCACATTGCGTCCAATATATTTGTTGATTGGCTTCATAAGGAATGATGAAACAAACCACTCACATACATGACCAGTGGAATTGTAGCAATGTAATTCTATTAAAGAGAAAATATATATGCAAGATGAACTAATACCATCAGTATTTCAAATAAAGAATGGCACATTTTGGCTAAGTTATTATTCCCATCTTGGATATGTATGGCATATACACAGGAATGGAGCCAATTTCAACAACAGGGCCCTATAGCTTGACAATTATTTGCCCCATCTCTTTTCAAAGACACGTCCATTGTCAAATTATATGGACATGTCCCCAGCTGTCAACTTATTAAAGAAGCACTCCTCACATCAATTTTTATCCTCTTAATATATTGCAGTCATATCATATTATATAGCACTGTGTTCTTACAATTGCTCATTTTACCTTTCGACCCTGCTAATTCTTCTGTTTTCCCATTAGGTCTATTACATCAGGTGATTAAAAACCAACTAGCTGAATCCTTCCAAGTTCTATGTAGAAACAGGAAGTCAGTATTCCCTGCATGAGTCATGAGTTACTGCAAAAGTGCCTGGCAGAGGGAGGAGCAGAGCAGCTCGGTCAGGAGTTGAAGAGGGGAATGATAAATGCCAGGACAAGAGATTTCCTGTTTTTATATAGAGCAGAGAAAGAATTTAATGTGTAGAAAGGTAAAATGAGCAATTGTAAGTACACAGTGCTGTTTAATATGATGACTGCAATGTATTAAGAGGATAAAATTGATGAGTGCGTGTTTAAAATGAAGCCTCCAAGATTAGGGAGTAATGTAGCGGCAGGGAGAAATAAATGACCAGAGCAATTTTGATATAGGAAAGATGTGTATCTTCGTACCGTGTTAGCCAGTAGATAGAAAAATATTTAGACTTGAGAGTCCTCAGTGGTTGATACCTTTTAATGGCTAACTGAAAAGATGGTAACAAATTGCAAGCTTTCGAGACTACTCCGGTCTCTTCATCAGGCAAAGACTAAAACAAAAACTGAAGAATCACATATATATATATACACAAGAGGACACAGGAATAGTGCAATAGGTAAGACAAGTGACGTGAAGCAGAACTGTCATTATGGCAGAGGAATGAACATAAATATTGGAACAGATCATAGATAAGGAGAGAGTTTTATTACCCTCTGATTGGGGTCTGGTGTTGTGTTTTGATGCCCCTAGAAGGTCAGAGACGCAGATTCCTTAATTGATATAGGAATCTGCGTCTCTGACCTTCTAGGGGCATCAAAACACAACACCAGACCCCAATCAGAGGGTAATAAAACTCTCTCCTTATCTATGATCTGTTCCAATATTTATGTTCATTCCTCTGCCATAATGACAGTTCTGCTTCACGTCACTTGTCTTACCTATTGCACTATTCCTGTGTCCTCTTGTGTATATATATATATGTGATTCTTCAGTTTTTGTTTTAGTCTTTGCCTGATGAAGAGACCGGAGTAGTCTCGAAAGCTTGCAATTTGTTACCATCTTTTCAGTTAGCCATTAAAAGGTATCAACCACTGAGGACTCTCAAGTCTAAATATTTTTCAGAGCAATTTTGTAATTTAAGTTATGTGCACATGGAGGAAAAATAAATAAATAAATAAATAAAAGTTACATGCCAAAGAATTTGTGCATTGTAAGGGTATTTGGGGGGAAAAAAAATTTGATTACGAAGGCTTTTATGCAAGGAAATGAAGTAAGCATAGACACTAGAACATGCATACGAAAATACACTGGATCAGATAAGCATAAGTACCTTTAGTACAAAACAGTATATAGTAGATGTCAGTCTGACAGTGCATACTCATTAGTAAATGACTAGTAATAGGCTAACAGGGAACAAATGCTTTCCGCTGTCCACAGATTTCAGGAAGGATATAGGAAGGTTGAAAAACAGACAGGGAGAAGTGGACAGCTTCCGATGTACAAGTCAAAATTCAAGAATAAAAGCCATTCACAGGAAACTGCACTTACTAGTTTCAGGTGTTACACCTTTTTTTAGTGCAAAAGTTTGGAAAATTGTATGTTTTTGGGCAACAGATGAGCTGAGCAGCCAGCTGACATGCAAGGGCATACTACAGGATAACTTTCTCTACATGCCGTTAGAATCTTTGGATAAAGCTTACGAAAGCTGAAAAGCTCTTACTCTTTATCGCATACTCTAATAAATATGGAAAAGACCTTACCTTTGGAAGATGCAAGGAATAGGTCAAGTAGACGGCTATATAGGTTTGTGACAAATTTACTATCAGCCTAGTGGACATGTATAAGAGAGCCACCTGAAATCAACAAGTTGGGTGAAAAGTAGATGGAATAAAACCCTTCATAAATACATGGTCACTGCCACCACTACCATTCATATAATCACACTTCAGACTATTTACCTGATAGAAAGAAGGTTCTGCGAGCCAGTGTTTCCACAGAAGCAATGGCTCAGGGGAGCTGGAAAGTGGCTTGTGATGATCTTCATCGTCATCATCAGTTTCTGGAAGGCGTTGAAAATGTGATTTCTCCTTTGTTCCAATGTGGAATAATAGAGAAAATAATGCCCCAATGCCCACTACAATGAGGGCCAAAGTCTACAAAACAGAAAACAAAAAAGATTATATAAAATTTTTCCCCACAGATTGAATACAACTTCGTAGACTCTACAAAGTAGATCTAAGCCACTTGATTTTACATAATATGGTGTCTACACTGGGTACAAAATGTTTCCAGGGGAAAACAAAATAAACAAAAAAAAAAAAAAAAAACAAAAAAAAAAAAGATTCTCTTAGCCCCAGTTAAAATACCCGGCTTGCTAAAATCATTGTGGGAACATAAAGCAACGAGACATCCAAAAGCAGCGACCAGGGTAATGAACGAAAGATGCAACCAACTGTAAGGCTATGTGCACACGTTCGGGAATTGCCGAGGAAATTTCCGCGGCAATCCCGCACCTCCCTGACGCGGGAAATACGCATTTTATTGGTATGCGTATTACCGCTAAAAACTAGCGTTTTGCAAGCGTAATTAGCTTGCAGAATGCTAGCATTTCCAAGCGATCTGTAGCAGCGCTTGGAAAACTGATTGACAGGTTGGTCACACAAGTCATACATAGTGTCTGACAAGTGTGAGCAACTTTTTACTACTGATGCCGCATCAATAGTAAAAAGAGCTAATGTTAAAAATAATAAAAAAAAGTGATATTCTCACCTTCCGGCGGCCCCCGCAGCCTTTCTGGTCCTCGCGATGCTCCCGGCAACTCCCGTTCCCAGTGATGCCTGGCGACAATGACCCCAGATGACGTAGCGGTCTCGCGTGATGCTACGTCATCTGTGGTCATTGTCGCTATGCATCCCTGGGAACGTGAGTTGCCGGGAGCGTCGCTGAGGAATGGGAAGGCTGAGTGGGCCACCGGAAGGTGAGAATAGCACGATTTATTATTTTAATTATTGTTTTTACAGGGATATGGTACCCAGGGCCTGGAGGAGAGTCTCCTCCAAACCCTGGGTACCATTATAACATGAACTGCTCACTTTGCGCATGGTGGGCATAGCCACATGTGGAAAGTAAGCGGTTCAATGCATTCCTATGGCGACGGATTCGCCGTGATTCCGGAAAAAGAATGAACATGCTGCGTTTTTTTGCGGAAAAAAACGCAGCATGTGCACAAAAATTGCGGAATGCATTCTAATAACAGGATGCTTAATGCATGCGTTTTTTTTTTCAGCGGAAAACCACCGCAAAAATGCGAAAAATCCTGAATGTGTGCACATAGCCTAATGCACGGTTGCAGCAAGACTGACGAGTTTTTGTAAATGGTCCTCCCTATAAAATTTGTAAAAAAAAATAAAAAATAAAAAAAAGGTATTGCGAGAAGGTAGCAGCCTTACACACCAAAGAGGCTCTCACAGGTTTGACTGAGACATGGAAGACAGGAGCCATACCTTTAGTACAATACGCCTTTTGAAAAACCAAACAAAAAAACTGTATAAACATAATGCCACCAAACCTTTGCAGCAGAAAGTTGGAATATAATGTGGCCATTTGAAACAGGTAGATCCAAAGAGCTCCAGATGACATACAGAACATTACCTAGGATAAGAAAAATTAAACTGGATGAACAAGGGGCATGGCCTAGCAGGCATGCAGTGAGGACGTGCCTGCGGAGAGCTCCCGCTGTATTCATCCAGCAAACTCCAACCTGGGACGCAATGTCGGGCAAAAAACGACTTAAACAATGCATAAAAATATCATGAGGCTGTGGGCACTATTTTCAGGCAGAAGCATTGTCACAAGAAGGTCATCTAGGTGCCCACAAGTCCTGTGGCTGGGGACCAGGATGTTGGAGAAGAAAATTATGCCAGACTGGAGCAATATGCTCACAAAGTGACACCCCACAGGTAAAAAGGTCAGTGAGTCACAAGCAGATGAGTAGGGAGATTCTCTCAAATGGTTCCCGATTTGCAGCACTGGGGGACTCACCTCTATTGGATGTTCTAAATGGTTTTAATAAATGCGATACTACACTGGCTACGCTAACAGGCCAGTAGGGTAAATTCAAGAGACTATAAAATCGATAAGTCTGGCAAGATGTGAAACCGCAGTGGATGGGAGAGTCATTCAGAGCCATCTTACTGGCCAAAGTTGACCTTCAAAATTGCCAGAGGCATAATAAGGCTGGTGAGAGTCCCTGAGAAGGTGGGAGACAGATTTTTTAGGGAAAAAAATAGGTAGCTAGTGGATATATTGGTAAGGAAATCCTTACTCCTTTGATGTTGAAAAGAACACACAGGGTCCCCAAGAGACCTGGCCCAGCGGGTAGACCTTTACCCATTCTGGTAAAAAAAAAAAAAAAAAAAAAAAAAAAAAGGACCGGGACATCAGCCTGAGGAAAGCCAGGGAAAAAAAAAAAAAAAAAAACACATTTCACTTGAAGGCCAGAAGATCCCTTTCCTGGACTTTTCCATGGAGGTCCAATGCAAAAGGTCCCTGTTCGTGAACATAAAATGAAGGTTGAGGGCGCCTGGCGTGTAGTACTTTATGATCTACCTACCTTGCAAAACAGGGATTGTCCTTAGTATTAGGGCTGTGGAGTCGGTAAGCTAAACCCCTGACTCAGAAGCACTGCCTCACTACTGAGCATGTACATAAAGTGCAGCACAGATTAATCTCAACTAAAAGCCGAGATCCTTAGATCAGGAACAGAACAGACATTTATAGGATGTTCTATAACTTTCCCAAATTCTCCTGAAAACATTTACAGCACATCCTGCATTGCACTACTGTACCCAATTTATATATTTTAGGAGTCTGAGTCGGTCCATTTTATACTGACTCCACAGCTCTGATTATACCGCTTTTGAATCCCCGAAGGATGCAGATGGCTGGACACTCCCGAGTCCTGAATGCCAGATTTGACATGTGAGCGAATAGGCCTCAAGTCTCTGTGGGCAACACTGGCTCTGTGGTTTGATTATGGAGTGCTTTTAACATACATATGTATAACTTTGTCCTGACAGGTTTAATGTGGAGCTTTCTAGTCAATGAGTTTTGTTTAACTCCTTTTATGAGAAGATATCTGCTCTGGGTTTTAATGCAGCAGTTGCTCAAATGCAGATATTTGTTTATTTTCCGCATTGCTGCAGCATGTACCGATCGGTTGAATAGTTTTATGTCCCATCCCTTAGTTGTAAGGGTAGATTATACTGGTTGAGTGGAGGGGTATGGCCGTTCAGATATGCAAACCTGCCAATCTGTGGACTGCTTAGAAAGTTAGTTCTCAACCACACAATGATGGAGAGCAGCCCAGACACCATTCTCTTTATTGTAAAAAAAAAAAAAAAAAGTGGGTAAAAGTTAATTTTGCCTTGGAATGAAGGATCATTCAAAGTCATGCAATTTTTGAAGAAAAAAAAAAAAAAAAAAAAAGTCAAGCCAGCAATTATATGGTTACAAGAGATGCATATGACAAGAGATTTTGTTGGTTTGATGCATAGGTCCTGGATGGGTTTCAGCTTACACTCTTCGTATCATTTACTCCACAGGTGTTAGTCTTATAGTGCATAAAAGCATTTCCTTTAACTGTAGATTCTTTCACGAATGATGAGGCGAGTGTGTGGCCCAGCTTCGCAAGGCACACATGTCTTCTGGAAAATGCACAGGAAGGTAACTGTAAAGTTTGATATTCATTCACGCACACTTCTCAGCATTGCCACTAGAGGCATATCAGACTATTTAGTAGTGTGACGTAGCAATAGTGAGTCATTCAGTCAGCGGCCAGTCTTTCTAGTCAGTCAAGCCTAGGGTGGCTCAGGAGTGAGTCATCCCATCCAAGTTGAGATCAGCTTGAATTGATTCCAGTCAGACAGACGGAAGGAGAGGAGAGAAGTCTGAATCCTGACAGAGCTTGTGTAGCTCATCTGATAAGAAAGTGGAGGCTAGTACGGGTGAAGTGAATCATCCTAGCCTAGTCAGAGCTACCCCTTAACCTGCTACTCAGAACAATCTGCCTGTGTTCCTGTGAAAGAAGAAGGAAAGGAATTACAGCAGTTATACCAACGAGTCAACAGAGAACAGGTCAGTGAGCACTGAAGGAAAGCTGACCTTGGTACGATTGCTACACGTGCTTATGTTAAGAGCGAGAGCAGGGCGAAGGGCGAGTGGAGAAGTAAGAGTGACAAAGGGACAAATCACCCTCACTCAGTTAACCGGACACCGGGGTCCGAAGCGTTGCTAGTGCTTCAGGCCTAGTAATAAGAGAACCGGAGGCTTTCTGGACTACAAGTCGCAGAAGGTAGCCCTAAGCGCTGATACGTAACCGGAGTCAGGGAGAACAGGGACTTTGAGCAGGACCCAGCAAAAGTAAGGACTTAGTTCTCTCAACATCTGATAATCAGAGACATAGAAGGCTCCACCACAATGTTGGCCGGGCGCAGTTGCTATTGAAAGAGTTGCACTTGACTTTATGCAAGTTGTACTCACACACATAAAGAGGATAAAGGGGGCCTCTAACCTGCTCAACAGTTTTCCTGAATGTGCATTCTCCAACCTAACCAGCTTCCCGGGACATACCTGCAACATCTACAAGTAAAGGTATGGAAAGAGATTGCATTGTGTGTGACTGAATTCTTATCTGCACCCTGCATTACCACCATAGACTTTGAGGGACCAGTTCCACCTGTGGGGAACCTAACACCTAGCTGCCATAACATCCCCTCAGAGATCTACCCTGCAGCGCTGGTCAATCAGATCAGAAACCACAGGTGGCGTCACGAACTATTCAAATCTACATATCCCCTGTAAATATCCCCCATTGCATGACCGCCAGGGCCACGGACCGAGCTCTGCTGCCAGTGACAACTCCCATAGACTTCCATGGGCTCGGCTCCGAGTACCCCATAGCCCTGGTATCCACACATGTGGTGCGTGTCATCTGAACTTGGCGTCACGAACAGGATACGAAGCTTGCAAAATTGTGAGTCCTGTGTTGCCTATATTGACTGTTTTATGCAAGAAAAGACTGTTTGCTGTTTTGTCATTTTTGGCGCCATTTACCGCCATTTTGCCGCCATATTCGCGCCCTGAGGCGCTGGTGAAGAAGGTGGGCGTGCATTCGTGGGCGTACCCCCTCCCTGTGGCGCGAAAGTTATGGCCGCCCTCTCAAAATGCTACTATAATGTGAGATCCTACCCCACTGCAAGGGAGATCCGCCTCCTCTTCTTCCTCTATGTCATGGAGAAGGTGGATGCGGTGCTGGAAGATGTGGCCCGCCACCGCAAAGAAGTGAAGGAGATTGAGAAACGCTGGCGTACCCGGAAACAGCGGCTGCTGTGGGACGCCGTGCTCACCCCTCCAGGAACTAAATAGTTGCCTGCGTCCCCTGTGCCACCAACGCCAGCGGCTGAAGGGAAACCGGAGACCAGCTATGAAGGAGCTGAACCCGACTCCACCGATGAAGCGGCGGGAGACGGGACCGGTATACCAGCCAGGCCAGGAGGCCACAGCGGAGCACAGTCCCCCGGTAGGGACACCGGAGGGGACCCAGCCGTCAGTGATGGAGATCGACTGGGAAGAGATGGAGCAGCGACAGCAGCAGGTTAGTGCGTCCCCAATTGAGCCACTACACAAGCCAACATCTTATGCTGCAACAGCGTCCCCAGAGGAGGACAGGCCTGCGGCCTAGAGGACCGGAGTGAACCGGCTCTGCAGGTAACCAGCGATGATATCCCTGCTGCAGATGATGACACCCTGCTGGAACCCCCGACACCCCCACCAGCCCAGTACACACCAGCCACACAGACCCCGATGGTGGAATCGATGATCCTGGTGTTAGGCACTGGGCCCGTGAATAGGAATGGTCCTGTGCTTGCACAGCCACCAGGTGTCGCCACTACTAAGTAAAGAAGAAAATCAGTAGGACCCAGACAGGGGTTTACTGCAACTGAACATGTACAAAGTTTGAAAAAGATGAAGATTTGCACTTTACTATTGATAAATGTTTACATAGTATCTATGCTTATTAAAAGTAGAATACCCGGCTGGGTAAAGAAGAGTTAAAGTATTAATGTGATTTCTCTTGATATGTGAAATGTGTTTAACCATGCAAAGGACTGCGTGGCTGTGGACTTTGCCAGCCCAAAAACTTTCATTGTAAATAGTTCGCACTTCGGTGCCCCATTTTGGTTTTACATAAAACCTAACTACCTCTGAAGAAAAACCCGTATGGTGTGGCCTAGAGTGAGGTCTGCAGCAATGAAGTCCTGCAGCCCACCCAGGACCCACGTGGGAGGTTTTTGGTGCAGGTCCTCCACAAGAATCTTGTCTTATACTGTGTATATTTATTGAAAAGTATTTTGATAATTTTCTACTGATTTATGTACAAATTGTAACGTTCAAGAGTCGTACCTCCCTTATGGGATGAGTTATTATGTTGATGTTATATGCAAAACAAAAATGTTTTTCTTTTTTATTTCAGCCCGGGAGTGCTGAGTTTAACTAGGGGGGGATGTGTGGCCCAGCTTCGCAAGGCACACGTCTTCTGGAAAATGCACAGGAAGGTAACTGTAAAGCTTGATATTCATTCACGCACACTTCTCAGCATTGCCACTAGAGGCATATCAGACTATTTAGTAGTGTGACGTAGCAATAGTGAGTCATTCAGTCAGCGGCCAGTCTTTCTAGTCAGTCAAGCCTAGGGTGGCTCAGGAGTGAGTCATCCCATCCAAGTTGAGATCAGCTTGAATTGATTCCAGTCAGACAGACGGAAGGAGAGAAGTCTGAATCCTGACAGAGCTTGTGTAGCTCATCTGATAAGAAAGTGGAGGCTAGTACGGGTGAAGTGAATCATCCTAGCCTAGTCAGAGCTACCCCTTAACCTGCTACTCAGAACAATCTGCCTGTGTTCCTGTGAAAGAAGGAAAGGAATTACAGCAGTTATACCAACGAGTCAACAGAGAACAGGTCAGTAAGCACTGAAGGAAAGCTGACCTTGGTACGATTGCTACACCGCGCTTATGTTAAGAGCGAGAGCAGGGCGAAGGGCGAGTGGAGAAGTAAGAGTGACAAAGGGACAAATCACCCTCACTCAGTTAACCGGACACCGGGGTCCGAAGCGTTGCTAGTGCTTCACGCCTAGTAATAAGAGAACCGGAGGCTTTCTGGACTACAAGTCGCAGAAGGTAGCCCTAAGCGCTGATACGTAACCGGAGTCAGGGAGAACAGGGACTTTGAGCAGGACCCTGCAAAAGTAAGGACTTAGTTCTCTCAACATCTGATAATCAGAGACATAGAAGGCTCCACCACAATGTTGGCCGGCGCAGTTGCTATTGAAAGAGTTGCACTTGACTTTATGCAAGTTGTACTCACACACATAAAGAGGATAAAGGAGGCCTCTAACCTGCTCAACAGTTTTCCTGAATGTGCATTCTCCAACCTAACCAGCTTCCCGGGACATACCTGCAACATCTACAAGTAAAGGGTATGCCACACTAAACAATATCGCTAACGGGATCGCTAAAAAACGTCACTATTTAGCGATCCCGTTAGCGATGTTGTTCAGTGCGGCAGCTTCCAGCGACGAGCTTCCTGCTGTGATCTCGCTCGTCGCTGGAATCGTTCCGGACCCTATTTTCTCGTCGGCGCTCCCGCTGGGTAAGTATATATCGCTAGTGTGGCACCTTTTCTTAGCGATTTAGCGGTACTTTTGTACCGCTAAAGTCGTTAAGAAGATCGCTAACGGCGATAGCGTCGTTACCTATATCGCTAAATGTGGCCGCATTTAGCGATATAGAAACAATCCCGCTAGCGATCGCATTAGTATGCGTCGTTATTGTGATCGCTAGCGGGATTGTTTAGTGTGGCAGTACCTTAAAGGTATGGAAAGAGATTGCATTGTGTGTGACTGAATTCTTATCTGCACCCTGCATTACCACCATAGACTTTGAGGGACCAGTTCCACCTGTGGGGAACCTAACACCTAGCTGCCATAACATCCCCTCAGAGATCTACCCTGCAGCGCTGGTCAATCAGATCAGAAACCACAGGTGGCGTCACAAACTATTCAAATCTACATATCCCCTGTAAATATCCCCCATTGCATGACCGCCAGGCCACGGACCGAGCTCTGCTGCCAGTGACAACTCCCATAGACTTCCATGGGCTCGCTCCGAGTACCCCATAGCCCTGGTATCCACACATGTGGTGCGTGTCACGAGCATCGTAGGTGCTTGTTTTTTTTTTTTTTAATTTCCCATTTTGAATGTGCCATTTTCATAGTCTATGTTCCCTCAGGAAAATTCTAGTGAAACTAGCAAATTGGCCAAATATTCCTCTAATAATCATGGGAGACTTCAATAGTATTTGTAACCCGTCTAGGGACAAGTTTCGTGGAGACGAAGACTCCCATCTCCTTGTTTGTCAGAGGTGGGCTTGGCTGACAGTCAGGGAGAGGTTTCCCCAACTCAAAAGGTTTACTCCTGCGTCTCACCGACCCATCACTCCCCTCCAGAACTGACCTACTGTTATGATCCCGGTATCACGGATATTGAATATTCCTCTACATCTTTATAGGACCACTCTCCTTTGTTGTTAAAGATGCAAGTGGACCCGATAAGGGCTAGATTTTCACAAGGTTGGAAGCCAAATCTGTTCTGGCTGAAAATGATAGATTGTATTAATGTTAGAGATTGGAGGAATCATTTGCCATTCATTTGGGTTCCGCGTTAATTATTGACGTATGGGATGCCATGATGGCCTTTCTGAGGGGGGTACTGATTAGAGAGAAATATTGCTATTAATAATTCACAACAGAAGGGTATAGACTTGGAAAATAAAGCCTGGGAAACGGAAGCATCATTCATTTTGAACAGCCGCCCTGAAAACTTAATACAATGGAAGGAGTCTCAAAAGCAACTAAAGTCTTTTCAAAATGGAGAAAGCCATAATCTTAGGTTTCTAAAACCTCAAACTATGAGGAGGGAGAGACCACTGGTCAGTTACTTGCAAAATGGTGCAGGCTCAAATAAAAAAAAAAAAAAAAAAAAAGCTCAAGCCAAGATTTTTTTTTTTTTTTTTTTTTTTAAATCTGCAAGCAGCACAGGTGGATCCCACGCAAAAAGCTATTCTATGCTGAAGCGCCACTAAGACTTCATAGTGTGGGGTTACATTTGGGCACTGTTAAAGAAAATGGGGTATGCCACGATATACAGTTCCAACTTCTAAAATATGAGTCAATGGAGATCTCAGAATCTAGAGCTATACAGGGGAACGAGACAGGGCTGCCCACTGACTTTTTGCCCTGGCAATTGAACCCTTAAGGGTATGCCACACTAAACAATATCGCTAACGAGATCGCTAAAAAACGTCACTATTTAGCGATCCCGTTAGCGATATTGTTCAGTGCGGCAGCTTCCAGCGACGAGCTTCCTGCTGTGATCTCGCTCGTCGCTGGAATCGCTCCGGACCCTATTTCATCGCTGGCGCTCCCGCTGGGTGAGTATCTAATCGCTGTGTGGCACCTTTTCTTAGCGATTTAGCGGTACTTTTGTACCGCTAAAGTCGTTAAGAAGATCGCTAACGGCGATAGCGTCGTTAACTATATCGCTAAATGTGGCCGCATTTAGCGATATAGAAACAATCCCGCTAGCGATCGCATTAGTATGCGTCGTTATCGTGATCGCTAGCGGGATTGTTTAGTGTGGCAGTACCTTTAGTCTGTAAAGTTATACAGCACCCGGGGCTAGAAGGATTGGAAAGAAGGGTCCCTCTCTATGAGGACAACCTTTCATGATTTGATAAGAGGGCCAATTCACTTTCAATTATAATGGAAATTATGAAGGCTTTTGGGTCTCCCTCAGGATTGACAATAAATTTGGTCAAAGTCTGCTTTACCACCTTTGAAGAGGATTGATACCCCTGGAACAGATATTTGAATTTTGAAACCATCTTTGAATTTAGGTTACAAAAGACTATCCCTTTGAATCTTTGTCTGGATCTAGTAATCAGTGGACAGAGTACTTGGGGGTAAATTGCCATTATCGGCTCTGAGGAAGACAAAAAAAAAAAAAAAAAGCTTGGCATAAGGCACATTCTAACAAGGTTTATGTACTACGGAGTTCACCTACTTGGATTCCAAAATACTTGTTTAGAAAGATGCACAATACTCCCAGGAATTTGGTTTGGAGGAGAGGAACAACTAGGATAAAGCTGGAAAAAGTAGCATTACCACACACCTGGTGATACTTTCTAACCTCACAGTTCCAGCATTTTCACAGCTGGGCTTTGGATGGGATCGAAGGTGCAGGAGTTCTAGCATTAAAATTTCTGGGCAGGAATGGAAATCTGACACATTCTACAGTCAGGCAAATTTAAGGTTAATTCTAGGAGTTTTCCCAACTCATAAAATGTGGTTGTTCTGTAAGGTGGTTGGGAATGGGAGAGTACACCAAATCTACTTTTATTTTTAATGACCCATACTTGAGGGAAATACAGTTTGGAAGATTTAAAAGGAAGGTATTAAGTCACTTGTAATTATATGTGGAAGGAAACTGCTGTTCATTTGAATATTTGAAAAATTCAGGATTACCCAATTTGAAAGTTTTTACACATTTACAACTGTGGCATGCTGTAAGAACACAGGAATCTCAGATTTGACCATTTCACTAAAAAGGGATATTCGATTCTGTGGTGATTGCTAAGCCTACCAAGTCTTATCGCTCTTATGTATAATTCTGTTATTAGAGATCCTGGGAGAATCAATGGCTACAATGAAACCTAAATGGGAGAGAGATGTGAGAATAATTACACAGTAGTGGGAAACTTTTTCCTGGTGACTCCAGGATATCAAATACCTCATAGAATATCAAAATTCTCACACAGAGTATAAAGAAACACCAAAATATTATCTAGGATGGGCCATAGGACAGATTGTCGTCCAAGACGCAGGGAAGATGGGACAGATTTAGTCCTGCACCCTCTTGGCTGGGCTGTGGGATGACTAGTCTCTGAGGTCTTTAACGATTCCTCTAGATCCCAAGGTGTGTGAGGCTATGTAGGGGAGATTAGAGGCTCACCCCCTGAACTGGCAATAGCAAATATTTTGTATCAAACCAGAAAGACTATAGCTAGGCATTGGCTGGTAAAAACTGCTGCCTAATAGAAGAGATGGTGAGCTGTTTGAATAAGAATACTAAACTTAAAAAAAAAAAAAAAATAGGAGGTTAAAAAGGGGGTGGGGGAATTTATGATTAAAGAGGCTTGCTGAATTAGTCAGTCTGCAGCCAAGATTCAAGTCCTTTTGGAGAAGTAAAAGTAAAAATAAAGTCCTGAACAGGTGAATTGGAGAAAAAAAAAAAAGGAGTATATCTATATCCTGAGTACAAGCAGAGGCACCTAATTTTGCCACAGAAAACTGGGTAAAAGCTTATTGACTCAAGCCTAAGCCGGGTATGCATTGTCCCCTCATCCCTGTCCTGCTCTATGTGGCTCCCCCTAGTCCCATCCTTCTATGTATGGTTCGGTTGCCCATCCTCCTCGTACTCCCCCGTCATACTCACCCTCCCCATCGCTGAACATCCCTGCGTCTCCATTGTCCCGGCTTCCTGCAGCTCTCCTGTGCTGAGCGGTCACATGGTACTGCTCATTAAGGTAATGAATATGCGCTCCATGCCTATGGGAGTGGAGACACGTGCATATTCATTACCTTTATGAGCGGTACCATGTGACTGCTCAGCACAGGAGAGCTGCAGGAAGCCGGGACAATGGAGACGCAGGGACTATTCAGCGATGGCACGGTGAGGGAGAGTATGATGTAACAGCCGCCGGCTTTTGCTGCTCCCCCTCCTCCCCACTGGCTTTCTGCATAATGACTCGTGTATAAGCCTAGGGCGGCATTTTCAGCACAAAAAAAAAAAAAAAAAGGGTGCTGAAATCTCGGCTTATACATGAGTATATATTTAAAAAAAACAAAAAAAAAAAAACAATAATTAGGGACAGCTATGCCCCCTTTGTAACCAAAAGGAGGACTTGCACCTTGTGAGATCCGAGTGGATAGTTTTCTGACTTAAGCATATGGGCTTGTCACACATTCATGAGCTCTGGGTAACCCACACCACTGATGTACACAGAATGGTGCAACTGTGCATGGGCAGAAAGATGCCAACCAGCTGTGTGGGCAGGGATTATGCAGAGCTCTGATAGATCTGCAGCAAATAAAATGGTAATATCAAAAGGATAGCAAGTTGCCCAGTATATGATAGATTGCTGTAATCAGGGTCTCTGCCCCTACAGTATATGCTCCAAGATGAGGTGGCAAAAACCTGGTGACAGATTCCCTTTAAGGATCATGATCTGAATCAGATCAATCACTCCATGCCCAAGAGAGAAGACCTGGCTTAAGCCGCGTCTCACATAGTGATACACCAGCGATCCCGACAACGATCAGGCAGCGATCAGCACAGCGACACTGCGGGTAACGTCGCTTAGTTACCTGCAGTGTACGTTGGATACCAGCGCCCTGATGCAGGGAGCTGGTAACCAAGGTACACGTCGGGTTTCCAGGCGCTGTGAGGTGCCTGGAACCCCGCTGTGTACCTTGGTTACCAGCTCCCTGCATCAGGGCGCTGGTATCCAAGGTACACAGCGGGTTTCCAGGCACAGCCCCGCGCCTGGAAACCTGCTGTGTACCTTGGTTACCAGCGGATCGCTGGTCTCCCGCCTGTCACATGCAGCGATGCGTGCTGGCCAGCGGGAGACCAGCGAGCAAAAAAATGTCCAGGACATTCAGCGATACCCAGCAGGGGGGCTGATCATCGCTGAATGTCACACACAGCGATATCGCAGGGGAGATCGCTGTTGCGTCACAAAAACTAGTGACTCAGCAGCGATCTCGCTAGCGAGATCGCTGTGTGAGACGGGGGCTTTAGTGTCTGCAAGAGGATTACAGGTTGTGTAAGAGTTAAACACTTCTGGATTATTGTGCTTTAACGGTAAAAGGGCCACGTCCGAGGTTAACATACCCTGAATACAGGAACATCCTGCCATCCCAAATGCTCTGTATCCTCTGCTGCACCCAACTTGAAATGCAACAGCAACCAAGCTATTGCATAAACGGAAATGTTTGCCAGGACTGTAAATGCATACCTGTGAAGTTACAATGAGGAAAATGGCGATGAAAAAACAAAAAGGCTCATCCGTGCACACACACTTTATAAATCTTTTACCATCTTATTTTAGGAGAAGTCTCATCTCAAATTACCCATTTTGTGATTACACAGCTTATCAGTAGTTTAGCACAAGAAATGAGGGATTGTTGCCTGACCAGGGTAAAAATGGAAATTCGGAATGTTCTGGAGGAACACTACAGGAACTGTGGCACTTTGTTAAAGCAATGCAGATATTACGCTTTATTTGTGGTCCTCCTTGAAATGCTGCAGCTATCAGTACAGTCTGGAGTTGTCTTAGGATAGAAAGTTCTTTAAGGGAATTTATCACCAGGTTTTTGCTACATCATCTGAAAGCAGCATAATGTAGTAAAAAAAAAAACAGTTCCAGCTTTGTATTATCACTTAGTGTACTAGTGCAATAGCTCAGATTTAGCATGTAACAGAGCCAAGAAAGCTAACCCTGCCCACACCAGACTCTAGATTATCTACTGACAGTGAGCAGCTAATGACAGGAATGGGTGGAGTCAGAATATTTATTATGTGCCAGCTAGTCACACTACTTACAATGAGTGTTATATCACTAGGACATCATCATTAAACAGCAGCACACAGCCAGATAAGAGACTCCTCACTAAATTCAGTGTTTTAACCCCTTCCTCATGTTGTCCTCAGATTACATAGCAAAAACCTGCTGACAGATTCCCTTTAAAAAGGAGTTTCACCAGAAGAGAACGTCTAATCCCTGTAGTTAAACACCCCCCCTCCCTCAATAAAAACCCCTAGGTCATGACTGAATGGATAAACCGGTGTTAGCAGTCAGTCAAGGTACATAAGGAATAACGGTAATATACATGTACCCTCAAGTATTGGACTGGTGTATATAGGTTCTGTACCATGAAAATTGCAGATCAAATAAGAATGTACATGTTGAACCAATGGCAAGACTAGCAAGTTATTTTACAGAGTTGAATACACAATTTTATTGAATTTAATCAAATTAAAATGTGACTATATCAATTAGCCAGTAGATGGCACCATATGAAGGAATAAGGGGAAGGTATAAACATAACTAGTATCACAGAGTTTAATATTCATCCAGTAGTAAGCCCTACGATTTCAAATAGGATTTTATATCAAATCTGAGTTCAAACATATCGGGGGGAGATTGAAACACCCCACAGAAAAAAAATGAAACTAATGGTCTTAACAATGCAGTGCCGAATCCCCAATGTGTGTTTGAACTCTGCTGCATTCTGGGGGAGAAGGAGGCACAATGCCGAAGTGTGAGGTGGGGGATTCTGTACGGCGTTACATTTCAGCGCCGTTCCTTCTCCCCCAGAAGGAGGGCACAGAGCTGAAAAGCACGTTGGGGATTTGGCACTGCATTACAACAGGCGTAAGATACACAATTTGTTTTATTTTGTCTCATTGCTGTTTTTTGCTCAATATGTACCGTATGTGGTAGTTAGATTTAGCATCAACTCCTATTGGAAATTGTAGGGCTTACTACTGGATGAATAATCCACTCTGGGATACTAATCTATAGGTTATACCTTTCCCTATTCATTTGTAATGTGGTGCCATCTACTGGTTAATTTATATATTATTTTAAATTGTGTTTTAAAAAAAAAAAAAATAAAAAAAAAATTTAATTTTATTTAGTTTTGTAAAATAACTTATTAATCTTGCCTCAGTGAAACAGCATAGTCATGCATGACCAATTAGCGCTGATAGGATGGGTTCAGATTGCCTCACAGCTTTTGCCATTAGTCAGGTTTGAAGAATCAGCGGCCATGAATTACCAGGTCACAGGGGCTGAAAATAACCCTGGACTGCTACAAGAAAAAAAAAAAAAAAAAAAAACACCCACTAGACATCCACCCTGGCCTTGCATGATCAAACTAATTCAGTGCCAGCATGTCCCACCCAGGTCTGTTTTTACAGGCTGGCCGGTGGCACAATAGACTAGCTTCCTTTGGTCAGGCAGTCAAGCAGTGCGCAGCACTAGGCAATTATCTTCACCCGATAAACAGATGTTCTGCTTGTTAATCGGCAACCTGTGTACATGGAAGGCTAGTTGTGAAATGAGTGTTTAACAGCTCTGTTCAAACCCTGTAAGCTGAATTTACACTGTCTTGGGCACAAGTTGGCACTTAGACCCCCCCCCCCCCCGCTGCCGGGTGGAAATTAGCTTTATTCCCTCTGTTAGCAGTCAGGTTCCAGTCATGGGGTGGCACCACTGACAATTCAGTCACTGGTGTGTATAGAAAACATTGGCTGTAACTGCACCCCCCTACCCCAATGCCGAGCCAGCCGTCAGTGCCGGGGACATGGTTACAGCTCTGTATACTCCGAGCAGTGACTGAACTTGCGCCACCCCGATGACCGAAACCCAAAAGCTGCTGGGAGGTAATAAAGTTACATTTTCTCACAAGCAGCGGAGGTTTAAGTGCAAGCGCCAGGCAGGTTCAGAACACCATTAACCCCCATATCTGCAGGTTAACAACATTTTGTTTTCCATGCGACAGGTTCCCTTTAAAGAGGACCTTTAATTATACAGTGAAATGCACACACTTTCAAAAATTGTCCAGGACTCCTTACTACTTCTTCAAATTTGTTAATTCCCCCGCTGCCCCAGTGGTGTCCACTTCTCCTACAAGTAAAATAAATGGAAACATACAACGAACTACAACAGTCTCAGGCTTCTGGAAGTTATATATTCTATTGATCCCAAATTGTGAGGCACAATTCTGATAATCAGTATATATATCTGGGGAGGGAACGCAGGACCAAGATTTCAAAGGATATCTTCAGGACTAGCGATAATGGATTGGTGGTTGGGGGGGAGGGGCAGAAAGGAGCTACAGACACTAGATGTGTACATCACCTATGGTATGGAGAGACCACCACAGTGCTGTACATTTCTTCAAAAGGGAGCCGAGCCGCAACATATAGAGAAAGATCTAAGTGGCAGGACGAAATCATGTTCCAACTGCATACACTCCACCCCTGGTGTCTAACAGCAGGCATCAGTGGGGGGTGCTGGGAGTCAGACATTGATGTCTAATTGCACTATTAAAAAGGAGGAACTGCTATGAATGAAATATCCTTTTTTTTTTTTTTTTTATTTATTTAAGAGGGGGTGGAGGAGTTAATATTTTTTAGCTTGTTGGTTAAAGAAAAACAATTCTTATGAAGGGAGTAAATAAAAAGCTGAACGCAAGACTAGACTTTTCTTTATGGTCTTAGAACCATCATTTCTTCACTTGTGAAGCTTCCAGAGACCCTCCACTCCTCCTCTCATTCCTGGTCTGAAGGGAGAGTCAGCCAAAATGTACGGATTTTCTAAACGCTGGCTTAAGATTAGAAGGACTTTTTCATATTGAGCTTGACACTATGCAAGTTGCTGAAGCATGGATTAAGACTTTGCTAATGTTGCCCTCCTTAATATAATATTTGGCACCTAATGAGTTAACACTCACTAGGACTTAACCTCTATTGTGGTTGATGAAGCAGACAAATGCCAAAACATGTTGCACAAAAATTGTGTGACATCCACAAGTTTTCTGAGGCAACCGTTCCATGAAATGGGCTCTACTTCTTTCCTCAGGGTGCACGCAATACAGTCATGGCTGAAAGTGTTGGCACCATTGAGATTGGAGAAATGCTTCATTTTCTGGAACAAAAAAAAAAAAAAATTGCAATTACAGGTTTATTTCCCTTGTGTGTATTGGAACTAGACAAAAAAAAAAAAGTTTTAGAGCCTCTCCAAAATGATGGGTAAACAACTTTGTTTCAAGCATTTGATGTTAATTCAAACTCACCTGTGGCAAGTAACAGTTGTGGGCAATATGAGAAACACACCTGAGACCAGATTAAAAAAGGGGAGAAGTTGACTTAATCTTTGCATTGTGTGTGCCTAAGCACGGAGAACTGAGGAAAAGAGAAATGTCTACTTGAGAACCAAAATTGTTGAACAATATCAATCTCAAAGATTTTTGGAGGTGGTTTTGTAATCTTATGTTCCTTTGGCCAAGGTGCAGAACATAATCGAGACGTTTACAACCCATGGCACTGTAGTGAGTCTCCCTAGACGGGACCGGAATAGAAAAATTGATGAAAGGTTGCAATGCAGAGTAGTCAGGATGGTGGATAAGCAGCCCCAATCAAGTCCCAAAGAAATTCAAGCTGTCCTGCAGGCTCAGGGTGCATCAGTGCCAGCATGAACTATCCAGCGACTAAAATGAAATGCTATGACAGGAGACCAAAAAGAAGTTCCTCACTGCTGCAGACATAAAACGAGCTAGACCGCAGTTTGCTAAAAATGTATGAGAGCAAGCCAAAAAAGTCTTCTGGGAAAGTGTCCTGTGGACAGATGAGACCAAGATAGAGCTTTTTGGTAAAGCACATCATTCCACTGTTTACTGAAAACTGAATGAGGCCTACAAAGAAAATACAATATGGTGGAGGTTCAAAGATATTTTGAGGTTGTTTTCATGGCTCTGGGTGCCTTGACTGTGCAAGGCATCATGAAATCTGAAGATTACCAAAGGATTTTTGGTCACAATGTAGAGGCCAGTGACAGGAAGCTGGGCTTGCGTCCTAGGTCATGAGTCTTCCAGCAGGACCATCACACCAAATATACTCTAATCCCTACAGTACCCCCGCTTTGATGTGGGCTCCGGCGGTGAGCCCGTATCAAAGCTGGGACACGTCAGCTGTTTTGAATGGCTGACATGTGCCCGCACTAGCCGAGGGCGGAATAGAGATCTGACAGCGGCATTTAACAAGCGCTTCTGGCCATCCGGCCGGAAAGGCTCTCACCGGTGACCCGCATCACGTGATTTTGGGTCACCGATGTGTCGACATGACAACCAGATGGTTGTTGATGCCAGATTGTTGCGAGCGCCACCCTGTGGTCGGTGCTCATAGCAATGCAGTAATTTTGCTACATAAAGGTGATTTGAGCATCGCCTCTATGTAGCAGAGCCGATCAAGCTATGGCAGCTTTTAGCCTCCCATGGAGGCTATTGAAGCATGCCAAAACTTAAAGAAAAATGGTTTTAAAAATATATAAAAAAGAAGGATTAACCTGATTGCTAAATGGCGTAGCGACAAAAAAAAGTCAAAATACCAGAATTATGTTTTTTTGGTCGCTGTGGCATTGCATTAAAATGCAATAATGGGCGATCAAAAGAATGTGTCTGCACAAAAGTGGTATCATTAAAAACAGCTCGGCCTACAAAAAAAAAAAAAAACCCTCACCCAACTCAAGATCAACAAAAATGGAGACGCTACAGGTCTCGGAAAATGGCGCAATTTTTTTTTTTTTTTTAACAAACTTTGGATTTTTTTCACCACTTAGATGAAGAAAAAAAAAAAAAAAAAGAACCTATACATGTTTGGTGTCTATGAACTCGTAATTACCTGGAGAATCATAATGACAGGTCAGTTTTAGCATTTAGTGAACCTAGCAAAAAAGCCAAACAAAAAACAAGTGTGGGGTTGCACTTTTTTTTTTTTGCAATTTCACCGCACTTGGAATTTTTTACCCGTTTTTGAGTACACGACATGCTAAAACCAATGGTGTTGTTCAAAAGTATAACTCGTCCCGCAAAAATAAGCCCTCACATGGTCACATGGCCATATTGACGGAAAAATAAAGAAAGTTATGGCTCTGGGAAGAAGAGCGAAAAAGCAAAACCGAAAAAAGCTCCGGTCATTAAGGGGTTAAGAAGCACCCAGAATGGATGGAAACAAAACGGAGTTCTGAATTGGCCACAAATGGGTCAGGATTAAATCTCATTGAACACCTGTGGAGAAATCTTAATTTCGGTTGGGAGAAGGCACCAAACAGGAGACCTGGAGCAGTAGTCTGGTCCAAAATTCCAGTTGGGAGGTGCAAGAAGCTAGTTTATGGTTAAAGGAAGCCATTCACTGCACCAATTTATTCCAAGAGGTGTGCAACCAAATATTAAGTTGGGGTTGCCAACAATTTTTGTGAATTAGTGCGAAATTATGTCCAGTTTTCCCCTTCTGTGTGTTGTTCCAATATATATACACACACGGAAACAAACATGTAATTGCAATAATTTTCTAGCACAATTGCAGAGTGCCAACACTGTATATATTTAGTTTTCCATCTTGCAATGTAGTTTGTCTTTTTTTGGTAAGGTAGAACGTACCGGAATGCTGTAAGCTCCACTTTGTCATGTTCATTGTGAGCCAGGTCTGGAATTAATGCGAGGTGAGAGATCTGTGTAGCCGCCCATCCAAACTGGAAGATGACAATAAAATGGGATGAAGTATATCAAGTCAACCCACTGCGGTGTATTTTCAGTACAGCCCAAACATGGGTTGAAGATGAAGGGAAATGAGATAAGAACACTCAATGTTCCTGCAAAGAAAAAAAAAAGCTTCAGTCAGGAAGAAAACAAATACATCAAAAGTAGTTTAAAATACAAAACCAAAAAACCATTGAAAGGTGCAGGCAACCTGGTCAGTATTAGGCTGGTTTCACATTAGCGTTTTTGTGCGCAGCGCATCCATGCGCACCTATGGTTAACATGGCGTACCATGGTCTTGCGTTTGCATGCATTTGTCTGCTTTTTCGTGGCATGCGTTTTCCAGGTGTGTGTCTAGACGCGCCAGATGCAACTTGTTGCATTTTTGGGTTCGTTGGAAGGCGTCAAAAAAACGCATGCATACGCTTGCGCACGGAAAGAGTCAAAAAAAGCATTACTGTCTATGGGAACGCATTGGTACGCAAGGACATGCGCATGGATATGTTTGATGCGCATGCTGACTTCAGACAGCGCATGTCCAGGAACTGATTACAGCACCTGGAAATATTGAACGCATGCGCATAAAAACGCAAACACTGCGTTTTTTGTCATGCGTACGCTGATGCGTTTGCATGAGTTTTTGCATGCGGATGCGCTGTGCACAAAGACGGAAATGTGAAACTAGCCTTAATAACCACATCATTTTTGCCTTGCATTGGTTTTCATATCCAAATGTGTATTCATATATTGGCGTGAACAGTTTTCTCAGCTAGTATGTTATAGAGAGGGCCTTGCTACTGTATGAATAATGTGAACACAATGGCCTTTTCGGGAAGTCAGTGGGCAGACTAGAGGAGGCAGAATTTACTATTGCAGACCTAATAAAAGTTACATTGCAGTGTGAGTCGCTACACGAGATCATTATTAGTAAGAAACCTACAGCTGTCAGTTCCTCATTCATGTTCTTACCCTGGTTGAAAACAAAGTTTATTAAAAAGTAAAAGGAAATAATGTAACCCAACATCAGGTTTGCCTTGTTTATTTCTGGCCATCATTCCAACTTTATGACTGCTTGCATGGCTCCCTTTCCATCCTGCTGTAAGGGTATGTGCCCAAACGCTCAGTAAACACTGCGGGTTTGACGCAGCGTACATCTGCAGCATCCAAATGTTACAGCAAAGTGGAGGGGATTTCAAGAAATCCCATCTCCACTGTGCGTTCAGAGATGCAGGCGGCAGACCTGTGTAACCAGACATGTGGCGCGTCTTTCTAGACCGCAGCATGTCTATTTACGATGCGTCCCCGCAGCATAAATTTACCATAGACCATCATCAGATGCGGTAAGACCGCATCTAAATTAGTCACATGAGTGATCACTGCATAGGTGCAGCTTACTACAAATGTGTACGAATTTAAATATCTTACCATGTGACAGCCGGAAGTTCGCATCCACTGCAGTTCTCGCAATTACTGAGCTGATCGCGAGAACTGCCATGCAAGCACTATCCATGGTCCCTTCCTAGGCTAAATATCAGCCCGCAGCTGTCTACATAGCCTTTTCTGGCTATTATAGGGGTACTCTATTTTTTTTTTTTTTGGGGGGGGGGGGGGGTTCCCCCTAATTTAATAGCCAGTAAAAGCTAAATTTACAGCTGTGGGATATTAATAGCCTGGGAAGAGCCATGGGTATTACCCCCTTCCCAGGCTTTAAATATCAGCCCCCCCCCCCCCCAGTGCTGGCTTTCCCTCTCTGGCGCAGAAAGTTGTGCGGGAGCCCACGCTGTTTTTTTTTTTTTTTTTTAAATTTAGAGAAAAAATAAATAAAAAAAAAAGTAAAGGACATTACATATTCCTCTCTGCTTTCAGGAACTTCCTGAGTGGCCAGTGTCACACTTGCGAGTGTGATGTGAGAAACTCACGTAAGTCTCTCACATCAACACATGGCATCAGGACCGGAATGTGCGGCTGCATGTATTCCTATGGAGCCGCATGCGCCAGTCCGAGTGCAGGGTGTTGATGCGAGAGACTTGCGAGAGTTTCACATCACTTGCAAGTGTGACACCGGCCTGTCATGTTCCGGATATGACACAAGATTCAACATATGTAAGTTAATACGCATGTGACTAAATAATTAGATGCGGTTTTACCGCATCTAATGATAGTCTATGGGAAATTTACGCTGAGGAGACTGAGCGTCTACGCATCGTAAATAGACATGCTGCGGTCAGGAAAGATGCGCCGCAGGTCCGTTTTTATGCGGGTCTGCTGCCTGAGTCTTTGAATGCATAGTGGACATGGGATTTCTTGATATCCCATCCACTATGCTGTAACATCTGGACGCTGCGGGTTGGATGCTGCGGATGTAAGCAGCGTCCAACCTGCAGCGTTTACCGACTGTATGCACATACCCTATCTGCAAACAGGAAACCACTTTTTTTTCCTTCCCAAAAGCCAACTTTCAATAAACTTTATTTCAAGTGACAAAAAAAAACAAACAAAAAAAAATGCATGTAATGAAAAAAAAAAAAAAGCATCAAAAACGCAGGTGATCTGCCAGTGACCTCAGATGCAGATTTCACCTGCGTCAAATCCTGAGCCAATCCTGACAGTTGAAACATACCCCAAGCGTGGAATCAAATTTTTTTCAAAAAATAAGTGCTCACCCACACGTGACAGGAGGGAGTAAAAGGGTGCTGTCATAGGTTCCGAAAAATTTGTTACCGGTAAGTAACAGACTATTGATCACCCATGACAGCACCACGAGTGAATTACATACAACGAAAAATATTCTAATGACTAACCACAGCCTGGAGCACCCTTCTACCACAGGCGAGATCAGCAGAACTCCTATCTAATCTACAATATAGAATGTAGGAGAGGACCAGGTAGCAGCCTTACAAATCTTTTCTATAGAGACATCCACCTTCTCCACCCAAGAAGTTGCCATGGATTGAGTGGAATGACCCTTTAACCCCTTAGTGACCGGATTCACTATGTGGTAATAACTCTGGTACACTTTAACAAATTACAAGTGATTGAGATTTTTTTGTGGAACATAATTTACTAGAATGGTAAATTTAGGTTGATTTTTATAAAAATATAAATCTATATATAAATTTAACAGAGCTGGGTAAAAGTTGCAATTTTCAAACTTTATCTAGATTAAAAGGGATAATCAGTCATAGTAAAAATAAACAACATTTCCCTCATATCTGCTTTACATCAATACCATTTGTAAAATGTTATTTTATTAGCATTTTAGGAGGTCTAAAAATGTAGTTGCAATTCTTCATTTTTTTCAAGGAAATTTACTTTTTTTTTGGGACCTAACCAGGTTTCAAGTGAATTTGGGGGTCCTATATATTGGAAAACCCACAAAGTGATACCATTTTAAAAACACCACCCCCTGACATCGATAATCCTACATTTATACGATCATCTCAGCACAGGAACATTTATTTATTTATTTTTTTTATAAAATATCCAATTGTAGAACTAATTTTTATTCCAAGATTTGATTAAAAAAACCCTTTAAAGTCTAAAGTGCTGTATGAAACATGCTACAAATAATGTGTTTGGTTCAGTTCTCTTAAGGGCCGTCTCACACAGCGATCTCTGCTACCGAGATCGCTGCTGAGTCACTAGTTTTGTGACGCAGCAGCGAGCTCACCAGCGATATCGCTGTGTGTGACATTCAGCGACGATCAGCCCCCCTGCTGGGTATCGCTGATCGTCGCTGAAATGTCGGACATTTTTTTGATAGCTGGTTCCCGCTGCCAGCACGCATCGCTGCGTGTGACAGGCGGGAGACCAGCGATCCGCTGGTAACCAAGGTACACAGCGGGTTTCCAGGCGCGGGGCTGTGCCTAGAAACCCGCTGTGTACCTTGGATACCAGCGCCCCGATGCAGGGGAGCTGGTAACCAAGGTACACAGCGGGTTTCCAGGCACCGCGCAGCGCTTGGAAACCCGACGATGTACCTTGGTTACCAGCGCCCTGCATCAGGGCGCTGGTATCCAATGTACACTGCGGGTAACTAAGCGATGTTACCCGCAGTGTCACTGTCCCAGATCGCTGCCTGAGCTGCCTGTTTGACAGCTCAGCAGCGATCATATAGCGATACTCCAGCGATCCTGACAAGTGCATATCGTTGTCGGGATCGCTGGTGTATCGCTATGTGAGACCCAGCCTTTAGACATTAGACATCATGGATAGGATTACATTTGAGGGTTTTCCCAAAGGCCTACTATAGGATTGAAGATGCCAGGAAAAGAACATTAGATAAACACTGTAGGGGGGAAACAACAGACCACAGGGCGTTACCTTCATAAGAGATTTAAAACCAGATAATCTGCTCACCTGAAAAGAACATTGTGGTAAGGTTGCAGTCACCAATTCAACAGTAGCCAGTTTTTCTTTACCAAAATCCTGTTGAATATTTAAGGGGGTTGGTTTTTGTTTTGCATTTTTAAATCCAAGTTTTATGGTCTTGACAATGGGGTCATGGCTCACATGATTCTGTGGATGCATGTCTTTAAATGGAACCTGTCAGCAGGATTGTGCTCAGTAACCTATAGACAGTGTCAGGTCGGCACCATAATACTGATTAAAATGATACATTGGCTGGGCAGAGGTGCTGGCAAGCCCCAGAAGGATTATGACCTGACCTTACGAGATGCCCAATTTAAAACAGATACTGGCACGCTCAGTGGTGACTGTCCAAGCTCAAAGAATCCACCACTCGGCATATTGTGGTGATAAACACCCCTCCCCCCCTCACTCCCAAATGTTCGATTTTCTGCATATGGTAAGGAAGTGGTTGCAGCCGGAGTCCTGCACTCCAACCTAGATAGAGTGGGTCGTAATGGACAGATTTATCCACTCCCTTACCAAACCCAGGGGAACCACCAAAATGCAGACGACCTGGTGGGCCTAGTAGAAAGGTACCAGGTGGTCGAGAGGGGTCCTTAAGGAAGCCAGGTGGTGCTGCATCCTCATACTAGGGTACCCAGAGGGAGCTCGAAGGTGGTGGGGGGGGCAGAAGGTAGTAGTTCCCACCCTAGGGGTTGCCAAAGGCTGCTAGTAAAGACTTGCTCTGCTGGAGGAATCACGGTCCTGGACATATAACTGCCCATTGTCCTATGATATAGGAAAGATGTATATCCTATGGACAGATGGACCTCAGCATGGGAAGGTGTTGTTCGTACTATATTTACCCTGCCTGCAGTGTGGAGCATCAGCCCGGTGAGGGGCCGCAGGCGTGTCCTATAACAATAAGTGGAGTACTGATGTCAGGACTCATGACTCAGAGTTTGGAGACCCTGGTAAAGGCCACACTCCCCCACCAAGTTGATCCCCCGAAAACAAGTGGGTGATTATTTTTTTCCGCGTTGCCAGGATGTACGTAGGTTGTCAAGCATGAGATTTTGACAACCGCATGTGCGGGTGAATCAAAAGCCATATCGAATTCCGTCGTGCAAAGAGAAGAATGTCGAGCCTGGGCTTCAGAGGAGTCATAGTGGCTGCTCTAGCCCCATTGCCCATTGTTCTTGTGCCGGATAGTGAGTGGCGTTTCAGTAATGACTACAGGAAGCCAAATAAGGTGTCCAAATTCGATGCATATCAGATGCCCCCGTGTCGATGAGCTCATTGAGGGAGGCTAGGGTTAGCCAGATATATCACCACCCAGGACCTAACGAAAGGGAACTGGCAAATTCTTATGTCCACAAGTGTCAAGAAGACTGCCTTCTCAACACCTGATGGGTGCTTTCAATGCACGAGGATGCCGTTTGGTCTGCAGGGAGCCCCAGCTACCTTCCACAGGGCCATGGACTAGATCCTAGCCTCTCACAAAAAGTAACCTGCCACTTATCTGGACGACATTGTTATCTTCAGCCCAGATTGGGGAAGTCACCTGCAGAAAGTCCAGGCGGTACTGAGGAATGCAGGGTTTATCATAAACCCAAAGTGCACCATGGGGAAAGAAGAGGTAAAATACTTGGGTTACAGAAAGGGGCAAAATAAAGCCACAAGTAAATAAGGTGGAGACAAAATTGGCTGCAACCAGTCTCCAAGAAAACCTGTTTGGGCATTTCTCGGAATTGTGAGATATAGGCAAATTATCCTGAATTTTACCATGATAGCCACCCCTCCACCCCAACTGATCTTAAGGGCACAAAGAGGTCGATGGCCAATTGGTCCTTTGAAGCAGAGATGGTGTTCCAAGAGTTGAAGCTCACCCTATGCAAACAGCCGGTATTGGTGGCACCCGACTTCACTAAGGAGTTTGTGGTCCAGATGGACGCCCCTGAGGTCGATTTGGGAACTGTGTTGTCTCAGGAAATAGATGGGGACGAAAATCCAGTTCTATAGGAAACTCTCCTGTGAAAAGGGCTTTGCGATCCTAGAGAATGAGTGCTTGGCCATCAAATGTTCAATGGACACACTGAGGTACTACCTTTTAGGCCAGAAGTTCAGGCTAGCATCAGATCAAGCTCCCCTGCGATGGATGAGGGAAAGGAAGGGGAAGAATGCCCAGGTAAGTAGAGTCCTGGAGGGCTAGAAACTGCCTAGTTTTCATGTGCAAATTGCCTCTTCAAACAAAGAGGACTTGTACTCTATAGCGCCACCTATTGGAAGTAGCGATCCTACAAGTCACAATCAACCCTTTAACGAGTCTTGTAATATGACTTAGGATAAAAGCCAAATCAGAATCTCCATTTGCAGACACGGTGTTTCGGACTGTTGGTCCTCGTCAGTGCAAAGTAGGAGAGATCTCATTTGGCTAGATGAGAGGCTCTGGACATGTGGAACACAAGCCCATGAAACTACATGGCAACACAGATGCCCTGCCCAGACTTCCCTGTTTAGTCAGTCAAGGTGCCAAGACAGTCTACCTTTGTGTGCAGCCGAGTGAGCCAATCTACCACAAATAAATATATATCTAACTATGACATGTAAACAGGCCTATAGTATATAATGGGTATTTGTTTTATCTATGAAAACCCATGGATAGGGCACGTATGTGCAACATGGACATCTGAATGGAGGTTTCAGCTACACAGCGTTCGTTCCATAAATTTTACACTATTTCTGTAATTTTAACACCCACACAGGTTAATTGTACAACTCACTTGGCTACTTCTGGAGTCCTGACCAATTGTAGCTGGTGCATACAGTTATTGGAATACATACAGGTTACATGTAATCAGAAAATGATGTTTTAGGGTGCCAGCTATCTGGAGTTGCTGCGGGTTTGACGCTGCGTACTTATGCCGTGTCCAACCACAGCGGCCAGATGTTACAGCATAGTGGATGGGATTTCTAGAAATCCCATGCCCAATATGCATCCACAGAAACGGACATGTGGCGAGTCTCTCCAGACCGCAGCATGTCAATTTATCTATGAAATAGGGAGTGGTAAGCCTAGTGGCCATATTAAAGAATACAGGATTTAATCAATAGGTCATTTTTCTGATCACACATTCCCTGCCCAAATCTAGTGCCAAGTTTTCTTTAACAGGAATATGAAAGCAGAAGCTCCATTTTTATATTACAAGACTTTTTCAATGTAATTGGGACATGGAAAGGGGAGTGTTAAAAAAAAAAAAAAAAAAAAAAACAACCCTCACTAGAATGCAAGACCAGCAAAAATACACTCCAGTTAGATATTTAGCACAAAAGTTCTAGACAAAGGTCAGTCCTGTCCGAGGGGGTTTATTCTACATGATGAGGATGTCGGCGTTTCTGGGACTCGAATGCAGCAAGTGAGCGCCGAAATAACGCAGTATGGGCAATTCTACATGGCATTCATAGCCTGGCGACCTCGGATAAGGCTGCTAACTAGAGAATATCTCGCTTCATTGGTGAGAGTATTACAGAAGATATATAGATGACAACTGCTGCTGAGTGTTCAGAGCATTGCATGAAGAGGAAAGCTGAACGGTCAAGCAATCATTACTAATAGTAATTTTTGAAGATCTTTGCAAAATGTATAGCAATTTACTATACATTTTGCAAAACTGTTCTACCTTGTTTTGGCCTATAACTGCCACCCAAGAGACTTTGTCCAAGACACTTACATTTATGTCCAATCTTTGGATAGGTCACTAATACACACTGCAGGGGTCCCACAACCAGCACCCCCACCCATCAGCAGTTATCAGGTCCCGCAGTGGCCAAGTGTACAGCATCAGAACACCATATATTTTGTTCAGCTCCTTTTAACATTAATTGTATCTTAGCTGCAGTACCCAGGAACGGCCACTAGTGTACCGAGCCATGATGTCCTGCTCAGCGCATTGTGCACAACTACAAACAGCGGGACCTGATAAGAGCTTACCATGGAGGGGGAGGGGCCGCGGGTGCTAAACTACTTATTTTATATGTTGAGAACCTATCCATTAGGCAACCAGTCCTGGACACCCTTTAAAAAAATTCCATTGTCGTTTGTTTTTTTTATACTTAGGCCTCAAAATGATGTATATTTGGTCAGTGAGCAACAGACTGCAAACAGATCACAAGTGTTTTTTTGTCATAGCCTCCCCCCCACCACAATAAAAAAGGGGAAGAGGTTGCAGCTTGCAACTAGTCTGATCCTTTTTAGAGATCAGTAGTGCATATAATAGCAGACATCCTCTGTAACAGTTCACAATGTGGAGGAGCACCTGAAGCCAGAAACCTCCACAATTTCTAACTCTAGAGCTCTGTTCACACATTAATTCCCACCACATATGAAAATGTGGATTTGTCCCCCTCCAGCATGTTCTCCTTTACATCCATTTTTCCCCCTCAGTTATTAAGAGCTTTTTTTTTCCCCACAGTTACACCACTTTAATGGATCCCCAAAGACATGCAGCCGCACACTCTGTGCGAATTTCTCGCAAGTGTGACCCCGGCCTTAAAGTGACAGTTAGTCCCTTAACTTATTGGGTCCCATGGAAATCAGATTCCATATGAAAAGTCTACCCCCCCCCTTCCCTGAAAAAAAAAAAAAAAAAAACACCACAAAGTAGACACCACCCATGCTCTTAACCTGCAGGTTAATAGCGTTCTGAACCTGCCCAGTGGAGGCACCTAGACCCACGCTGTCGGGAGGAAATTAACTTTCCAGTTCACCACCTGACTGCACCATGGAGGACGTCCTTCTTACCCTCAGTGGGACAGGAACAACGAGCGGTTTAAAAGACCCTCCCCTTAGTGTGTTTCCTGTCCCACTGATAGGAATGATGAGCAAGCCCCGACTGCTATGCAGATGGTGCGGATCGGGGGGGCCCAGCCTCTCCCTTCCCACCTCGACAGATCTGCCGCTGATACCTTCTAAAAACGGGGTCCCTAAAAGCCAGGGTAATTGCCTTCAAATGCTCTGGTACTGACCCCAGGCCTCTATTAAAGGGATCATTGGTATGGAAGTCAGGGCAAATCCACTCAGCGCTCTGGTTCTGAACCCAGGCCTCTCAAAGGGATCCCCGTATGGAAGGGAGGGCAAATCCATCCAGCGCTGTGGTTCTGACCCCAGGCACCTCTTAAAGGGATCTCTGGTATGGAAGTCAGGGCAAATCCCTCAGGGCTCTGATTCTCACCCAAGGCTTCTATTAAAGGGATCATTGGTATGGAAGTCAGGGCAAATACACTCAGCGCTCTGGTTCTAATGCCAGGCCTCTTTTAAAGGGATCCCCGGTATGGAAGTTAGGGCCATTCCACTCAGCGCTCTGGTTCTGACCCCAGGCTGACGGGATGATGTGGGATATTAAGGGCAGTAGTCCAGTGGCTCTGGCTGACGTGGGATATTAGGGGTAGTTGTCCGGTGGCTCTGGCTGACGTGGGATATTAGGGGAGTAGTCCGGTGGCTCTGGCTGACGGGATGATGTGGGATATTAGGGGGGAGTAGTCTGGTAGCTCTGGCTGACGGATGATGTGGGATATTAGGAGTAGTAGTCTGGCGGCTGTTATGGGATGATGTGGGATATTAGTAATCCGGTGGCTCTGGCTGACGGGATTATGTGGGACATTATAGTGAATGTGGCTATGCAGAGTGGGCGGGGTTCTACACAGGATAGATATATTATAATTTGTTGTAACTAACTGTAGTTAGTTACTATGCCCGCGCAGCACCGGGCTCTTCAGCTAGTTGTTAATAAATTTGTTTCCAGATGTGGTACTTTGGAAAATCACTAAGGGGGCGGTAAGGGGAGGGTCCTTTTAACCGCTCGTTTTTCCTGTCCCACTGAGGGTAAGAAGGACGT
>JARQOD010000001.1:326627675-326672876 GCA_033576555.1 Oophaga sylvatica | reverse complement strand
TTTAGCGGTACAAAAGTACCGCTAAATCGCTAAGAAAAGGTGCCACACTAGCGATATATACTTACCCAGCGGGAGCGCCGACGAGAAAATAGGGTCCGGAACGATTTCAGCGACGAGCGAGATCACAGCAGGAAGCTCGTCACTGGCAGATGCCGCACTGAACAACATCGCTAACGGGATCGCTAAATAGTGACGTTTTTTAGCGATCCCGTTAGCGATATTGTTCAGTGTGGCATACCCTTTACTCAGTGACACATTAATTTGCTTACAACTTAGAGGATTATATTAGTCCTCTCTGACTTTCAAGGTTATTTAACCTCTATAAATAAAGGTCAACAACAAGAGTCTAATATTCTATACGCTCCATATAGGAGTTACATGCTACATAGCAGATTCTAATGTAACGTTTCTTAACTGAGACATCACCGCCTTCTATCTTCTCACCAATGTCGCTGAGTATGGATAAATTTGTGGGCAAACAAACTAAAGGAGGCCGTGCCTCTTCTCGAAACCAACAAGGCTCATCCTCGCCTAAATCTACCTTTGATACCAGTAGCGAGACTTCTCATTCAATAGCGGATGCCATCATGGAACGCCTTATGCCCGAAATAGACTCTAGATTTTCCACTCTTCAAACCTCAATAGACTCTATAATATCACAAGTTAATAGTCAGGGCACTCGCCTGGATGAGGCTGAACAACGTATCAATGATCTGGAGGATGTTACCAGGGAAATGGCAGAACGTCTAGAGGGAAAAGAGAAAGTCGTCACAGAGCTTCAATCCAAAGTGGACGACTTAGAAAACCGATCTAGACGCAATAACTTAAAACTGATAGGACTACCTGAGTCCATACATCCCTCTGAATTGCTAAAACTAACATCTGAGTGGCTGCCAGGAGCCTTGGACATTCAACTAACATCCGGTTCAATGGCGGTTGAGAGAGCACACAGATTAGGCCCGCAGAGAGGAAAAGATAATGACAGACCCAGACCGGTGATATTCAAGGTCCTTGACTTTCAAGACAAAATTCGTCTACTCACTGCTTACAGGAAGAAAGCGCACCTATCCTACGAAGGGCACAAAGTTCTGTTGTTTCAGGACTATTTGGCCATGGTGACGACCAGACGCAGGGCCTTCAACCCGGTGTGTAAGTTGCTTGCTGATAAAAACATCAGGTTCGGCCTGCAATATCCTGCGACACTACGCTTTAAACCTTTCTGGGAAAAACTGGGCTTTCGATGACCCGGTGAAGGCTCTGGAGGTTGTCCGGGATACTCCCCAGCCACCATGAGCAAGATCCAGAGTGGCTTACTCAGTGACAATACCATGAATCACAAAAGGTGATGTCAACTGACATCTGTTTGTTATGTTGTTGTTTTTTGCTGTATTTTTACTTCTGAATCTAACGTTAGGATGCGGGTTTTAAGGGAAATGTTGAATATGGCACACAATTACAAATTTTGTGGGAGGGGGAGGATTTTTGGGGAGAGGGTCTCTGCATTCAACTTCAGGTAATCAATAATCCAGGGATTCTAATGCCTACTCGCTGGGATGGGCAGGGATCCCATTATTATGTAACGGTTACATCTAATCGCATTTCCCGCACTGGAGTGGGTTAATGGTAGAAATCAATAGGCAAAAAATGTCCGCTGTGACATCTCTCCTTTGGTGTTCCTGGAATGTCAATGGCCTAAATTCCCCGGTCAAGAGGAAAAAATTTTAAATTATCTGCATCGAGAAAATTTTCATATTGTACTTTTGCAGGAGACACACTGGGTGAAGGGCAACCATCCGGTGTTTTCTAGCAAAAAATTTATGTTATGTGCAGAAGCTTCTTTTACTAAAAACCAGAGGGGTGTCGCTATTATGATAAACAGGAATATTGACCATGAGATAGTGGATGTGTTAGAAGATCCTTCAGGGAGGTTTGTCTGCGTTAAGCTGGTTATAGAGGGGACGACCTACAGTGTAATTAATATTTATGCGCCAAATTCGTCAGATCCTGTCTTTCGGGCTAATGTGCTAAAACAAATCGCTGGTTGGGAAACCTCCCATATGATTGTGGGTGGCGATTTTAATGAGGTACATGACATTGAGATGGATAGATCTAATTCTCAATCTCCTCATATATCTACGCAAGGGAGACTAAAGGGTATGCCACACTAAACGAGATCGCTAACGAGATCGTTAAAATACGTCACTATTTAGCGATCTCGTTAGTGACGTCGTTGTGTGTGGCATGTAGCAACGACGTGGCCCCTGCTGTGATCTCGTTGATCATTCAATAGGGTTATGGACCGTATTTTGATCGTTGGCGTCCCGCTGGTGAGCCTGAATCGCGGTGTTTGGCACCTTTTGTGAACGATGTGCGACCTCGTTGACGACGCATTAGTCAGCGGTGCAGGCGGGACTTTGTTTTCTTTCGTTAACGCCCTTCAGCTCCGATTGGTGACCACAACATCACCTCAGCTATAATAACTGCGCCCCCATCCATTGTTTCCAGAGCACTTTGTGGATGACTACAACGGTGCTTTGTGCGTTGTTGCGAGGATAGTATCGTGTGTCGGAGTTTTGCGATCCTGTTTGTGGCGCAGTGGTGGGTTTTGCGATCCTGTCTGAGTCGCTAGAGCACCATCTTCCCCATTATGACGCGGTCATCCAATCACAAAGCGGGAGAGCTGTGATAAATATTTATGAGATAAATAGTGACCACCAATCTGTGATGAGGGGCGTGCAAAAGGTTGCGCTCAGTCACGCCTATCGAGGTCGTGATCTTTCACAGTACATGCAGTGTGGTACGTCCCAACGACCGCCAAAGTCGTTGAAGAGATCGCTAACCGCTGATGCGTCGTTAATGAAATCGTCCAGTTTGGCCGCTACTAGCGACCTTAAAACGATCACACCAACGATAGCGTCGTTATCGTGATCGTTAGCGGGATCATTTAGTGTGGCAGTACCTTAATACAATCATTTTTAGATCACCTGGGATTGTTGGATGTTTGGAGAGTGCAACACCCTGTTGAGAGAGATTACTCTCACTATTCACATGTTCATAATTCCCATGCTAGAATTGACTACTGGTTGTTGGGCCCCTCACTCATGCCAAGAATCACACATACCAAAATTCTGGACATGCACATCTCAGATCATGCACCGATAATGTTCAGCCTAAAACTAACTAACCCAATCTATTTTCATAGGAAATGGAGATTCCCGTCATATTTATATCACTCAGATGATTTAAAAAAATTCATACAATTCTCATGGGACACGTACAAATCTGATAACCAAATACATTGTGAAACACCAATTCTTTTCTGGGATACCTCTAAAGCAGTGTTGAGAGGGCAAATAATCGCTTATATATGTCATAAAAAAAACAGTTGCAGGAGCGGACCCTGGCGGCGCAGAGGGCTTTAACTTTAGCATATAAAAATTTTAAACTTAATAATTCACCCCTCACGAAAAAAACAATATATCGAGGCAAAGGAATCGGCGGATGCACTAGCTCATGAATGGGCCACTTATAGTATTGATCTTCAAAAGCACAAATTTTTTAAATGGGGCAACAAACCTGGCAAATTACTTGCATCTCTTACTAGACCATATAGAAAGGCCACAAGGATTCACAAAATTCGGACCAAAGGGGGCAGAGTGTAGAGGAATTTATCATTTTTTGGCTCCCTGTACAAAGTAGAGAAGAGAGAGGGGGACGATATTCTAAACTTTATGCAAACGGAGGTGGCACCTTTACTAACAGAGGAACACAGGAAAATCCTTAATGCTCCTATATCCCCTTCAGAAGTCATCCAAACTATCAGCTCCTTGAAGCTCTCTAAATCTCCTGGCCCTGATGGGTATAGCAATGAATTTTACAAACTATTAGGAGGAAGTATAGGGACACATCTTTGTGAAGTCTTTAATCAGTTGGTTCAATCGGGCAGCTCCCGGACCGTTTCAATGAAGCAGACATAATAGTGCTCCCCAAACCGGGCAAAGATCCTTTACTAGTGGAAGGATATAGACCAATCTCGCTTTTAAACTCCGACTTTACAATTTTCACTAAAATACTAGCAAATAGAGTGCAAAAAATAATCCCCAACCTGATGTTGCCTCAACAAATTGGGTTTGTCCACGGTAAATCCATAACATACAACATACGGACGGCTTTGGGAGCTATCTCTTACGGAAAATCTCATGGCTGTTTAGAGTCTATTGTGGTCAGCCTGGATGCCGACAAAGCGTTTGATAGGGTTGCATGGGATTATCTCCTAGACATCCTGGAGTTTAGAAACTTTGGTCCATGGTTCTGTGAGGCGATAAAGTTGTTATATAAAAACCCGGTGTCCAGGCTGGCCATAAATGGTATACTCTCTTCCACATTTGAAATCCAGAGAGGAACGCGTCAGGGCTGCCCCTTATCGCCCTTACTTTTTAACCTTGCTTTAGATCCTTTACTTAGAACTCTCCAAAACTCTTCAACATACAGGGGCATAGAGGTAGGCTCCACCTCACTTAAAATTGCGGCATTTGCCGACGATATACTCCTATTCATCTCCAATCCCAATGCGGCAATACCAGTTATCATGGAGGCCCTAAATCATTTTGGCAAATACTCAGGCTTTAAAATAAATTATAATAAATCAGAGGCCCTGGCTCTGTTTGAGCAAGGGTAATTAAATAACTCAACACTTCCTTTCTAAAGGTACTGCCACACTAAACAATCCCGCTAGCGATCACGATAACGACGCATACTAATGCGATCGCTAGCGGGATTGTTTCTATATCGCTAAGTGCGGCCACATTTAGCGATATAGTTAACGACGCTATCGCCGTTAGCGATCTTCTTAACGACTTTAGCGGTACAAAAGTACCGCTAAATCGCTAAGAAAAGGTGCCACACTAGCGATATATACTTACCCAGCGGGAGCGCCGACGAGAAAATAGGGTCCGGAACGATTCCAGCGACGAGCGAGATCACAGCAGGAAGCTCGTCGCTGGCAGATGCCGCACTGAACAACATCGCTAACGGGATCGCTAAATAGTGACGTTTTTTAGCGATCCCGTTAGCGATATTGTTCAGTGTGGCATACCCTTAATGGAGCACATCATCTATCAAATATTTGGGTGTCCACCTCCTGGCAGATTTGGCGTCCTTATACCACATTAATATTAGACCCCTAATTACGTCCATATTTAACCTTCTAAACTCCTGGAAACACTTTACTTTGTCTTTTTCCGGACGATGTCATTTAATTAAGATGATAATATTTCCAAAACTATTGTATATTTTCACTGCTTTTAGGAATTTTATTTGGGGAGACAAAAAGCGTACACGCATAGGTCTAATCAAACTACAAGCCCCAAAGGAGGAGGGTGGCATCAATTTCCCAGACATTGCAAAGTACAATCTAGCAGCAAATCTCAGATACACCATTGATTGGTTAAGAGGTAGATCACATTTCGCAAATGTACTTTTAGACCAACAATTAAGTCCCCATGTCTCCTTACCAGCATTACTACATATGGCCAATGATGACCTTATTGCAGACTTAAGAAACCACCCCACCATATGGCAAACTATACAGACGTGGAGGAAATGCCGGAGACTTTGTCATTTGAGAAGCGATGTCTCTCCTTTTGTGCCCTTTCTGGGTAACCCGGGCTTTATGGGAGGTAAACCACCCTTATCTTACATTGAGCTGGCTGGGCAGGGTTGCATCTTGGCAGCTGACCTATTAGATGATAGATTCTCCATGCTTTCATTTGACATAGCAGCACAACGTTTCCCAACATTTGTAAACAAGCCCTTCCTTTTCCTTCAAGCAAGGAGCTTAACTTTGAAAGGCATAGCTGCTGGGGGGTGGAGAAAGAGGGAGGAACGCTTTGGATGGCTTCCTTAGGACCGCCAGGGTACAGATAGCCTCGACAAGCAGTATTTACACACTGTTGCGTAAGCAATGGTCATGGGAGGGCAAAAAGACAGGTCCAGCACGATGGGTTAATGATATACAGAACATCACAGTCGGGGAAATCTTAGATGCCACTTTGATGCAACGGAAGGTGATCCCCTCCAGTAGTTATGCAGACATGTCTCTATTACTTCTCCATAGAGCTTATATTACCCCACACATTAAGTCTAGGATGTCTCCAGGGGGCACATTCACATGTTCCAAATGCGGGACAGGAAACACAGACATATTTCATCACATGTGGGGATGCCCTAAAGTGCAAAAATTATGGCAGTCTATCCATGCCGAATTGCAGAATCTTGGTGGGATATTGTTTCCTTTGACACCGCAATGGGCAATATTTAATATTCTAGACAGCTCTCAACACAAATTCCCCAAACATCTTAAGGCCATGTTGATAATATGGGCCTCAGCTGCCAGGAAAAGTATCTTGCAGCACTGGCTAAATCCATTACCACCACCCAAATCTCTCATATACTCCAAAATAATGTATATTTTTCGAATGGACTGGCTAGATACCCTGACAAATAAAGAGAAATTGACTGGGAAGTTTTTAAGCACATAGTCATTGTTCATCCCATCACTGTCTCAAGACACCAGGGACAAACTAAGGACACATTTTGAAAACACCCAGTGGTATCTTCTTCAGAAAATTAGCGGACATAATCCTATTCCTTGAGCTTGTTGATTGTTAATCAAATGCAGAGTCGTTTAAGGGTTTATATGTTGGGGGGGATGGGAGGGTTAAGGGAGGAGGGAGTACATTTATGAGTATTATGCCTGTCAAATAAGCGTCGAATAAGCTTGATACCTTCAAACCTGTATGACTTACTTTTTGGTAATGCTCTTTAAATCAATATTGTGAGTTTTACGCCTGTCAAATAAGCTTCTTACTTCAAGACTTGTATGATTTTCTTTTATTGTAATACTCTTTAAATCAATAAAACATGTTGAAAAAAAAAAGAAAAAAGCAGCTAACAGTCTATTCAGTAGGACTATCAGCTGTGTATCCACCAGACTTCTGCACAACACAACTGATGGTCCCAACCCCATTTATAAGGCCAGAAATCCCACTTATTAAACCTGACAGGGCACACCTGTGAAGTGAAAACCATTTCCAGTGACTACTTCTTGAAGCTCATCAAGAGAATGCCAAGAGTGTGCAAAGCAGTCATCAAAGCAAAAGGTGGCTACTTTGAAGAACCTAGAATATAAGACATAATTTCAGTTGTTACACACTTTTTTGTTAAGTATATAATTCAATATGTGTTAATTCATAGTTTTGATGCCTTCATGTGGATTTACAATTGTTTATAGTTATGAAAATACAGAAAAATCTTTAAATGAGAAGGTGTGTCCAAACTTTTGGTCTGTACTGTATACACTGCTCAAAAAAATAAAGGGAACACTCAAATAACACATCCTAGATCTAAATGAATGAAATATTCTCATTGAATACTTTGTTCTGTAGAAAGTTGAATGTGCTGTCAACATAATCACACAAAAATCATCGATTGAAATCAAATTTTTGAACCAATGGAGGCCTGGATTTGGAGAGACCACTGCCGAGGTCATAACGACAGACCACTCATCCTCCAGTCACTCCGAATTAGATTATGAGCATGTGATATCAGAATAAGAAAGAGTCAGACAATCAGGCTGGTTCATTCTTAGAGCATGCTCTTAAAATGGTGCTAACAGGCGACCATCTCAGCAAGTTCTGAGCTTTATTTTCACATACATAGAATTACATACACAGGATATCAGGGTGGAGAAAAGGGTGGACGAGAGCAGGGAGGTAAGCTATAGATGTCCATATATGTACATGTCCAGCATTTGGCCATCTCTAATTGGTCCTTAGATCTTCTTCTAAGTCCTCCTTTCATCGTGTCATCCTTAAGTTTCATTTCCTAAGAATCGATTCTGGTTTTCTTGTATATCACGTGGTCTCTCAGTTCCCCAAAGGTGGGGGCATTTTAGTGGATCCAGTTCAAGTTATTAGATAGTTAATGTAGTACAGTGGTAGGACACAAGGTGGAGACAGACACCAGTGCATTTCTCGGAGACAGACACTGGCTGATACTGACATCTTAGAATAAATTTCAATCGGAATAATACTCATTTAAGGGAAACTTCATGTTTATCTTGACATATCAAAATAACAAGACACATAAACATATAAATATAAAAATATAGAAATAGAAAATTATATTTTACCTTGACAATCCCCCCTAAACACTAAGTTTTCCCTTAATATATGCGGCCTTCGAGACTGTCCATGTGTGGGGACAGGGGTAATGGATTTCTTCGCTTGGTCATTTTAGAAGCTGGCCCCTTATGGACCGCCCCCAAACAACCAAGTCCCTACCAAACCTGCACATGGAGTTCTCCCACTATCCCTAAACTAAATCTCTCATTTCCATCTGTATTTTGTCATAGGGGGTTTTATCAGGTTTATCCTGCGGGGTATATTTCTCCATATCACCCTTATCAGTGTCATCATATAGCAGGGACACAACTTCCTGATGAAGGAAAGTACCTGAGGAGGCGGTTGCATTGGTCACAGCTTTCCTGTACAAGGGTATCACACAACATAGAATTATCAATCCTAGCACCAAAAGCCCTGCTACCACTAAGCAGGCTTGTTGAAGAAATCCTTTAAGACCTCTCAGCCATCCTGGAAAGAAAGAGGTATCTACTCCTGCATTGGCCTTTACTTCCTGAGCTAGATTTTTAATCTTTGTAAGGGCCACTATAGTTTTACCATTGACTCCAGAATTCTGAGGAATATAAGTACAACATTCTTCCCCTATCATCCCACAGACCCCATCTTTTTCAGCTAGAATCATGTCAATGGCCAGTCTATTTTGAAGAGTCATTCTTATGTTGGGGCCCAATTCCTCAACTATACCCTGGAAAGCATCTTGACTAAAATTGATAAATCTTTGCTCAGTGTAGTATATATAATTTATCCAATTTACATTGTAATTGATCTGCACAGTTGGGATGAGAGAACGGAAACCCGCCAGGATCTGATTCTGAGCTTTGTATTCGTCTGGGACCCCCCTAGGAACACCTATGGGATCCATATAAACTTTGGGATCCTCAGCATAACCGGTGTGCTGCTGACCCAGACTCCTTCTCTTTCTGAATATCAGTGGAGCTATATTCTCAGATCCAGACTCTTTCTCACGTGTCTTTTAATGACTACCCAGTCTCCAGGCTGCAGGCTCCCAGGATCCAGGTTCGGATCTGGAAGAGAACTGAAAACATTATCATGTACTTTCTTGAGTCTTTTATGCAAATCCCTTACATATGAGCTTAATACATGGTTACTCATTTCCAGTGCTTGGGAAAAGAAACATCCTAAACTAGGCACTTTGCCAAATAGTACTTCATATGGAGAAAGTCCAGTTCTCCTATTTGGAGTGCACCTTACTGAGTATAGGGCTAATGATAAACATTCAGGCCAAGATTTCCCTGTTTCAGCCATGGCCTTTTAGATTTTTAACTTCAATGTCCCATTTAGTCCTTCTACTTTTCCACTGCTTTGTGGATGATATGGGGTGTGGAAAGCTTGTTAAATTCCCTGAGCTGTCAAGACTTCATTCATTATTTCACCTGTGAAATGTGTACCTCTGTCACTTTCGATCACCTCTGGTACTCCATACCTGCACACCACCTCCACAAGCAGCTTCTTTGCGGTTGCCACAGCCGTAGCCTTGGCAATCGGGAAAGCCTCCGGCCAACCTGAGAATAAATCAAAACACACCAACACTCCCATGACCCTGATTTTGGCAGCCGAATATAATCAATCTGCAGTCTCTGGAAAGAATAGAAGGGCCGAGGGGCGTGTTTGGGTGGTATCTTGACTACCCTTCTCTGATTATGTGTAGCACATACTATGCATCCCTGGATCAAGCCTTCTATACAGGTGGGAAAGCCTGGTGCCTCCCAATGCTTCTGCATCACGCCATTACAGCAGTTTTGGACTGGTGGGTTGACCCATGTAATATCTGGGCGACCGCAGGGTACAACGCCCTTGGAAGGCATCGACGCATCCCTCTTCCCCATACCCCATTTGCTTCATTCAGACATGCACCTTCTTTTTTTTCCACTTTTCTACTTCCTCCTGGCGCACCTGAGCCTGCATCTGGATAAGGCATCCTCCGACACAAAGGGATTTTTGGGAGCGCTTACCTGCTGCATCGTTACCCCTTGGAGTGGTCTACTGGCTGCTGTTTTTGCTGCTGCATCGGCCATTGCGTTTCCTTTACTCACCTGATCAGTGCATCTGGTATGTGCTTTAACTTTTATGACAGCTACTTCTTTTGGTAATTGTAATGCATCAATTAACTGCTGGACTGCGTCAGCATTTTTAATGGGATGTCCTGCTGCCGTCAGGAATCCTCTAGATCTCCAAATTGAACCAAAATCATAAGCTATACCGAATGCGTATCTAGAATCTGTGTAGATGTTAACAATTCTACCTTCAGCTATCTTACAGGCCTCGGTCAGAGCCTTAAGTTCAGCCTCCTGGGCCGACTGATATGGGAGCATTGGTTCTGCCTTGATTACTGCATTCAGGGAGACGATGGCATACCCGGTGTGGAAGGTACCTGAGTCATCTTGGTGGCGAGTTCCATCTACAAAAGATTCAAAATCAGCATTACGTCTTTCAGTTTCAAACACTGTGGGTAGGCCTGCTGTTTCCTGTGCCATAAGCTGAACACAATCATGAGGAATCTCCTCTCTTGGATCTTCTTTGTACAATACCGTACCTGACCTCCCCCTAGATCCGAGAGAGGTAACAATGTGGCAGGATTAAGTGTGGTACATCTCTGCAAAGAAACATTTGGAGACATTAAAAGTGCACATTGCAATCGAAGGTGATGTGCAGCTGAAAGGTGTGCCGGTTGCACCTGGTTCAGTATGGTGTATACGGTACATCATGAGGTGTAAATACTGTCAGTGGATGATCAAGATTTACAAAACTGCAGTCCATCCTTTGACGCTTTACAACCAGCTTGGTACAGAAACAACATAAGTAATATTGTTGCAATACGACACTGTTTCCTGGAGGGGGCACAAATCAGTAAATCATCAACATATTATAAAAATAACATTGGCAAAATCAATAACTGTAAACTAAGCAGCATCCTGAGATATCTGGAACAAAATGTATATATATTGTACCAGCCAATACATAGAGGGTTAAATCCGGTAGCTGAAGGGGAAGCTGAAGTTGGAATTTTTACAGTCAAGGCTACTGATAAGGAACCTTAGCTGCAGAGATGCCGAAGGTGGGGGCTAGGTTTTAACTAAAACATCCCTTGTTACCAGTTTCTGTATCTGCTGAGCAATAGCCGTCTCTTGAGCTGAACTAAGAGGATACTGTCTCTGTTGGGGGCAGAATTGCACCTGGCTTTAATTTGACCATGACTGACTGCACCTCTTAATCTGCCCACATCTGTTTATCGAAGCCCAGAAATCATGCGGTAGCCACCTTCTCAGCCTGCAGTTTGCTTATCTGTAGAGTGACCTTGGTCTAAAGCAAAATACTCTCGCTGCTACCAGCACTTCCCCCTCCCTTATTCTCTGCTTGCTGTCACTGACTTCTGCAATTCTCAGGTCCTTCTGCAAATATAACACTTGTATGTCTCATCTATCAATCTATCGTATCTAGCTTCATCTGCCAATTTTCCTCTTCTGTTTCTATCCCACAACTGACCAATCATAACAGTTTTATTCCTTGGGCGGGTGACACAGAGATAAAATGTCCCTTTCCCCCCAAATCTGGTGCGCTGATCCCTTGAAATCATTCATCACAGTTGAATATTTGACGAACCGACTTAAAGATAACCACAGGGGTTGTAGTATTAACCCAGAAGTTAACCCCAAAGGTGGGCATGCTGGCACTACTGGAGATCAGGATACAGCTCAAAAGGATATGTAACAGAAGGTTCATGACTGCTGGCTAGTCTTGTCCTTCTTGCAGTGGGAGGCGTGAATCCAGGTGCTCTTGCCCTCGAGCTTCGGGCAGTAGGGGTGGTCAGGACCACAGTGTAGGGACCCTCAAATCTGGGCTGAAGACAGTCTCTTCTCAAAAACTTTTTCGCGTACACAAGGTCACCAGGCGAGAAGTCGTGCACCGTGTCACCTGTAAATTCTGGGAGAGAAGCAGACACTGTAGAGTGGGTGTTAGTTAACTCTTTAGACAAAGCAATCACAAATTTTACTACTTTATCATTGGTTTCAGATAGCTCCTGGTGCCTAATTTCTCCTTTCCTGGGAGGGGCACCCACTGGAACAGAGTTAGTGCAGTAGCTTCCGGATTAGGAACAGAAACAGGGGCTGAAGGACCGAGCCCTGGGACAGGGGTCTCAGCGACAGAAACTAAAACCTTTTCCGGCTGTCCGGGTGGTTGGTAGTAGGTGCCGGAAGGCGTCAGGAGGGGATACAGGCCTGACTGGGTGGTTCCGGGTGTCCCAAGATGGCTGCTGGGTGTCCCAAGATGGCTGCTGGGGGTAGTGGAAAGGGCGTTGTCTGGGGGCGTCCCACTGTTGGGAATGGGAGGGGCATTGGGCTGGGCATTACACCAGGGGCGACCCGCCCCACAGACACGGCAGGTCTCCGCCCAGGGCGATTCTGTTCACCACATGCACTAAAAGTCCAACCTCCCTTTGTTCTGAGATCGGTGCCATTATAGGGCGGTGGCTGGGGGCTTGAAACCGTGACATGCATGAGTGGTACGGCAGCCATTTTAGTTACATCAACAAGATCACATGCAGAGCATTTTACATATCCGAACAAAGGCTCGGCACCTTCTGAACCACCTATACCATCTACTTCCCTCCAGCCCTCAACTTTCAAATTATTTGCTACTCTGAGATGTGCCTGAGCCTGATGCAGGAGTCCCTTATCACCCAACTTTCCTTTCTTCTGTCCTACATAATCTTTTCCACACTAAAGACTGGAGTCTCCTTGTACTAGGCAGACCCATCATCTTATACAAACTTCTCACATTTTTTTAACAGCCTTATTGCCATCCCGAGACTGAACGAGCTCACAGACCCCCACAGCACCACCCTCTAACTTATGAGGTCTCGCAGATCTAAACATACGCATCATGATTTTAACAGAGTGCAATGATCTGTCGCGACTCAGACCACCGGCGCCACTTGCAGGTCACCACCCGTCAATACAGAGTCCCCGCTCCATGTACTGACAAGACAAAGAGCCCTACTCAATCTGTCCCTTCCCTAACTGTGGATGGTGACTTTACAGCACAGTTCGCCGTGACACTCTACACAGTACAGAGTCCCCGCTCCATGCACTGACACTGGGGCTTCTCCTAATGAGGCTCCCCATGTTAGACAAAGAGCCCCTGCTCAATTTGTCATTTACTTGGTAGACAAAGAGCCCCTGCTCAATTTGTCACTGATAAGACAGAGAATCCTAATCAATCTGTCACCAACTAGACTATCATGTGCGTCTTTTACCCCACTCAACACTTCAAGATTCTAAAATTTGTCCCAACTTTATTCTAACAGTCACGGGAGACATCTATCTACATAAAGGTACAGTGACCGGAGGAGGAGGAAGTGGTGCTGACACGAGTACACGCAAACATGCGACGTCACTCGGTCTCACTTGCTGGTTCGTGGCGTGGGATTGCCTTCGGTCTCACCACTCAACCGGTCACCCACCCAGACCCAAAAATACAATACAGCTTAAGCCAACAATGACTGACACACAGGCAAGTGGGTACGCATATAAAGTATATGATCCCAACTTACCGTGTTCAACGGAGGCTGCAGTCCTCACACTCAGTCACCGTGGGCACCACCGCAAAGTCCTCAGGACGGGTCCGGACGGGCGGCGATCCACTGCCCCACGTTGCTAGGCGCCAATTGCCGAGGTCATAACGACAGACCACTCATCCTCCAGTCACTCCGAATTAGATTATGAGCATGTGATATCAGAATAAGAAAGAGTCAGACAATCAGGCTGGTTCATTCTTAGAGCATGCTCTTAAAATGGTGCTAACAGGCGACCATCTCAGCAAGTTCTGAGCTTTATTTTCACATACATAGAATTACATACACAGGATATCAGGGTGGAGAAAAGGGTGGACGAGAGCAGGGAGGTAAGCTATAGATGTCCATATATGTACATGTCCAGCATTGGCCATCTCTAATTGGTCCTTAGATCTTCTTCTAAGTCCTCCTTTCATCGTGTCATCCTTAAGTTTCATTTCCTAAGAATCGATTCTGGTTTTCTTGTATATCACGTGGTCTCTCAGTTCCCCAAAGGTGGGGGCATTTTAGTGGATCCAGTTCAAGTTATTAGATAGTTAATGTAGTACAGTGGTAGGACACAAGGTGGAGACAGACACCAGTGCATTTCTCGGAGACAGACACTGGCTGATACTGACATCTTAGAATAAATTTCAATCGGAATAATACTCATTTAAGGGAAACTTCGTGTTTATCTTGACATATCAAAATAACAAGACACATAAACATATAAATAATAAAAATATAGAAATAGAAAATTATATTTTACCTTGACACCACCAAAATGAAAGTGAAAACAAGTCAAAATGATGCTCAGTAGTGTGTGTGGCCTCCACGTGCCTGTATGACCGCCCTACAATGCCTGGGCATGCTCCTGATGAGGTTGTGGATGTTCTCCTGAGGGATTCTCCTCCCAGACCTGGACTAAAGCATCCGTCAACTCCTGGACAGTCTGTGGTGCAACGTGACATTGGTGGATGGAGCAAGACATGCTGTCCCAGATGTGCTCAATCAGATTCAGGTCAGGGGAATGGTGCAGTCCTGTCCATAACTTCAATGCCTTCATCTTGCAGGAACTGCTGACAAACTCCAGCCACATGAGGTCTGGCATTGTCCTGCATTAGGAGAAACCCAGGGCCAATCGCACCAGCATATGGTCTCACAAGGGGTCTGAGGATCTCATCTCGGTACCTAATGGAAGTCAGGCTACCTCTGGCGAGCACATGGAGGGCTGTGTGGCCCTCCAAAGAAATGCCACGCCACACCATTTCTGACACACTGCCAAACCGGTCATGCTGAAGGATGTTGCAGGCAGAAGATCGCTCTCCACGGCGTCTCCAGACTCTGTCACACCTGTCACATGTGCTGACTGTGAACCTGCTGACTGCAACATCCTTTAGCATGACTGGTTTGGCAGTGGGTCAGTAATGGTGTGGGGTGGCATTTCTTTGGAGGGCCACACAGCCCTCCATGTGCTCACCAGAGGTAGCCTTACTGCCATTAGGTACCGAGATGAGATCCTCAGACCCCTTGTGAGACCATATGCTGGTGCGGTTGGCCCTGGGTTCCTCCTAATGCAGGACAATGCCAGACCTCATGTGGCTGGAGTGTGTCAGCAGTTCCTGCAAGATGAAGCCATTGAAGCTATGGACTGGCCTGCCCGTTTCCCAGACTTTAATCCGATTGAGCACATCTGGGACAGCATGTCTCGCTCCATCCACCAACGTCATGTTGCACCATAGACTGTCCAGGAGTTGATAGATGCTTTAGTCCAGGTCTGAGAGGAGATCCCTCCGGAGAACATCCGCAACCTCATCAGTAGCATGCCCAGGCGTTGTAGGGAGGTCATACAGGCACGTGGAGGCCACACACAAAACTGAGCATCATTTTGACTTGTTTCCACTTTAATTTTGTCTTGATTTTCATTTTGACTTGTTTCCACTTTCATTTTGGGGTCTCTCCAAATCCAGGCCTCCATTGGTTCAAAAATTTGATTTCCATTGATGATTTTTGTGTGATTATGTTGACAGCACATTCAACTTTGTACAGAACAAAGTATTCAATGAGAATATTTCATTCATTTAGATCTAGGATGTGTTATTTGAGTGTTCCCTTTATTTTTTTTGAGCAGTGTATATCTATCTATCTATTATAGATATATCTATTTATAGATATATAGAGATATTCGCTTATATTTGTTTTGTGTGTGTAAACATTATATTTGAACATGGTATGTGATGATATTATGGTGTTCAATGGAGTATGTAAAAGAAGAGGTTGGACAAGGAAATTACATCACAATTTCTTTTTTTTTTGCTAAATAATATATCTTTATTTAGGTTACAAAAACGCATATAAATCCGCATGAAAATCCGCATCAATTCCACGCGGAATTTTAACTGCGTTTTCTGCCAAGAGAGGAAGAATCTGCACAGAAAATTCCACAGGCAAATCCGCAACATGTGCACATACCCTAATTCTATTCTGCAGCAATGGTTAAAGATTGTCCAGTTGCAGAAGCAAGAATCTGCCTCTCTGACAGTCGGAATCCCCATAAAGTAGGGTCCGTTTGTTTCCATCTGTGCCTTCTTGATAGCTGTATAACGTAGAACAAGAGCTGTATACTGTATGCATTAATAGAAAGTGCTGCTATGTGATCGCTAGGTTAAGGGAGGGAGTAGGAGCTGTAATTGTGGCCCAAAATGCCAGCCCCAGTTACACAGGAAATCAGGTAAAAATAAACAAAAATTAAATATTGAAATACCCCTCCAAAAGTCTTTTATGTACAATGTTACGTCTGTGGCCGGCCTCTACGCATGGTTCCCCTCCTCCCTCCATGCGGGAACTCTTACGTACTCACCGCCCCTGCTGAAGCAGCTACCTAGTGATCTTCCATCTTCAGTGCACGTCGCGCTGTCTCCCAGCTGGGTATCTAGTGCGTGCACTCTCCTGCTCTTAAAGGGGCTGCGTGCATATCTTACATGCCCCCAGCTAACACTGGGAGGCATTTAGTTAAAGTGCTCACCTACAAGATGTCTCCCGGCCAATAGCTGGATGCCATATTGTATAAAAGGCACACTCCCCAACTGGCGTCCCCATCTTCGGATCTTTTAATAATCAACAGGAAATGAGTGGCCACCCACAGCCCTGACTTCCTCTTGATTACTAATACATCTGAAGGCAGGGACAGTGACGCCAGCGCTGATTGGGTGCAGGGCTTAGGTGCCAGAACGGTGCCGGTACAGGAGGTATTTGTGTTTGTTTTCACGGTGGCAAACATTCAGATTGAGAAGGGGTTGTCCTAGTAGTGAAGCACTCACATTATCAATTATGAACAGAATTAAAGGGGAAGTGTCATCAGAAAATATTCTATTGTTTTAATCAGGTTTTTATATTAAATATATTCTTTCCATTTTTGATCGTGTTTCTTTTTTTCCCTATATAACATTATATTGAAAATAATATAAATATTATAGCTTAATAATACAAAATACTTCTCAGGAGCTCTGAGGAGGCAGACATTATGACTGAGAAACAAACTACAGACTCTGCCTGCCATAGCTGTGAATCAAGCTAAACACGCACAGAGCAGAATCGGGCTGTCAGGTTTTCTAAGAAGCTTTTCGATGATTTCTTAGACAGCCATTTTGCACACTTTGGCAGATAAAATGCTGAATGAGAACAACCTTATAAATGACATTACTCTTGTGGAGTGGAGTTATATGTAATAAAGTTGATCATTCTTATTTTTACATAAATGTAAAACCACATGAAGAAATAGAAACAGTGTTATTGACACACAACTTAATGTGATATGGATCAACGAACATTACATGCTCTAGATTAGTTGAGTGTATGATACAAAATTATGAAACTCAGGACTTTGCATAACGCCATCTTGTTTTTACCTAAGGCTGGTTCACGTTATGTTTGGGCCACATATTAGTTGTGGCTTTTAATTGAACTCCAGATGGAACCATTCACTAAGGCTGGTTTCACATTTGCGTTCAGGAGGACTGCGGATGGCAGCCTACTTCCTCCCTGAAGCTCCGCCTATGCTCCACCTACTTCTCCTTGCGTCCTGCGTTTCCCTGTGTACCTATCTTTAACATTGGGTACGCAGGGACATGCGCTGTATTTGGATGCGTCCGCATGCGGCGATTTGACGTGTGCAGGGAAATGCAGGATGCATACAGAAGTAGGCGGAGCATAGGCGTAGGCCCTCCTGATGGCAAGTGTGAACCAGCCTAAAACAGTTTGTGCTCCATCTAGCAGAGTCCATCTTTTCAAGCAGGCATAATAGCGCTGCCATCTGCCACGCTTTTGTGCCCATCAAAAAAAAACAAAACGCAACACTTCCGGCTTGGCGGGCCAGATGGAACACAAACGGAATCCTTTAGGGGTTTTGATAGAAACCCATTTTTTAGACTTCAAATAGAAGCCATGATGGAGCCAGTGTTTTCCACTGACAGCACAAGCACGCACTTTCTGTGGGGCTAGTCACGTCAGGTTTTTGTTTTGCTCATCAATATCTGTACAGATGGAAAGAGAGATGTATCTTTTGTGCAATTTGTGGACCAAAACTGTATCCAGATCAGATCCAGAACGATGAAAAACAGCAATTTTTTCCATTTCAGGGGAAAAAAAACAAATATGTGATTAGAGCTTGACTCAGCTTGTACAGTGGTATAATATACTTGTATGTAGACGCGCTAGGGACGATTTTTGTGTATAGTTCTGCTTTTCTTTAAGGGTGGGAGTTGTGTTTTAATGCAGGTTCTGTTTCAGATTTTCAGCAGTCACCAGCACGCAGACATTGTGGGAGAATGAACTGTTGTACTTAGGTCATACAGCAACCATTATCTGAATCATCAAAACATGGAGTGTTACAGGAAGAAATCATACATTGACAAACCATTAAGTCACATAGTATTAACAAACTAACAATGCCGTGCCATCTGCTGTCCCTCCGCATCAAATAAGGGAGAGATGATTGTTTTTGAGTAGTTTGGTGTGGATCCTGCAGAAAACAAAAAGCGTACTTCTGCAATGTTTGAACAGGACCTCACAAACACGAAAAAGCCAGATGCCATACCGTGACGCTATATAAAGATGAGAAATTTCTGGTGGCTCCTACTGTGAATGATGGAAAAAAAAATCCACAGTTCCCAACTAGAGATGAGCAGGGTGCACAGATGACGTTGTACCAGCTTTGACTAATCAAAATCTGCACTGGGGATGCCAGAAGGTTAGAGATTCATGGCCTCCCATCCAGCTGCCAGGTACCACTGACCTGGGCACTGGACCAGAGCCCCCTGGATACAGCAGACAGTCCTGGATTTGGGTCTGCGCCCTGCAGTCTCAGGCGTCTGCTGGATGTCCCTCACTACCACAGTCCCATGGACATCTCCTCCTGCCAGGGGAGAAAAAAAAATGGTTAATGGGTGGGCTGCATTATAGATCGCATCCAGCTGAAGCTGACCTCCACATGCGAACCTCTTTCTATTGTGAAATCCACCTTTTATATGCCTGGCCCTGGGCTAAAGTTTCCAGGACAGCGTAGATTATAACATCGAAATCACAGGTCTATAACTGGACCATAGGCTAATTAGGGGTGAGCACATTGCATTTTAAATACTTTGTTTCTTCCAACCACCCCTCCAGCCCAACAGGAAATAGGAAACATCCAATATTGCATTGCCATAATCTGGGAATAAAAACCTATTTTTTCATCAATGAAGCTGTGTGAAGTTTTTTTTTGTAGGATGAGCAGTAGTTCTCATTGGTACCAGTTTGGAGTACATCTAGCTTTTGGGTATTAATTTAATTCATTCATACTGCAGTGCATTATACTCCATGTCAGAAGACAGTTTTAGACCAATACGAGTACCAAAAAGGCAGAGTCCTAATGAAAGCCACCAGCCATCTTGGAAATCCATTGACTGATGGGGTGATATGGGGCCCTTTCCATCTGCTTAGATGACGGAACCTGTTAACTTCTGTGGGAGAAAGTGTACTTGGCTATGGGAGTTTAATAGAAGAAGCGGCACACTTCTCCATTCACAGCAGATGCCTTCCTAAAACACACATATTGCCATTTTTTTCCATCCAAAAGAAAGTCAAAAGGTTGTACTATAAATTCAAGGAAATACCAATCCACCATTGAGACATCAAAGTGTATCAGAAAGTGCTGTGGATTGCACTTTCCTATACAGATGTCCCTGCCTTATTTTTTCCATTGGAACCCATGACACTGTGTGCTGTTAAGACACTAAGGCCTCTTTCACACATCCGGCATTTACCGCAGCGCCGCATGTGAAAAGCTTTCACACTTCCGGCGCCCAAAATGCGTTTTTTTGCCGGATGATTTCTGATGCTTGGAGAGATAAGAAATCATCCGGCAAAAAAAAAAAAACGTTACATGCAGCGTTTTTTCCGGACGCCGCAATGTACATTTGCGCCGCATCCGGACAAAACCGCATGCAACGCATTGACATGCGGCGCCATCCGGCGCTAATGCATGTCAATGCGAAAAAAGCCGCATGCGGCGCATCAGATTTTCAGATGCGGCGCTGCGGGAAAATGCCGGGGGCGCCGCAAGGCGCCCGCCGGATGTGTGAAGCCAGCCTAACTTATCATCACATCACATCTGCTGGATGCTGACCACAATAGGGAACCAGAGGACAATGTGACAGCTTCATGAACGGCGGCTAAAGCGAGGGTAGTGCCCTGCAGTTGTGTGGGAAGCAAAATTATGCAACTCCAAGCACACTGAAAAAGTGTTATGTGACTTACATTTTTCAACACTCTAGCTACGAGTGTCACAGGGCATAGGAAGCCATGGAGCCCAAGTCAACAATTGGACTGTCTGCTCCTTAGCAGATGGGCTCAGAGTAGCCTTCAGTGGGCCAGCAGTCACCAGCTGAACCTACACCTATGGCAAAAATTAAGAGACCACTTTCAAATGTTCAGTTCATCTGATTTTTCTATTTATAGGTATATTTTTGAGTAAAATGTAAATTGTTCTTTTAGTCTATAAACTTCTGACAACATGTCACCGAATTTCCAAGCACTACATTTTGTATTTTTTTCTGACAAAGAAAAATGGTCAAAATTAAAAAAAAAAAAAAAACCCCAGTGCTTTCAGACCTCAAATAATGCAAAGAAAACAAGTTCATAATCATTTAGAAACAACAATATTAATGTTTTAACTCAGGAAGAGTTCTGAAATCAATATTTTGTGGAATAACCTTAACAGCTTTCATGCATCTTGGCATGCTTTCCACCAGTCTTTCACACTGCTTCTGGCGCAAAAATTTAAGCAGTTCTTCTTTGTTTGATGGCTTGTGATATTCATCATCCTCTTGATCATATTCCAGAGGTTTTCAATGGGATTCAGGTCTGGAGAATGGGCTGCCCATGACAGGGTTTCTTAATTTTCGCCAAAGCTGTATGTTTCATCAGCTCCTTCTGTTAGGCCGGGATCACACATGCGATGAAGTTGTCCGACACTCGCATGTGAAATCACAGCTCTGGCGCCGGCACTCGGGAGTGGAGAGAGCGGCTGCATTTAGTTCTATGCAGCCGCTCGCTCCACTCCTGAGTGCCAGCGCCAGAGCTGGGATTTCACATGCGAGTGTCGGACGACTTAGTCGCATGTGTGATCCCGGCCTTAGGGTACGTGGCCACGTACCGGAATCAATGCGCTTTGGACGGAGCGGAAACCCCGCTCTGCCCAAAGCCCTGCCCCCCTTCTGAACGCACAGTGATTATGGATGTGATCATTGAACACATCTGGAATCGCCGCAAGGTATACATAGGACTGTTTTCTTTAACTTGCAGCGACGGAGCGTCGCCGCAAGGTAAATTGACATGCTGCAGTCTAAAAAGAAGCATCGCATGTCCGGTTTAGCAGGTGTGTCACCCACGTAATCGGACGCATAGTGGAGATGGGATTTCATAAAATCCCCTCCACTATGCTGGAACATCTGGCTGCTGTGGATTAAACGCTGCGGTAGGACGCAACGTTCAATCCGCAGCTAATACTGATGGTTTCCTGACAGTGGAAACATACCCTTAAACATATTACTGGGGTCTAGTGTATCCAATGTGGACCCTAGCATAATCACCACAACATTTTTTCAGGTGCAGCTATCACGGAAACATTAACCACACAGACTCTTGCACGGCCAGCACTAATGTCCTGTGAGTTGCCATCATTCCCAGTGTTCCCCGTTTCAATATGGTCATGACCAAAATTAATACTCTACAACAGGGGTGGACATACCATTTGGGTAACCAGTGCCGGTGCACAGGGGCCCAAGAGCAAGAGGTAAGGGGACCGACTAATACAAAGCAAGTGAAGTTGTGCATTATGATGAGCTATTGCACTGTTTATTTAAAAAACGGAAATATGGCGAAAATTTTGAAAATTTTGCAATTTACAAACTTTGAATTTTTATGCCCTTAAAACAGAGAGATATGTCACACAAAACACTTAATAAGTAACATTTCCCACATGTCTACTTTACATCAGCAAAATTTTAGAAACAAATTTTTTTGTTAGGAAGTTATAAGGGTTAAAAGTTGACCAGCAATTTCTCATTTTTACACCATTTTTTTAGGGACCACATAACATTTGAAGTCACTTTGAGGGGTCTATATGATAGAAAATACCCAAAAGTGACACCATTCTAAAAGATGTACCCCTCATGGTGCTCAAAACCACATTCAAGATGTTTATTAACCCTTCAGGTGCTTCACAGGAATTTTTGGATTAAAAAAAAAAAAAAAAAAGAACATTAACTTTTTTTCACAAAATATTTACTTCAGATCCAATTTATTTATGTTACCAAGTGTAACAGGAAAAATTGCACCGCAAAAGTTGTGCAATTTGTCCCGAGTACGCTCATACCCCATATGTGGGGGGAAAGCACTGTTTCGGTGCACAGCAGAGCTCGGAAGGGAAGGAGCGCCGTTTAACTTTTCAATGCAAAATTGGCTGGAATTGAGATCGGACGCCATGTTGCATTTGAAGAGCCCCTGATACACCTAAACAGTGGAAACCCCCCACAAGTGACACGATTTTGGATAGTAACCCCCTAAGGAACTTATCTAGATGTGTGGTGAGCACTTTGAACCCCCAAGTGCTTCACAGAAGTTTATAACGTAGAGCCGTAAAAATAAAAAATCATGGTTTTTCCACAAAAATGATCTTCTCGCCCCCAATTTATTTTCCAAAGGGTAACAGGAGAAACTGGACCCCAAGAGTTATTGTGCAATTTTTCCTGAGTATGCGGATACCTCATATGTGGGGGTAAACTACTGTTTGGGCGCATGGCAGAGCTCGGAAGGGAAGGAGCACCGTTTGACTTTTTCAACGCAGAATTGGCTGGAATTGAGATCAGATGCCATGTAACGTTTGGAGAGCCCCAGATGTGCCTAAACAGTGGAAACCCCCCAATTCTAACTCCAACCCTAACCCCAACACACCACTAACCCTAATCCCAACCATAACCACAAATCTAATCCTAACACACCCCTAACCCTAATGGGAAAATAGAAATAAATACATTTTTTTAATTTTATTATTTTTCCCTATCTAAGGAGGTGATAAAGGGGAATTTAAATTACTATTTATAGCGGGTTTTTATGTTTGGCAGCTGTCACACGCTAAAAGACGCTTCTTATTGCAAAAAATAGTTTTTGCATCATCACATTGTGAGAGCTATAATTTTTCCATATTTTAGCCCACAGAGTCATGTGAGGTCTTGTTTTTGCGGGACGAGTTGACGTTTTTATTGGTACCATTTTCGGGCACATGACATTTTTTGATCTCTTTTTATTACGTTTTTTGGGAGGCAGAATGAACAAAAACCAGCAGTTCCGCGTGTGATAAAACCGATAAGGCAGTTTTATTCTTCGGGTTAGTACAATTACAGCGATACCTCATTTATATGGTTTTTTTTATGTTTTACCACTTTTTTACAATAAAAACAATTTTATATAAAAAAATTATTTTTTGCATCGCTTTATTCTGCGAGCTATAACTTTTTAACTTTTTTCGCTGATGATGCTGTATGGCGGCTCGTTTTTTGAGGGACTAGATGACGTTTTCAGCGGTACCGTGTTTATTTATATCCGTCTGTTTGATCGTGTGTTATTTCACTTTTTGCTTGGCGGTATGATGATAAAGCATTGTTTTTTTTGCCTTTTTTTATTTAAGGGGTTCACTAAAGGGGTTAACTAGTGGGACAGTTGTATAGGGCGGGTCGTTGTCATTGTAAAACTGAATAGGTCTGGAAAAATGATTTATAAATGTCGGTGAAAACAAAAATGCGTTAAACTTTTAACTCCTTTATCCCCGAAGGTTGTTTGTACGTTATTGACCAGGCCAATTTTTACAATTCTGACCAGTGTTACTTTATGAGGTTATAACTCTGGAATGCTTCAACGGATCCCAGTGATTCTTTTTTAAATTAACATTTTACTTTTTTTCACAAAAAACTTCAGATCCATTTTTTTTTTATTTCGACAGGGGTAACAGGAAAAAATGGACCCCAAAATTAGTTGTGTAATTTCTCCTGAGCATGCCAATACACCATATGTGTGAGAAAACCACTGTATGGGTGCACGGCCGAGCTCGGAAGGGACGGAGCACCATTTGACTTTTTTAATGCAAAATTTGCTGGAACAATTGGCGGACGCCATGTTGCATTTGGAGAGCCCTTGATGTGCCTAAACAGTGAAAATGCCCCACAAGTGAAACTATTTTGGGAACTAGACCCCTCAATGAACTTATCTAGATGTGTGGTGAGCACATTGGATACCCCAATTGCTTCACAGAAGTTTATAATATTGAGCCGTAAAAATAAAAAAAATCTAATTTTTACCCACAAATGTTTTTAGCCCAAAATATTGCATTTTCATAATGGTAACAGGAGAAATTGCACCATACAATTTGTTGTGCAATTTCTCCTTTGTACGCCAATTCCCAATATGAGGGACAAAACTACTGTTTGGGTGCACGGCAGGGCTTGGAAGGGAATCAGCGTCGTTTTTTGAATGTAAAATTTCCTGGAATCATTAGCGGACATCATGTCCCAATTGGAATGCTAATAGGATTTTTTTTTACAACAAACTGTGGTCCATTTTTTCCTCAGTGCGCCAATACCCTACACGTAATCAGGAAATATTTTTCAAGCACAGTGCAAAGCTCAGAAGGCAAGGAGCGCCAGATTTTACTGTTATGGTTTGCAGGTGCCATGACCAATTAAGAGAACCCATGAGGTGCCAGAAAAGCAGAACCCCCCCTATAAGTAACCCCATTTTACAAACTACACCTCTCAATGAATTCATCTAGGGATGCAGTGATCATATTGACACCACGGGCGTCACAGAATTTTATACCATTGAGCAATGAAGAAAAAATAATTACATTTTACCATAAAAATGTAGTTTTAGCCCCAGATTTTACATTTTCACACAAGAAGTGGGTAAAAATGGCACCAAAAATTTGTCCCACAATTTCTACTGAACATGGCAATATCCGATATGTGGCTGTACAGTACTACTTAAGCACAGGGCGAGACTCGGGAAGGATGAAGCGCTATTTGCCTCCTGGAGCGCATTTTCCTAGAACAGTTTGCAGACTCCATATACAGAGCCCCTAATTGCTAGAGCAGAACCCCCCCTCCAGTGATCCCATTTTGGAAATTATACCACTTTGGGAATTTATCTACAGGTGTAGTGCCGATTTTGACTCCATGAGTATTTTCCAGAAACAAGCAGCATTGAATGTTGCTGAGTGAAAATTGCAAACTGCCGGTGTAGTGACCAGTACGCTGTAGTGACCAGTATGTTATGTCCAGCCCGTGCTTCTGGAAACATGCACCCGTAAGTTAGGTGGGCTCTAATCGCTTCAGAAATGCCAAACGTGGACGCTACTGTGGGTGTTATGTTAGGTAGCTGAGGAGGACAGGAACACGCCGGCAGCCGAACACCTGAGATGTTGGTAACTAATGGGTTGCAGATTCCTAAACTAACCACACTAGAGGTAGCCGTGGAGCGTTCCTACGTTGATCCTAGACGCCTCGTCACAGCCTGAGAGATAACTACACCTAAAGGCAGAAAGATGAAAGCTATCTGCCCCGGAGCAGATCCCGAAAGAAAATAGGAAGCCCCCAAACATGTAATGGCGGTTAGACAAGAAGAAAGCACGAACACAGACAGAAAATAGAATGAGCAAACGCTGGGGCCACAAGCTGACTAAATAGGATAGAACAGGAGAGATTACTTTCTGCAACCCAGAAAACCCTACAAAAATCCAACAATTCTGATTACAAAAATACTGAGATCACACTATCTCGCCACCCACTAAATCAGATCTCAGTGTGAACAAAACCAAGCCGCAGCCACTGAAAAAACAGGAAAAAGAAAATGAACAAATAACAGTGGCTTCAGATAAACTGAGAGGAGCACAAGCCCCCCGGAGGGGACCTGGCTGACCTCCACAGAAGTGCAGGGAACAATGCAAAAAGCAAGCACAAAAATAAAAGCAGAAAATATCTTATCTGATAGCAGAAGATGCAGGCAAGACTCAGCAAACTTCCAAATGAACCAGGAACCAGAAACAATTGAGACAAGAACAATTGATCACCGGCAACCATCATGGGAGGGAACCTCCCTTATATCAGACCAGTCAGTGAACCCAGATTGCCATTCCTCACTGAAAGGTTCAATACTGTCTGTAACCACCAGAGGGAGCCTCTGCTCAGAAACCATCTCTAGCACATTCATAACGTGGGGCTCAGAAGGGAGGGGGCATTTGGGAGCAGAGAATTTGCGGAATTTCTTTTGGAGGGTTATGGAGCCATTGCACTTTTCCAGAGCCTTTGTGCTACCAGTAACGTAGAAGCACCTACAACCCCTGGCAAAAATTATGGAATCGCCGGCCTTGGAGAATGTTCATTCAGTTGTTTTATTCTGTTGAAAAAAAACAGATCACAGGCATGGCACAAAACTGAAGTCAATTCAAATGGCAACTTTCTGGCTTTAACAAACACTAAAAGAAATCAAGAATAAATAATATGGTAGTCAGTAATGGTTATTTTTTTAACCAAGCATAGGGGAAAAATTATGGAATCACTCAATTCTGAGGGAAACAATTATGCAATCATGAAAAACAAACAAACAAAAAAACACTCATCACTAGTATTTTGTTGCACCACCTCTGGCTTTTACAACAGCTTGCAGTCTCTGAGGCATGGACTTAATGAGTGTCAAACAGTACTCTTCATCAATCTGGCTTCAACTTTCTCTAATTGCTGTTGCCAGATCAGCTTTGCAGGTTGGAGCCTTGTCATGGACCATTTTCTTCAACTTCCACCAAAGATTTTCAATTGGATTGAGATCCGGACTATTTGCAGGCCATGACATTGACCTTATGTGTCTTTTTTCAAGGAATATTTTCACAGTTTTTGCTCTATGGCAGAATGCATTATCATCTTGAAAAATGATTTCATCATCCCCAAACATCCTTTCAATTGATGGGATAAGAAATGTGTCCAAAATATCAACATAAACTTGTGCAGTTATTGAAGATGTAATGACCGCCATCTCCCCAGTGCCTTTACCCAACATGCAGCCCCATATCATCAATGACTGTGGAAATTTGCATGTGCTCTTCAGGCAGGTATATTTATAAATCTCATTGGAACGGCACCAAACAAAAGTTCCAGCATCATCACCTTGCCCAATGCAGATTCGCGATTCATCACTGAATATGACTTTCATCCAGTCATCCATAATCCACGATTGCTTTTCCTTAGCCCACTGTAACCTTGTTTTTTTCTGTTTAGGTGTTAATGATGGCTTTCATTTAGCTTTTCTGTATGTAAATCCCATTTCATTTAGGCGGTTTCTTATAGTTCGGTCACAGATGTTGACTCCAGTTTCCACCCATTCGTTCCTCATTTGTTTTATTGTGCATTTCCTGTTTTGGAGACATATTGCTTTAAGTTTCCGGTCTTGACGCTTTGATGGCTTTCTTGGTCTACCAGTATGTTTGCCTTTAACAACCTTCCCATGTTGTTTGTATTTGGTCCAGATTTTAGACACAGCTGACTGTGAACAACCAACATCTTTTGCAATATTGCGGAATGATTTACCCTCTTAAGAGTTTGATAATCCTTTTTGTTTCAATTAACATCTCTCGAGTTTGAGCCATGATTCATGTCAGTCCACTTGGTGCAACAGCTCTGCAAGGTGTGATCACTCCTTTTTAGATGCATACTAACGAGCAGATCTAATTTCATGCAGGTGTTAGTTTTGGGAATAAAAATTTAGAAGGTGATTCCATAATTTTTTCCTCAGAATTGAGTGATTCCATAATTTTTGCCCTATACTTGGTTAAAAAAAATCACCATTACTGACTACCACATTTTTTGTTCTTGATTTCTTTTAGTGTTTCTTAAAGCCAGAAAGTTACCATTTGAAATGACTTCAGTTTTGTGCCATGTCTGTGATCTGCTTTTTTTCAACAAAAAAAACAACTGAATGAACATCCTCCAAGGCCAGGGTTTCCATAATTTTTGCCAGGGGTTGTATATTTCTGTTAAGAGATGATGACCTGAGTGGGGACTTGCTTTTTGTGGATTGAGTTTGAAGATTTTATTGGGAATATTTTACATAACGTTTGGGATCACATTATCATGGGCTTACGCTGACAACTTACTTTGGAGTTTCCATCCGCAAGGAGAAACGATACTTCTTAGATATCGGTCGTGACGCCTCTCATACAGCCAAATTCAGATCATCTCAACACTCTTGCACTGACGAGGGCAGTACCCACGAACACAGTGTCTGCAAATTGAGATCCTGGTTTAGCTTTTATCCTAAGTCATGTGACAAGGCTCGTTAAAGGTCAACATTGACTTTTAGGATTGCTACTTCCAATAGGTGGCGCTATGAGATTCTAGTTCTCTTCGTCTCTGTAGAGACAATTTGCATCTAAATCTCTGAGTGACATGATTCAGATGAAACCCGAGAGATTATTCACTATACTGAGGCAAAGAAAAAAGGAGACACAAAAGCGCAAATAGGTCTTATCAAAACGTTACACAAAGGTGCCCACCAAGAGAATACTCACCTAGTGAGAGTGAAGGAAGGACATATATTAATGGCGGCTGTGCAGATCCACAGGTCAGTGTAAGACCAGATTAAATGCATACCTTAGGTAGGAAAAAGGATCATCCCTGCGCTGCCGCAAGAAGAATTCCAAAAATTGTAGAGGCTTCAACGTGGTTTATTCTACGTCGTTTCAGGGTACAGTTGACCCCTTCATACAGGACACTACACAAATATTGTACAAGAGTCAAAGGTATACGGGGTTTAAGTACACATGATTTGAAAGCGACGCCCAAAGGATCAGATGACACCCAGTGTCAAGGTTCAGGCTCATCAGAAAGTTCACAAAATCATCAGAGAAATATAAATTAATATCTTACAACATTTTAACCTTGTTTTTGTTTGTAGGATAACAAAATTGAAAAAGAGAGATATCATGAAAAAAAAAAAAAAAAAAGCGGAACCAAACTCACATAGGAGAAATAAAATATATTCAGAGGTAAAGGCATTTACTTTGAGCTACTGAGCTGCAGGGATTGACTCTTGGAGAACACAGATTACCAGCGTTGAACCATAGTTAAAATACTTTTTTATTAATAAATATTAAAATAATTTTTTATTATTAAAAGTGGAAATGTGGTTGTCAAATTATTTGGGAGTATGTTATACCACAAAAAGAAGTTTTCTTAAATGAAAGGGGTAAGAATAACCTAATAATTAAGAAACGGGGAGTTTAACGCTGGAGCATACATCAAATGAGGATCTGCTCCAGAAAATAAAAACAATTATAAAAATGAGTTTATAGGATCATGAATTAAACTGACGAGAAATGATAAAAAACCTTTTATAATGTGAGGAACAGACATATATATAACACATGGAGATATGAAAACCGTTTTCATATCTCCATGTGTTATATATATGTCTGTTCCTTATCAGTGGCAAAATGAAATGCAGTTCTAGATATCTTCGTATTGAAGTTTCCCCAGCTTAGGATGTCTTCTGCCTTTGAAGTCGCTTCTCTGCAGCATGGTGAAGCTGTTTGTTTGTGCTCTCACATTATAAAAGTTTTTTTTATCATTTCTCGTCAGTTTAATTCATGATCCTATATTATAAACTCATTTTTATAATTGTTTTTATTTTCTGGAGCAGATCCTCATTTGATGTATGCTCCAGCGTTAAACTCCCCGTTTCTTAATTATTAGGTTATTCTTACCCCTTTCATTTAAGAAAACTTCTTTTTGTGGTATAACATACTCCCAAATAATTTGACAACCACATTTCCACTTTTAATAATAAAAAATTATTTTAATATTTATTAATAAAAAAGTATTTTAACTATGGTTCAACGCTGGTAATCTGTGTTCTCCAAGAGTCCATCCCTCCAGCTCAGTAGCTCAAAGTAAATGCCTTTACCTCTGAATATATTTTATTTCTCCTATGTGAGTTTGGTTCCACTTTTTTTTTTTTCATGATATCTCACTTTTTCAATTTTGTTATCCTACAAGCAAAAATAAGGTTAAATGTGTAAGATATTAATTTATATTTCTCTGATGATTTTTTGTGAACTTTCTGATGAGCCTGAACCTTGACACTGGGTGTCATCTGATCCTTTGGGCGTCACTTTCAAATGCTGATGTGTACTTAACCCCTTCACCCCCAAGGGTGGTTTGCACCTTAATGACCGGGCCAATTTTTACAATTCTGACCACTGTCTCTTTATGAGGTTATAACTCTGGAACGCTTCAACGGATCTTCGCGATTCTGAGATTGTTTTCTCGTGACATATTGTACTTCACGTTAGAAGTAAAATTTCTTCGATATAACTTGCGTTTATTTTTGAAAAAAACGCAAATATGGCGAAAATTTTTAAAATTTTGCAATTTTCAAACTTTGAATTTTTATTCCCTTAAAACAGAGAAATATGTCACATAAAATAGTTAAGAAATAACATTTCCCACATGTCTACTTTACATCAGCACAATTTTGGAACCAAAATTTTTTTTTTGTTAGGAAGTTATAAGGGTTAAAAGTTGACCAGCGATTTCTCATTTTTACAACAAAATTTACAAAGCCATTTTTTTTAGGGACCACCTCTCATTTGAAGTCACTTTGAGGGGTCTATATGGCAGAAAATACCCAAAAGTGACACCATTCTAAAAACTGCACCCCTCAAGGTACTCAAAACCACATTCAAGAAGATTATTAACCCTTCAGGTGCTTCACAGGAACTAAAGCAACGTGGAAGGAAAAAATGAATATTTAACTTTTTAGCCACAAAAATGATCTTTTACAAACTTTTTTTTTATTTTCACAAGGGTAAAAGGAGAAAATGGACAGATAAGGTTGTTATGCAATTTCTCCTGAGTACGCCAATACCCAATATGTGGGGGAAAACCACTGTTTGGGCACACGGCAGAGCTCGTAAGGGAAGGAGCGCCGTTTGACTTTTTCAAACTAAAATTGGCTGGAATTGAGATTGGACGCCATGTCGTGTTTGGAGAGCCCCTGATGCGCCTAAACAGTGGAAACCCCCACAAGTGACACCATTTTGGAAACTAGACCCCCTAAGGTACTTATCTAGATCTGTTGTGAGCACTTTGAACTCCCAAGTGTTTCACAAAAGCTTATAATGCCTGGGTGTGAAAAAAAAAAAAAACAATTTTCCACAAAAATGATTTTTTTAGTCCCAAATTTTTGAATTTTCCCAAGGAAATTGGACCCCAAAAGTTGTTGTCCAATTTGTCCTGAGTACACTGATACCCCATATGTGGGGGGGGGGAACTGTTTGGGTGCACAGCAGGGCTTGGAAAGGAAGTAGTAACGTTTTGGAATGCAGACGTTGATGGGGGTCATGTTCCGTTTGCAGTGCCCCAGATGAGCCTAAACAGTGGAAACCCCCCACAAGTGACCCCATTTTGGAAACTATACCCCCTAAGGAACTTATCTAGATCTTTGGTGAGCACTTTGAACCCCCAAGTGCTTCACACAAGTCTATAATGCCCGGGCATGAAAATAAAAAATCCTATTTTTTTCCCACAAAAATTATCTTTTAGTCACTAATTTTTTATTTTCTCAAGGGTAACAGGAGAAATTGGACCACATAAGTTGTTGTCCAATTTGTCCTGAGTACGCTGATACCCCATATGTGGGTGGGAACCACTGTTTGGGCGCACGGCAGAGCTCGGAATGGAAGGAGCACCATTTGACTTTTTCCAACCAAAATTGGCTGGAATTGAGATTGGATGCCATGTTGCATTTGGAGAGCCCCTGATGTGCCTAAACAGTGGAAACCCCCCACAAATTACCCCATTTTGGAAACTAGACCCCCTAAGGGACTTTTCTAGATCTTTGGTGAGCAATTTGAACCCCCAAGTGCTTCACACAAGTTTATAACGTAGAGCCGTAAAATTTAAAAATCATATTTTTTTCCACAAAAATGATCTTTTCACCCCAATTTTTATTTTTCCAAGGGTAACAAGACTCCAAAAGTTATTGTGCAATTTGTCCTGAGTGCGCTGATACCCCATATGTGGGGGTAAACCACTGTTTGGGTGCATGGCAGAGTTTGGAAGGGAAGGAGCGCCGTCTGACTTTTTCAACGCAGAATTGGCTGGACGCCATGTCGTGTTTGGAGAGCTCCTGATCTGCCTAAACAGTGGAAACCCCCATAAATGACGCCATTTTGGAAACTAGACCCCTCAAGGAACTTATCTAGATGTGTGGTGAGAACTTTTAACCCCAGGTGTTTCACTAAAGTTTATAACGTACAGCCGTAAAATAAAAAATCCTTTTTTTTTTTTACAAAAATGATTTTTTCGTCCCCAATATTTTATTTTCACAAGGGTAACAGAAGAAATTGGAACCCAAAAGTTGTTGTCCAATTTGTCCTGAGTACGCTGATACCCAATATGTGGGAGAAAACTACTGTATGGGCGCACGTCAGGGCTCGGAAGGGAAGTAGTGACGTTTTGGATTGCAGACTTTGATGGAATGGTCTGGGGGCGTCATGTCACATTTGGAGAGCCCCTGATGCACCTATACAGTGGAAACCCCCCACAAGTGACCCCATTTTGGCAAATAGACCCCACAAGGAACTTATCTAGATGTGTGGTGAGCACTTTGAACCCCGAAGTGCTTCACAGAAGTTTATAACGTACAGCCGTAAAAATAAAAAATCCTTTTTTTTTTTACAAAAATGATTTTTTTTGCCCCCAATATTTTATTTTCACAAGGGTAACAGGAGAAATTGGAACCCAAAAGTTGTTGTCCAATTTGTCCTGAGTACGCTGATACCCAATATGTGGGAGAAAACTACTGTATGGGCGCACGTCAGGGCTCGGAAGGGAAGTAGTGACGTTTTGGATTGCAGACTTTGATGGAATGGTCTGGGGGCGTCATGTCGCATTTGGAGAGCCCCTGATGCGCCTAAACAGTGGAAACCCCCCACAAGTGACCCCATTTTGGAAAACAGACCCCACAAGGAACTTGTCTAGATGTGTGGTGAGCACTTTGAACCCCGAAGTGCTTCACAGAAGTTTATAACGCACAGCCGTAAAAATAAAAAATCCTTTTTTTTTTTGCAAAAATGATTTTTTTGCCCCAATATTTTATTTTTACAAGGGTAACAGGAGAAATTGGACCCCAAAAGTTATTGTCCAATTTGTCCTGAGTATGCTGATATCCAATATGTGGGAGAAAACTACTGTATGGGTACACGTTGGGGCTCGGAAGGGAAGTAGTGACGTTTTGGATTGCAGACTTTGATGGAATGGTCTGGGGGCGTCATGTCGCATTTGGAGAGCCCCTGATGCGCCTAAACAGTGGAAATCCCCAACAAGTGACCCCATTTTGGAAAATAGACCCCACAAGGAACTTATCTAGATGTGTGGTGAGCGCTATGAAGCCCCAAGTGCTTCACAGAAGTTTATAATGTACAGCCGTAAAAACAAAAAAATATTTTTTTTTGTACAAAAATGATATTTTCGCCCCCAGTTTTTTATTTTCCCAAGGGTAGCAGAAGAAATAGGACAAATTGCACAATAACTCTTGTGGTCCAGAGTACGCTGATACCCCATATGTGGGGATAAACTACTGTTTGGACGCATGGCAGAGCTCAGAAGTGAAGGAGCACCGTTTGACTTTTTCATCGCAGAATTGGCTGGAATTGAGATCAGACGCCATGTCACATTTGGAGAGCCCCTGATGTGCCTAAACAGCTGAAACCCCCCAATTCTAACTCCAACCCTAACCCCAACACACCCCTAACCCTAGTCCCAACCCTAACCACAAACCTAACCCTAACACACCCCTAATCCCAACCCTAACCCTAATCCTAACTTTAGCGCCAACCCTAACCCTAACTTTAGCCGCAACCCTAACCCTAACGGGAAAATGGAAATAAATGCTTTTTTTTAATTTTATTATTTTTCCCTTACTAAGGGGGTGATAAAGGGGGGTTTGATTTACTATTTATAGCGGGTTTTTATGATTGGCAGCTGTCACGCTAAAAGACGCTTTTTATTGCAAAAATAGTTTTTGCATCATCACATTTTGAGAGCTATAATTTTTGCATATTTTGGCCCACAGAGTCATGTGAGGTCTTATTTTTGCGGGACGAGTTGACGTTTTTATTGGTACCATTTTTGAGCACGTGACGTTTTTTGATCGCTTTTTATTTAGATTTTTGGGAGGTTAGAATGAACAAAAATCAGCAATTCATGAATTTCTTTTGGGGAGGCGTTTATACCGTTCCGCGTGTGGTAAAATTGATAAAGCAGTTTTATTCTTCGGGTCAGTACGATTATGGCGATACCTCATTTATATCATTTTTTCATGTTTTGGCGCTTTTATAGAATAAAAACAATTTTATATAAAAAATAATTATTTTTGCATCGCTTTATTCTGCGAGCTATAACTTTTTTATTTTTTCGCTGATGATGCTTTATGACGGCTCGTTTTTTGCGGGACAAGATGACGTTTTCAGTGGTACCATGTTTTTTTATATCGGTCTTTTTGATCGCGTGTTACTCCACTTTTTGTTCGGCGGTATGATGATAAAGCATTGATTTTTTGTTTCATTTTTTTTTTTTTTTTTTAAGGGGTTCACTAAAGGGGTTAACTAGTGGGACAATTTTATAGGGGGGGTTGTTACGGACACGGCGATACCAAATATGTGTACTTTTGTTTTTTTTTTTTTATTTACAGGAAGAAGTGAATTTATTGGGGAATATTTTTTTTTTTTTTAATTTATTTTGGATTTTTTTTTTACACATGTTTATTTTTACTTTTTTAACTTTTTTACTTTGTCCCAGGGTGGGACATCACAGTATTTTATCAGATCGCTGGTGTGACAGTGTGCACAGCACTCTGTCACACCAGCGATCGCACAGGCATAGATGCAGGCTTCTCAGCGCCATCTTGGATCCGGGTCCTGGGAGGGAGGAAGCCCTCAGAACAGCGCGATCACATCGCGCTGCTCTGAGGGTCTCAGGGGGCGCGCAGGGAGCCCCCACCCTGCGCGATCCTCCCCTGTGCCCCCAGTACACCGCGATCATGTTTGATCGCGGTGTGCTAGGGGTTAATGTGCCGGGAGCGGTCCGTGACCGCTCCTGACACACAGTCATGGGTGTCAGCTGTGATAATCAGCTGACACCCGGCGGCGATTAGCTGCGCTCCCCTCAGGAGCGCAGCTGATCGCCTATGACGTACTATCCCGTCCCCGGTCATACGGGCCCAGGTACCATGGACGGGATAGTACGTCCGATGGCAGTAAGGGGTTAAACCCTGTATACCTTTGACTCTTGTACAATATTTGTGGTATGTCCTGATGAAGGGGTCACCTGTACCCTGAAACGCGTAGAATAAACCACGTTGAAGCCTCTACAATTTTTGGAATTCTTCTTGCGGCAGCGCGGGGATGATCCTTTTTTCCTACCTAAGTGTACACTATACTGAGGCAGCAGACTTACTCTGGACTCCATTTAGCCTCTGTTCAGCAGTGTCCATTTCAGAAGTGCACAAAGCTGTGGCCGACGGCGCTTTTATGTAGTCCTAAAAAGACTGACACCGCTGGATCACAGGTCAGACGCGTCCTCGGTGCCTCCATCTGCCTCATTATAGCGAATCTTCCACCAGAGGTTCCATCTGAATCACGTATTTCAGAAATTTACACAGAAACCCCTGTGTAAGCGCTCAAAGCAGAGCGCAAGATAAATGTGCGTCAAGCCTTACTGCGATCTTTGGGAGGAAGAATAAAAAAAAAAAAAAATCAACAGCAGGTGAAGAATTGGTTTTATTTTTTACGCCGTTCCTCATGTGGTATAAGTTATTAGGCGACTTTATTCTTCGGATCGGTGCGATTACAGCAATGACATTTATATCAGGTTTTTATGTTTGGCAGCTGTCACACACTAAAAGACGCTTTTTATTGCGAAAACTAGTTTTTGCATCATATTTTGAGCTATAATTTTTCCATATTTTGGCCCACAGAGTCATGTGATGGCTTGTTTTTTTTACAGGACGAGTTGACATTTTTATTTTGGGCACATGACATTTTTTGATCACTTTCTATTCCGATTTTTGGGAGACAGAATGAACAAAAACCAGCAATTCATGAATTTCTTTTGGGCAGGGGGGCGTTTATACCGTTCCACGTGTGGTAAAATTGATAAGGCAGTTTTATTCTTTGGGTTAGTATTATTACAGCGATACCTCATTTGTTTCATTTTTTAATGTTATGGCACTTTTATACAATAAAAACAATTTTATCTAAAAATAATTATTTTTGCATCGCTTTATTCCGCGAGCTATAACTTTTTTACTTGTTTGCTGATGGAGCTGTATGTCAGCTTGTTTTTTGCGGGACAAGATGACGTTTTCAGCGGTACCACATGTATGTATATCCGTGTTTTTGATCGCGTGTTATTCCACTTTTTGTTCCGAGGTATGATAATAAAGCATTGTTTTTTGCCTTTTTTTTGGGGGGGGGGGTGGGAGGCAGGGGTTTATGCCATTCCATGTGTGGTAAAATTGATAAGGCAGTTTTATTCTTCAGCAAGATTATAGTGATACCTCATTTATCTTTTTTTCATGTTTTGGCGCTTTTACACAATAAAAACTATTTTATAGAAAATAATTATTATTGCATCGCTTTATTCTGAGAGCTGTAACTTATTTTTCTGCTGATGGCAACTTGTTTTTTTTTGCGGGACAAGATGACGTTTTCAGCGGTACTATGTTTATTTATATCCGTCTTTTTGATCACGTTTTATTACACTTTTTGATAGGTGGTATGATAAAGCATTATTTTTTTTATGGTGTTCACTAATGGTGTTAACTAGTGGGACAGTTTTATAGGTTGGGTCATTGTGGACGTTGGCGATACCAAATGTGTACCTTTATTTATTTTTTGTCCATACAACTATTTATGGATACAATATCTTGATTTTTTAATTATTTTTGATTTTTTTTTCATATTTTTACAATTATTTAAATTTTTTTTTTTACTTTGTCCCACTGTGGGACTATCATTTTCTGCAGGCTGATCACTTGTACCGCATGGAGATGCAGCAGAATCTCCATGCTGTAGAAACTGTCAGCGCTGCACTGACAGAGACTTGCTGATCATGCACTGCACATGATCAGCAAGTATTCTCGCTCTGATGGCAACGATTGGGACCCCCGCGTCACGCCACAGGGTCTCCGATCCAAAGGCAGCAGGGCGCTCAGCCCTCTGCCTGCTCCCACAATGCTGCAATTGTGTTCGATCACAGCATTTCGGGTGTTAAAGTGCTGAGAGCGGTGTGTGACACCCGGCTGAATGAGCTGACACCCTGCGGTGATCGCCCGCACAACAAACCGTGTGCGCGGGTGATTGCGCAGATGTAATAATCCATCCATGGTCAGATAGACCCAGGTCACATGGATGGATTATTACGTCTGATGTCAGAAAGGGGTTAACAACCTAACAAAATTAAAAAAAAAAAAGCTCAACAAATGACGCTGACAAAGTACACATTTGAGAAATATTGTTTATTAACTAGTTTGTGTGGTATGACTGTCTGGTATATAGTTGTAAACATTAAAAAATGCAAAAGTTATCATAAAAATTTCATAAATTTGTTAGTGATGCGGGAACGTGCTCGGATAACGTCTTATCTCAGTATCTGGTAAATTATGTTCACGTCCCTTCCCTTTGGCTGCATGATTTGCAGTTGACACATTCCCTAACAGCAGCAAATCAAGCAGCCGCAGGGACTCGAACATAACATACGAGCACGCCCAAATGCTAGAACACCCGAGCATGCTCAAATAAGACGTTATCCAAGCACGATCGCTCATCACGAATATTTTTATAAAAAAAAAAAAAAGCAAAACAATCTAAATTTACTACTAAAACTACAACCTGCTACGATGAATCTCTTGGACATATTGAATCATTTCGGCATCATTACATAAAGGGACACATTAGATTTATAAAAATGGGGCTAATTAAGGCTTGGCTCTGCCACTAATGGGTTAAGTGAGGAGGTGATAAGGATATGTTTGTGAAATTTGTTTTCAGAGCTGAAGAGAGATGTAGCAGTTGATGAGCTCATGTGAATGAGAGTCATGTCTTGACTAATAGCACACAAGTGGAGTCCAATGAACATCATTATTGGAAAAAAAGTGGGTTAACTGCGCTGCTGATGATAACCAACTGAAGATTCAAGGAGACTGAAGACGTTTGCATGCGGTTTATCATCAACGCGTTTCGAAGTCATCCATGGAGCTGTATCTTGTATTTGTGGTTTGCCCGGATGAAGTTGGATGACTTTGAAAACACATTGATAATAAACCGCATAGACATCTCTTCAGTCTCCAGGAATCTTCAATAGATCATTAGCAGCAGCAAATATGGATGGAGAAGCTCTGATTACTGCTGTTTAACCACTTGAATACCGATGTCAATCTCAAAAGCCAGGCAGTTTAGAATTTGTGATGCAAAAGGAGAGAATCCACTGCCCATTGCACACCTCAAAATCAACTAAGCACAATGGCGTGGTGCCATTTTGGTACTCTTACTAAATGTATTGCAGTATGTAGCACAAATTATACAATTGTAGATTAAGAAAAAAGAAAGTAAAAATTTCAAATCACCATTTTCTCAAAAAAGAAAATATAAAAAAATATATATATTTTATGTATAAAAGTATATCTATCCATCAACATTTAAAAATGTATATAATCCATGTTTTAAATGCCATAAAAAAAAAAAAAGCCAAAATTGCTGGGTTTTAGTCACTGTTGGGTGGTCATCTAGGGACAGATAAGACCCAAGAACGTATCCTCTGGAGATTCTACTGGCCTGGGTGCTACAGAGAAATCATGAGCTATTGTTGTTCCTGCACCACATGGCAGCTAACCCCTCCATCCCCCCCCCGTGGCCCACTTCTAAGTACCCTAGTACTGTTGACTGCCATTGAGATTCCATTCAGTTGTCTAGCGATGGATTTAGTGGGGCCCCTGGTAAAGTCCGCAACAAGACAATATATATTGGTTTTCCTGGATTATGCTACGTAATACCCAGAGGCGGTACTTTTAAGAAATTCCTCCACCAAGTGTATCTCTCGGGAACTGCTCTGCTGAAGGAGATACTAACAGATCAAGGGACTCCCTTCGTGTCAAAAGGGTCATGCAAGACACTGCACATTTCACAACCAAGAACCTCAGTGTACCATCCCCAGATAGACGGACTGATGGAAAGGTTTAACAAAAAGTTGAAGAAAGGACAGACGAGACAGGGATTGCTTCCCTATCTGTTATTCTCCATCAGGGAAGTTCTCCAACGTTCCACAGGCTTTTCACCGTTTGAACTACTCTATGGCCGACACCCTCAAGGACTTATGCATGTGGCAAAAGAGTCCTGGGAAGCTGAGACCACACCCTATAGAAAAGTGATAGAGCATATCGCCCAGATGCAAGAGAGGATTGCCAACATGATGCCCATTGTGAAAGAGAACCTCCTCAAGGCACAGGAAGCACAGTCCAGGGTGTATAATAGATTGGCCAGGGTGAGGCAGTTCAACCCAGGGGATCAAGTACTTGTACTGGTGCCCACGGTGGATAGCAAGTTCTTGGCAAAGTGACAAGGACTATATGAGGTGGTAGAGAAAATTGGTGAAGTCAACTATAAAGTCCACTAACCAGGGAAGAGGAAGCCCTACCAGGTCTACCATGTCAACCTGACTGAACTGTGGCAGGACAGAGAACAAAGGAAGCTCCTTGTCTGGTGGCCAAAAGCAAAGCCTGCTTGGAAGATGTTAAGGTGGCGGACACCTTGCTCCATACACAGAAACAGCAATGTCGTGAGCTGTTGCATCAGAATAAAGGCCTGTTTTCAGAATTGTCAGGTCTCACTCAGGTCATAGAGCATGAGGTACTCATGTTCGAATCAACCTGAAACTGTACCGGATTCCAGAGGCACGCCAAGAGGCGATATTGAAATCTAGGAATCATTGAAGAATCCAAGCGTTTGTGGAGTCTTCAGTGAGATGCAAACAGATTTGAGCAGGGAATTCATACGAGTGGTGATAAAACCATTTTGCTTTAATAAGATAAATTACAAATTAATGGATGAGAGAAAGCTAAATATAATCAATATTTGATGTGATCACCTTTTGTCTTTAAAGCACCACTTCAGCTTTTTTTCCCCAGCGTTGGAGTGGTGCTTCTATTCTAAGGTCCCTGACTGTAGTGTAACACTCGCCCTCCTGCATCTTAAGCTTTTCTTGTGATGGCAACTTGAATGGCAGAAAGTCAGAAGTTGTGTCATAAGAGCTCAATGCAAGTCTATGAGAGCCAGAACGAGGCTCTCAGACTTGTAATCTCCAGCTCGCTTCATGAAACACTGAAGCGATGCGGCAGATCACAAACCGCCAGCAGTGGTGGCAACAGAAGAGACAAGACCACGACAGGCAAGTATAAGAGTAGGGCAGGGACCTTAGATAAGAAGCATCACTCCAGTGGTGAAATGAAAAACAAACGCTGGATTGGTGCTTTAAAACAGCTTCAATTCTTCTAGGTACACTTGCACAAAGTTTTGAAGGAACTTGGCAGAAAGGTTGTTCTAAACATATTTGAAGACCAACGACAGGTCTTCTATTGATGTGTGCTTGTGCAAATCCTTCGGTCACGTCAATCTCAGGCAGACTCATTTTTCAACAAATATGATGGGATACCTGCGTACTTTGGAAAAATGGCACAATAAATCTTGGCATCCCTTTTTTCCTGTTACCATTGTGAAAATTTTTAAAAAAATAGGGCTGAAACAACAATTTTGTTGGGAAAATGTCTTTTTGACATTTTCACGTATCAACATTATAAAATTCTGTGAAGCCCCTGAGGGTTCAAAGTGCTCACCACACATCTAGATAAAGTCCTTGAGTGGGCTAGTTTCCAAAATGGGGTAATTTGTTTGGGGTTTCTACTGTTTAGGCACCTCAGGGGCTCTCCAATTGGGACATGACATCCGCTAATGATTCCAGGAAGTTTTACATTCAAAAAGTCAAATGACGCTCCATTCCTTTCAAGCCCTGCTGTGCACCCAAACAATAGTTTTTCTCCACATACCGTATTTTTTGGACCGACGCACTTTTCCCCCAAAATTGGGGTGCATCTTATGGTCGCAACATACTGGAAAGTCCAGTGGCGGCGGAGCTCCCAATGCAGCTTCGCTGCGATGCGGTGGTGGTGTCCAGGCAGCAGCGGGCCCCTGGGTTGCGTAGGGGGCTCCGCCGGCATCTCGTCCCAGCCGGAAAGCCCCCCCACAGCTGCGACGCGGTGCCGGGCTGAAGGCCGCCAGGGGCCTCCGGTGGTGGTCCCGATGCAGAGTGTGGTGCGGTGGTGGTGTCCGGGCAGCAGCGGGCCTCTGGGCTGCGTGGGGGGCTCCGCCGGCATCTCGTCCCAGCCGGAAAGCCTCCCGCAGCTGCGACGCGGTGCCGGGCTGAAGGCCGCCAGGGGCCTCCGGTGGTGGTCCCGATGCAGAGTGTGGTGGGTGGTGGTGTCCGGGCAGCAGCGGGCCTCTGGGCTGCATGGGGGGCTCCGCCGGCATCTCGTCCCAGCCGGAAAGCCTCCCGCAGCTGCGACGCGGTGCCGGCATGAGGAATGGCCGCCTGGGGCCTCCGGCAAGATGGCCGCCGCATACTCTCGTTCAAATCTCGGCAACGAGATCTGGTTGCCGAGATTTGAACGAGAGTATGCGTCTCGTTGCCGAGATTTGAACGAGAGTATGCGTCTCGTTGCCGAGATTTGAACGAGAGTATGCGGCGGCCATCTTGCCGGAGGCCCCAGGCGGCCATTCCTCATGCCGACACAGCGTCGCAGCTGCGGGGGGCTTTCCGGCTGGGACGAGATGCCGGCGGAGCCCCCCACGCAGCCCAGAGGCCCGCTGCTGCCCGGACACCACCACCGCACCACACTCTGCATCGGGACCGCCACCGGAGGCCCCTGGCGGCCTTCAGCCCGGCACCGCGTCGCAGCTGCGGGGGGCTTTCCGGCTGGGACGAGATGCCGGCGGAGCCCCCGACGCAGCACAGAGCCCCGCTGCTGCCCCGACACCACCACCGCACCGCAGGGAAGCTGCATTGGAAGCGCCGCCGCCACCGGATTTGTGAGTATATGGCCATCCTGGCCACCCCACAGTGCCAAACCACCCCACAGAACACAGCCACCCACATAACGCAGCCACCCCACATAACACAGCCACCCCACATAACACAGCCACCCCACATAACACAGCCACCCCACAGAGCACCACTACCGCACCAGCCTGGACCACCAAACGACCCCAGTGACCACTCCTCTACCTGTGCTGATCCGTTCGCTGGTAAGCGAAATTCGGACTGTAAGACGGACCCCCATTTGACACATTATTTTTTTTCCCCCAATTTTCCTTCTGAAAATTTGGGGTGCGTCTTATGGCCGGTGCGTCTCATAGTCCAAAAAATACGGTATGTGGTATCGGTGTACTCAGGAGAAATCGCACAACACATTTTATGGTGCACTTTCTTCTGTTACCCTTGTGAAAATAGAAAATATGGCACTAAAGTAACATTTTTGTGGGAAAAAGTTAATGTTCATTTTTTTTTCTTCAACATTCCATTAATTCTTTTGAAGCACCTGAAGGGTTAATAAAGTTCTTGAATGTGGTTTTGAGCACCTTGAGGCGTGCAGTTTTTAGAATGGTGTCACTTTTGGATACTGTCATATGGGCCCCTCAAAGTCACTTCACATGTGATGTGGTCCCTAAAAAATGGCTTTGCAAATTTATGGAAAAATGAGAAATCGCTGGTCAACTTTTAACCCTTTAACGTTCTAACAAAAACATTGTTTCAAAAATTATGCTGATGTAAAGTAGACATGTGGGAAATGTTATTTATTAACCATTTTGTGTGACATAACTTTCCGGTTTAAGGACATAAAGATTAAAAATTTTAAAATTGTGAAATTTTCAAAAGTTTTGCCAAATTTCCAATATTTTCAGAAATAAACACAAGTCATAATGAACAAATTTTACCACTATCATGAAGTACAATATGTCACGAAAAATCGGCGGGATCCGTTTAAGCGTTGCAGTTATAACCTCATAAAGTGACAGTTGTCTGATATGTAAAAATTGGCCCGGTCACGAAGGCAAAAACAGGCTGCGGCACGAAAGGGTTAATAAACAACACAGACGCCTACATGTTCATTGGGGAAATTCTTAGGTTTAAATGGTCTTCCCTCCTGGTCGCTATATTATTTTTTTTTAACCATTTGAAGATTCTATCATTTATATACAGATATGTCTGAGGTGACTGGTTTGGGCAGTGGCTTTAATTCTACTAAAGGGTATCCGAAAGAAGACCAAGGGAAAAAAGAAAGCTTTACAGATTGTTAGGGACCTCATACACATCATTAGTTGGCTGAACCAGCAGATATCAAAGGTTAGGTCAGCTGAGTGATGGTTGGCAGAGATATCAAAAGCGCATGTCTGATTTCAACTGCTGATCGGGGTGTTTTTTCCCCGGGGTAAGTCACCGGCTTTCTAATACGGACAAAAGGAGTACTTGGCCAAACAAGCGCTCCTGTATTGGGGGGGGGGGCTAAGATGGGCTGTCGGCCCTCGTCTGACATCCCTCTAGTGAGTAAGTCTTAAAACCCTGTATTTTCCCAAAAGGGAAAAAAAAAAAAAAGAAAAGAAAAAACTTTTTTCACCTTTTTTAAAAGTGAAACTTTTCCCCAAAGGACAAGGGGTATTCTTAAGGGGTTTTCCTTTTTTTGGGGAAAGAAAGTAATATTTCTGCAAGCTTTTAGAGCAAAAAGGGGCCCCTTTTGGGGGTTTCAAAAAAGTTTTTTTTAGTTTTGTAATTTCCCAAAAAGGGGGGCCCGTGGCCTAAAGTTTTGGGGAAAATTTTTTGGGGTTTCCAAAAAAAGGGATGACCAAGAAATCTTGCCCTTTTTTTTGGAAAAATATTCACATTTGATTTTTCCTAACCGGTACCCCAATATAATTTTTTTTGTATTTCACCATTTATAAAATTTCTTTTTATTAACACTCCTGTAAAAATGCAAAAAAATTTTTTTTTAGGAATTTTATTGACTATTTTAAAACACAAAACATTTATACCTTTTTCTACAAAAAACCCAAAAAAAATTTTTACTTTTTGCAAACCAAAAAGTGTTTACCCCAACTATTACAGGGGGGGCATTTCCAAAAGCACCAAAAATTTGCTTAGCACACATTGCTACCCAAAATAAATTACCCTTGGGGGTTTTTTTAAAAAAAAAAGTTTTTAATTTCACTCAGTAAAATTTTTTAAAAAAAAAAAAAAGGGGAAAAAAAAAAAAAAATGCAAACTAAAAAAAAAAAAAACAAAACATACCCAAAAAAAATCCATCCCGAAATAAAAATACTTTCAAAAAGTGGGTTTAAGGATTTACAACTACAAAAAGAAATTTTAGGATAAAAAAAAGTGGCACCCCCAAAATGATCAAAGCGAAAAAAAAAAAGGGCAAAGGAAAACCCTTACCCCCACAATAAGGAAAACATTTTGTGCCCAATTTTTGAATAAATTTTTCGGGATTAATTAAAAAGATTCAAAATTTTTTTCCCAAATGGAAAAATTTTTAAAATCATGGAAATTTTTAAAAAAATGATTTTTAAAAAAAAAAAAAACAAATTAAAAAAAAATCAGTGATCAAAAGGGAAGTTAAAAGTTAGAATGGGAAAAAATTTTCCCAAATGGGCAAAAATTTAAGACTTTTTAACCCCCATTAAAA